>VDFB02373365.1:87461319-87692943 GCA_007258455.2 Sequoia sempervirens
AAGTGCATACGTCTTTTCATGTTATTACTTTGTGTAAATAATTACAAAACAATAAAGATACACATTCATTTTATCCTTCAAAGCAATGATTCGATTCATTTTAATCACCAAAGGAAAGATGAAGATTTGATTGTTCAATTTGTTAATCCGAAATTGTAAAACTAGTGAGTTTGACTAAGTTCTTTTTAAGCCTTTTGCAACAGAAAATTGAAGTGCTATTTTTTGAGCCCCAAAAGATGTAAGTTGATTTAAAACAGAAAACTAAAGCATATAATGTAAGCTTTAAGCATTAAAAAATGCTTTGCTGATTTCAAGTTTTTAATGTCTAATTTTCTTCAACTCCAAGATTCTTTCAAAGATTATTTCCAATGTTTCAATGTTGCAAGTTCTTTATGCGAACAAAATGCTCCTTCTTTGTTTTTCCTATTCAAACAAAAAAGACAATCATGTGAGGATCATTATATTAAATTAGTTTTGATCATAAATGTCAAACAATAGAATGAAAACACTAATGATTTCAAACTAATAAATTGAAGCATTAATTAGAGTCCCAATTTGCAAATAGATAAATATTTTCAACACTTTAAGTAAGATTTCAAATCCTCTTCCCTTAGCTTAAAAAAAAGTCATAAAGGAGCAACACCAATTAATGAGGATCCCTGCAAAAACATAAATAAGTGACTTCAAGATATAAATGTCATCTATGCTTTTACTCTATCAATACCATCTTATCTTCTCCTTCCCCCAAGAAAATAACTGCCAAATATAAGTGAATGACTATCAAAATAGTCATTTCAAGTGAATGAGACCATTCAAAGTAATCTACAAGCACAAAATAGTCCACTCCATACTACTTGTGGAAACCTGTTGAAATTCACAGAACTTAACTAACATTTAAATGTTCATCTAACAATCAATTCCCTCAAAATGAAGAACATTTCTTCCACCTAACAAAACAAGTGTTATTAATGAAGAATTGGTAACAATAAAGTTGCTAGGAACCTTCCCTGACACCTTGCTACATTTACTGTTTATTACTGCAATGAAGGTTCGTGTGTGTCTCCCACTCATTTCCATTGTGACTCATGATATAATCAGTTAAAGCTACAATTTGTTTCCGTTTAGTCCATGCCTGGGATTTTTGATGTGCACAAAGTAATGTATACCAAAGATGGAGAATAGTTTCATGCGTAAGATGCACTTCACTTTCCCTATATGTCTAATATTCTTTATATGCCCATAATGTCATGTTGGGTAGCCCTCAACTTCTACAAAGAATCTTCATGGTGGAAAATTTGTAAAATTTCATGCCGTGGTATTATTAAATGCTTGCAAGAAATCACCATTGCCCATACCAATCAATGCAATAATAGTTCTCCATTCTAGATGTCAGTACTTCCTTACAAACCACTCTTTAGCCTGAATGGTTACCATTATATGACGTAATGGCTATCACACTCAACTAGAGTTAAGTAATTTCAAGAGGGGAAAATTCCAATTCTTACGCATTCCAATTAATCACTAAGTGGGAACATCTTTTAGCAAGTAAATAATATAGACCACACATAAAGTAAAGCATACAGACCACACATAAATCGCATTACCAGTGTGGGTGTATGAACTTTTCCATCATCCTCACTGTCCACCCTTTGACATAATGCCTAAAAGAGATTTTAAACCTATTTCACAAGAAATATCTGCAAGCTTACATAAGCAATCAATGTGTGAGATAAATGCGCAGATCTACCTTTGAGACTTCACTTCTCCAATTTGGCAAGTCACATTCTGATTTAAATTGCAGAACATTGAGTGAAGAAAAGTTTGATAATGATAGCGCTCTCCATGAATGCTTCATCTAAGTCTGCATCTCTAATTTGAAGCCTTGTTTCAATGTGAGTTTGGTGGAGAGGACAGCGTTCCTTCCAATGGTAAGAGGAGGAGCAACACATTTTATAGAGACTACAAAAGGCAATGCCAAGAGGAGCAAGGACAAGAACATCATCCTTACTACCTGCGCCCAACATGAAATGGGGTATGGACCTGGAAAGTGCAAAACCACGCATGAAACTTGTGCACCGGGCTACAAGATAGAAAAAAACATGAAAATCCTTGAGCACACTTCAAAAAAAAATGTTTAGCACAACCTTGAGAAAATAAAATTTCACAAGAAACAATATTACAAAGCTCTTGCTAGGTAAAAGTTCAAATTCTGCAAGTTCTTTACTGCTATGATACTCTCATTAGAAGAGAAAGAATGCATTTCTTTTCAAAAGATGAGTTCTGACCCCAACTATTCAATAGTTGACTAAAATTTGAGTACAAGTAGTCAGTATTGAAAACAAATCTTTCTTCTTTAAAAAAAAAATGTTGCTTTGAGAAAGAGTGTACCATCAAAAAAAAATGCATAGGGGGTCACCTTTGTTAGATATTTGGAAATAAAAGTGTATTTTAGTGAATGCATACTAAAGAAACAAGATAGCCCATTGTTTTTCCAATATAGATGCATGCAGATCAAAGACAGTAGACATTGACATGAATGGACACGACTCAAAAAGAAGTGATTGATTAGTATGGAACATGGACCTTTTGCATGGAGAAAGCATGATGAGACCTGTAAACAAATGAGGCATGAGGGAAATAAAGGAACAAGTGCATCATTCCAAAGTCAAGATCCAAAACAAAATGCATATTAGAATGGGAAGCCTCCATAGCAAGAAGAGTTTAGCACATGCATTTTTATTTTTATTTTTTAAACCTACCATTGAGGATAAACTAAGAATCTAAAAAATTTGTAAATGGTTAAAACTCCTTCTAGTGCCATAATGAAGCACCCATAAATTTGCGAACATTCTAAACTTCGTAAAGAAGGTTAGTTCATGCAAACTTACTAAATGCTCCTATGAAATAATGCATCATGCCTTCATAAACAAGATAACAACACAAACTAATTGAGAGCATAAAAGCAAGATACATATCTATCCCATAGTGGATTGGTTCTTCTTTGATGTGGAAAGAATCCCTTTCGCAACCCTTGATAATGCCAACGATGAGGATGCAATGGACAAAATTAGCTCTCAATTGAAGAGAATAACTTTCCATGAGGATTGTGAATGATTTGTTGAAGAATAAGCCTTCTACTTATAGATTTTCAAGTTGAAAGAGTGCTCAAAAGATAGAAATGTGGGATAATGTTTTAGCCAATGAGATGGAGTCATTTGTCACCTTGTGAGTGGATGGATGAATGAGCACATTTTGGTCAATGTGCCAAAGAGGGGGAGATTTAACATTTGAAATTGAGAGTTAAATGTTGAGTTTCACCTTTGAAAAGGGACATGTAAGAGACATGTAAGAACTCTTAAATGCTTGGTTGGATGTACATGTCAACTTGTTTTTTTGAATTCAAACTTGAGGGAATATTCCATTTTTATGCCATGTTGAGAGAAAATGTTCAATTAATAAATCAATAAGTTGATTTATTTGTGCAAGTGGGAAAAGCTAGAGGATGTGATGGGTGATTAGATTAGATTTAATCCTAATTTAGTTAATTAAAAAGAGGATTAGATTATTTGACCTTTTTTCTTAGATTTAAAGATTAAACTAAATCAAAAAGAAGATGAAAGATGATAAAGATTTAGTTAAATAAATATTTGATTTTTTTAGCTAAGGGGGATAATGATAAGATTAAATTAAATAAAGTTGATGACTTTTAGGAGTTGAAATTGATTTACCTGATGAATGGATGAATGTGAATTTGATTTATTTAATGAGTGGATGAATGTGATGTTAATTAAGTGCACAATGCTAATTTCACGTGTCTACATAAATCATCAAAACATACATATTTTAAATTATATAAAACTATCTATATCTACACAACTCAAGTACCCACATTTAAAAGTATTCCACGTATGTTTGTAGGTTGAATCCAGGCATCTTCTCATTTTTGTTTCAAAGTATGAGATCAATGCAATGATGGATTAAGGATACAAAAAATGACAATAAATCAATTTTAAATATTAATGTACAAGCAATATCAATATGTAATCAAAAACTATATTTAAATATAATTTAACTAATAATTACCTATTTTTACCAAGTATTCCATGTTGTCTAGGTTGAATCTGCATGGACTAGATCCTTTTTTGTGATTATTCCTTAAGGGTGTATAAAAGGACAATTTAAATTAATTTAAACTAATAACACACTTGGCCAATGTCGAAACATGTATTTAATATATTTAAAAGGACAAAATAAAACTAAAACTATATTTACTTATTCCATTGTACCATTTACATCCTCTCTTTTTTGTAATGCATATATGATTGTCTCATGCTCTTCCATATAAATTGACCATAGCACTTTTTGTGAAGGTCTTCCATGATACCGCTCTAGTTTTATATTTGTTTCCACCACCAAATGTGAATAATTTATAATATTTTTATGTGTTTCATAGTCTTTGAATGTAGGTAGACCATTCTTTCTTCTCAAGTATTTTCGTAGCCAAGTGCCAACAACCACCATCAATCCTATTGGAAAACATGTTAAAAAATAATTATCAATTAAGTTCTCAAAATTTTTTTTAAGGGGATCAAAGACTTGTTCTAAAAAATTGTTTAAGCGGATCAAAAACTTGTTAACAAAATTTGCTTAAGGGGGTGTCTTAAGGGGATCACCTTACCTGTTGGATAATGAAAGCAATCATCATCTTCTCTAGGTGCTATTAACTTATGTTTACTTTCCACACAACAAGCCAACCAATATTTTGTTTTCTCTTCATTCCCCTCAGGTGCAATAATAGCATACACATGTCCTAATAAAATTTGATTTAATAACTTGCACATATTCATATAAATAATTTAGTATTACAAAATAACTTAATAAAGTGAAATAAAATGAAATAAATTGAATTAAAATTACCTTCTTGTACAAGGTCTGAAACATGGTCATAATCTTCAGATGCAAACACTTGATCATTTTCTTTAGTAGTTCTTTCATATTGATCATGTGCTTTTGCAGGTGTCAACGATCTTTGCCCCCACTGTTCAACCAATTTTGTATTTTCACATGCTTCCCAATCTCCTGAGATAGAAGATTGGAAAAAAAATGCAAGCTCCCTTGTCCAAATAGTCCATGTGCTTTCTATCACACTCCTAAATGAATTCCATTTAGTAGATCCACTGATTGTCTCACAATCAACTCTAGGTACAATGTTCTCTTCTTCCACCAACCAAAAGAATCAATGAATTGTAGAGTAATCACTCAAACCAAGTGTAGATAATCTTCTATTACACCAATCCACAATCTCACGTGCATCCTTAAATTTTACTGAATCCTCAAATTTTAATTTTTCTCTAGCAAGAATTCTTTTGACACACGCACCAACTCCATCATGTTCTCCTTTACCATGGCTAGCTTCAAAAAGCCTCCATATATGCTGGACACTAAGTTCCTTGTGAACCCTACTTAACCAATAGAACATTTGAAGCACTCTTGAACTACCCCATACAATTATTTGACCATATGAGGTGTTCTTTCATCAAGATTCCTCTTTCTCTTAAATTTCTATAAAATATACTGAAACAGTATTGAACAAACTCTGACGAGTGTAACCGATTGTCACTCAAATAAAAATGATACTCCCTCAAAACCTTTCTATCATCCTCATTGCTTTTATCTAGATGTCTATAAACAATATAGACAAACATAACTACTTGGACTGAATTATAATATTGAGATTGAATTTCCTTTTGTGGAGCGAGAGTATAATTCTCCACAAAATCAACCACTGAAAGTATAGTACCAATTGGAAATGTGTTTCTACATGCGTGAAATTGGCCATCAGGCCATCAAGCATGTTCAAAGTGTATGAATATTTTGGTACAATTTTATTCTTAAATTCACTCATGAATGCAAGCACACTAACTTTTTATGTAACTAAATCATGTTGCTTTCCTATTTTTCAATCTTTTAAAGAATATTGAACATTCTTAAATCTTTTAACATCTACTAATTGTTTTCCAAAATCATGATCAACACTTTCATGCAAACAAATTCTTAAAAATGAAAGATTTCCACAGTTAATGCATTGTCCAAAAATACAAGAACTTAAATAAAATAATTTATCATTAGATTTTTCACAAAACAAACTTGAAATAAACTCTATTATTGCTTCAGGTGGCATATCAATACCACACTCCTGTGTAATCATGTTAGTATGCAAGGTACAACGTATATATCAGAAAACATCATAAAAATAATGAAATTGAACATGTATTTTACAACAACAAGATATTCGTTGCTTATTAATTTTTACATACCAGGGTTTACATTTTTCAAAAGACCTTTGACTTATTTTAATATTACCAGGTAACACTAAATTGTTGCAAAATTTTGAATAAAATTTAGTTTGTGTTGTATCTAATAGGTGTTTTGGGTGAGGATCCTGAACTTTGGATGCCACCCTTAATTTTAAAACATCTTTAACATTCTAAGATGAAACCCTAGTATTATCATGCCAATATTTTTGGATCAAAGATTTAATTTCAACATTCAATTTCATATCAGACCTTAGTAGTCGTCCACTGAAACTCCAACATTGATTGATAGGATCATTTTCTATACTTTCTCTTCTTTTTGCCACTCTTAACAATGTTTTAGGATGTATTTTTAAAACTTCACTAATATTGCTTACCATTATTTTATTCAAAGTTGTTTTATTAACTATAGCAGTTGTTATAGCTCTTCTTGCTACATTTTTATCTTTAGATCGACTATTTTTCTCAATAGATTGAATGGCACTAGCAACAGTAGACATAACATGTTTTAATGATTGATCTTTTCTTTTTGGTTTAACATAAAAGCATAACCTTTTCATTAATTTCCTCATTTTTTGAATTCTCATCAATTTCATCATTAGTTGACATTAAAATGCAAATTTTTTACAATAAAACAATTTCATGTATATTCTATTCACATGTGTTCTTATTTGCCTCCAAGAAATTTGACTAGGAAGATTATCGAAAACACCACTTCCAATTTTAAAAAAAGTATTTTCATTAAATTCAACATCACATTCTAGATTTTCATTTTCATTTTCATCTTCATCTTCATTTTCATTTACATTTTCATCTTCATTTTCATCAACAAAATGGTTTTCATTTTCATTTTCATCAAAAATATAGGTTCTTTTTTCATTTTCAAGAAAATGATCATTGTGATTTTCGTTTACAACAAAAGATTTTTCTTTCTCGTTTTCAAAAAATTCTATAAAAGTTTCATCTCTCTAAATATCACCAATGTCAACATCATTAAGTCCAACATCTTGTAAAACTTCTACATACAAATTTAGCATTTCACTAACATGTGGATTTGAAGACGTACCTAGATTTGTGCATATTGAAACATTCTCCATAGCATTCAAAGAGGGATTTGAAGACATAGTAGGACTTGTTTGTACAATCATATTCTTCTCCAAATTGAGTCCTTGCAAATTAGCTTCATCTACAACCATGGTATCCTCAATGTTTTCATCTTCAATAGTTGTGGAATTGGATGCTCCACTATCATTCATTGATTTCATTCTCATTCTTCTTTCTCTTTGTCTTTGTCTCTCCTCTCTATTTGCTTCAACTTCTTGAGGAGTCAATGTCTTCCTTCTCTTATTACAAGCTTTATCTCCCATGATTATAAAATTCTCAAGCACAAATGAATGTTAATAGTGAAATTCTTCAAAATATTCAATCCAAATTGGAAGTTAAAAACCTATTATGAAAAAATTATTCCTCTTGTGTTCCTCAAAATAAGTAGAAAACTAGCACAAATCCACTTTAAAAATTGTTTTCTTTATGCCTCCTTTGAAAAATTCAACCCATATTGCAAGTTGAAGACCTTTTGTTCCTCCAAAAAAACACAAAACTAACACAATTCCACTTCAAAAATGGTGTAGATGATGCCTCCTTTGAAAAAATAAATCAAAAATCAAGTTCACCACATATAAATACGATAGCTCATGAAAAATAGTTGAATTTTATTGCTCTCGGCCATACATGTGAAGTTGCAGACTTCACAGTATTTTTTGGTAGTAAATTTAAATAAAAGAAACAAGATCCCGTTTATAAAAACTGGGATCCTGTTCTATAATCAGGATCTCATTCCCTAATATTTAATGTCAAGACTATTGGAAGGAAAACATGATCTCGTTTACAAGATGGGATCTCGTTTCCCTTCTAATGGTCCGGATATTATAAATTAGAGAATGAGATCTTGATTATAAAACGGGATCCCTCTTTTAATAAATAGGATCCCGTTTTATAAAGCGCAATCCTGTTTTTTGAAATTTGAATTTCTATTAGCTTTGTGATTGGGTTTTTGCCTAGGATTTTGGTTAGAGAAAAGAATTGAAAATCCAAATCTAGGCCTTCAACCTGGTTTTACTTGCAAGTCGAAGGTCCTAACAATGTTAGAGAAAAATACCAACTTTGGACATATGGCCGACGACTTTTTTTGCAGAATTTTTTTGTGAAATTAAAACCCATTTTAGATGAGACAATGCAGATTCTAAATATGTAATTTTTTTTACAATTGTATTATTTTTTCTATTTTTCAATTAATTTCTAATAAAATTGATCCATAAAATTTAAATATCAGGGTTTTTTACTATATTAATAACTTTTGATCAACATAACATTTTGACAAACGGATTGTACAAGACCAAACTTTAGAAAATTCTTTTCAATTTAAAAAAAAATCAAAAAATGATAAGTTTAGGTTGTCTTATGCATATTGCACACGATAATTTTTCAAAATGACAAATCTACCTAATAAAAATTTAACAAAAAAAAAAAATCAATAAAAAATTACAAAAAAATATCAAGAACAAGTTTCAATGAGTTGCAAATATTTTCCCAAAAGGATTTAGAAAAATATGATAATTTAAGTCAAAATATGAATGTCATACATTTGCATGGTATGGTAAAAAGAAGTGACTTTTAAACAGTGGTTTTTAGAAACTCTTATTGAAACTCAATTTGTACAATCTGGGTATTGAAATAAATTATATATTTGGAAACTAGACTTCGAGCACTACATTTTATGATTAATGATTTTTTTAAAGGTTTTATCTCTAAGTGCTTCAAATTTTAAGGTCAAATGTGTCGAATTCTGAAAATTAGTAAAAACACTTCAACTTTTTGGCCAAAAAGTGGACTCAACTTCTTGCACACACCCTTCTTCCCTCCCCTTGCACTGTGATTATTAGGATATTTGGAAACTGACATGGTTGGCTACTACACTAGGTTTGTAGTAAGGATTTCTATTTGGTGCGGCAATAATAAACTCCCTCAGGAGACCTCCCAACCTTTAGAACAAAAGCTTTGGGGATGGTTATCTTGCACACTACCAGAAAAAGTAGGTTTCTCCAGATTTTCTTTAAATTTTATAGTGGGGTGGAATGACCTGGCTTTGTTTTGAACCCACTTGGGTCATTCCTCTTGGGTGAGTACTTTTTCCCACAAGAATAGGCCCTCTACAGGATGTAATAAAGCATTAAAATTGCAAAAAATGAGAAGGCAAGTTTGGTATTCTGATTAGTACCCAATTAAGGGGAGAGCATATACCTATTGCCACAGACAAAGCAGAAAATGTTCTTTTTAGAGCCCAAATGACAATGATTTAAACTATGTGAAGATATTGCTTCACAACAAGCATGAGATTCATTTTAACCACAAAATTAATGTGTGGTGACTACCCTAGGTTGCTTTGTTTTAAATTCCATGTCTATCCTAGGTTTGGTTCATTTTAAATTGATGTGTCTACCCTAGGGTTGCTTCCTTTTAACCAAAAACATTAGTATCTGTGGAAGGCGTTAGACTCAGAACTTTGCTTAGTTACAACCTGCATGCGCTAAAACAAATAGTTAATGTGCTAAAACATACATCATAAGCACTGTAGAAAACCTTAAATGTGCTAAAAGAAATCCTAAATGCGCTAATCTAAAAATACATTTTTTTTAAACAAAATTTTGATGAAGTGAGCTATATGCATGTGCTATTTTGTTCCCTAGATGTGCTAAAGTAATTGTCAGATGCATTGAAATAGTTCTCGAATGTACCGAAAGACCTGTAGAAGTGCTGAAAAAAGTCTTGGATGTGCTAAAATAACCCACAGATGCACTAAAAAGTGAAATTTTCCAAAAAGCCAAACGCTAGAACATGAAATCCTATCAAAAAACCTGCAAGTAGATGTCGAAAATGGGGCAAAGGCCCCACGGTGGGAGCTAGAAAATGTGTGATTGAAATTAAGTGCACCAACTATAGATTCAAAATTAAATCAAAACAAACCAATGCGACACTATATTGAAGAAAACTAATTAAAAGATAAAAAAAACTCTTAAAATAGCAGTTCCTTCAATGATGTCCCCTTGTCCTCTATCTCCAGTGTTTTTTTCAATTCCAACTTGCTCTTAGATTGTGTGCTAGGCTCAACAAATGGTCTTCCTAGAGAATAAGATTTGAAGATGATGATTGTATTCTATGCTAAGATATGATTAACATGCTTAGACTAAACATGATTTCGAGAATGTAAGATTACAAAATTATGAATGCTAAAGCTGATAATGACAATGCTAAAATGTTAATCACCTGAATGCAACTAATCTCTAATGTTTGTCTCTAATGCGTGTGTGTAACCAATGCTTAGATTCGTAGGGGTATTTATAGAGTTTTCAAAATATTCTGATTGGTTGATGTGATCAACAGTTGAAATCAAGCTTGTCAAGATGAACAATGAGAGATTTTGGAAGTTGAGAGAAAGATGGAAGGTTGAGAGAATAATGGAAGATGTTTCCTTCCCACAAAACCCTTCACTCAAAAATAGAGTCAACTTGCCATTTGTCATCTTTAGTTATGAGTTGTTTTGTAGTTGAAGATAATTCCCATAATTAAATAGATAAATAAATTTATTTAATTACATGTGACAATGAATTTAGAAATTTTCATAATTAAATAATTAATATTTAATTATGTGTGGAGTGAGAAAAGGTGTTAAATGAAATATTTGTAATATTCAATTTAATTGTGAGATGAAGTTCAGGTGTTTGGAGGAATATTCCATTATTTGAATTTAAACATTCAAATTATGAATAATATGATAATTAATTTGAACAAATTATATAATTTATTTAATTTAATTAAGAGGAAGATGGAAGATGGTAATAATTAAATAAACTTATTTATTTAGTTAATGTAGACGAATTATAAAAGTGAGCAATATAAATAAATAATTAAATTTATTTATATGTAGATAACTTTAGAAGATTAATTAAATAATTCATATTTAATTAATTAACAAGCTTGATCAACTATGACCATTTTTGAATGTATACAATTCCTTCATTATGACTCTTCATGTCATTTGAACACTTGAGCCAAATTTGGTTCTAACCTCACCAAAATCTAAAAAAAAATTACCTTCACATACATAATCATTCCATTCATATTATGCAAACCATAATTTTCTATGCATTCACAAGATGCAATTTTTACCTTTCATTTAACTACTAATGCTTGGGTTTCCTCTTCTTCAAGATCCTTCATTGCTCTCCATCTTTCTATGGTTACTACCACCTCTATATCCCCATCCTTCATGTATTTCAATAGACATCCCTCATCTTTAGGGTCAGGTTCCTCAATCTATTCATACTCAACCTCTTCCTCAATGTCATATGCATGACACTCTACTACATCCTCTTTCTTTCCTATAGTAAAAAAATCACTAGAAGGATAATAAAAATTACCTCTAACTCTTGTCTTCTCTTGTTTTCTCCTATCAACCTCATCCCTTAATTCATTTATTGGATGTTGCAACTCTATCATTTCTCATTTTATGATCCTTCGAAATGTCCTTCTAATTTCCTCTAGTCTCAGAATCCTTGGAATCCATCTAAAAAATATATTCTTTTTTCCTTTCCTCTTTTCCATTTTTTAAGGCTTCTCAAATTTGTAACAACACAAAGCTTCAACCCTTGGGTTTTACACTTGTGAACTGCCTCCTTCGGCAATCTATTTACAAAATCCTTTTTCAACATTCACCAATATTACTATAAACTACCTCACAGTTAGCGATCTATTTACAACCAAGGGAACCTCAGTTCCTCAAACCACTAAAATATCTCCTTGCAAGTTACACATCCATCTACAAGAAATTTCCACACATTCTCAGTGATTTCACAAAAAGCTCCAAACCCTCAAGTTTTTCATTTGTGAACTACCTCACATTGGGCGATCTATTCACAACTGCAAGAAAATTTTGCACACACTCCAACCCTCAGATCCTAGTGCAAAAAACCTCACGTTTGTTGATATGCTTGCACACTTGAGAAATCCTACTCTAATCCCACTTGATGAAGGGTACTCCCCTTACAAACACAATCTCATAGCGACAACATAGAACAACACAACCAACATGTAGGAAGAAAATGAGCTATTTTATTATCTTTGGAATGAAATAAAAATCACAACATTGAGCCTTATTATATGGGCTATCTTATTACAGTCATCTGCCAAAATTGTAGATTAGAGCATTCACTCTCATCTCTACCTTCACCAACAAGTAATTGACATTCCTTCTTAGAATTTCTTCCCTTTCTCGCTAGCTTTTGGCTCTCTTCTTGCTGCCCTACTTCCCCTCTTAGATCATATTATATCTTCATCACTCTTCCCATACATTTCCTTAGTACCACCATTATAAAGTCCAATAAGCAACGAGATCCTTCATGCCAGGAAATAATCTTCCAACCATTGGCTTCATGTTTGAAATCATTCAGACAATGATTGCATTTATTCATAACAATGATGTGCAATCAACAAATAACATCTTTCCATGTTTCGCAACCTTACTTGATCATCCTTTTCCATTTGTTTGCACATGTCATAAATTAATCGGTTTCTTTATCGCAATACTACTGACACCAACTTAAACAGTCACAGTGTTGCACTTAACTTTCATAACTCTACCAGTTACCTCCCTATCACACAATACCACTCCACTACAGTCCTTCTAAATGACCATTGTGGTGTTCACAGATTATGACTATACCATAGACCCCCTTCACAGACTGTCATGGTATTGAGGGTTCTATACTGCCATATCACAACCTCCTTCATAGACTGTCATGGGATTGCAGGTTCTATACTGCCATACCACACAATCCTTTGTCGAATGCCATGGGGTTGTAGGTTCTATACTGCCATACTGCACACTCCTGCTTAGCAACCTCTAGCCAATTTAGCTCTTATGCCAAAAGAAACAACACTACTATTTTTGGTTGATGCAAGATTTCTCTCACACCCTAGATGCTCTTAGATCATAAAAGGGCTTGGTAAACACACCATGTGCTTGTGGAAGTAGATCTAACATGATTAGATTACTATGCTTTCCCCAAGATTAATTACTAAACTTCAAATGCAAATAATGTCTACACTTGTTAAGGAAAACTCAAAATAAAAATAGACTTATAGTTCTATTACAGACATAGATCTAGAAATCAAAACCGATATTTACAATTTGATAGCAAGTATGTTTCTGCACCTAGAATTTCAACCAAATTTGGTAGGACAAAGGTCCCTAAGGTGCCTATGTCCCATTTAGGGATTTTCTAAAATTTTAGTTTAGAGGCAGATGTTAAAGGAAGTGACTATGTGACAATGTGAAAACCCTAGTTTTGAATTGAATTTGATTCTATTTGATGAGTTTCCAAATTTTCTAATATAATATAACAACCTATGGTTTTCAAATTTTACAAAAATGAAATACAATTTATCCCAATTACGCAATGTTTAAGAAAAAACATACAATGCACCTATAAATCTAATAATTAGAAAAATAAAAATGCAACATTTTTCACAAATTTGTAATATGTTAAGCAAAGTAACACTATCTTTTCAAATATAATACTACCTTTGCAATTGAAAAACCCAAATCATATATCAAATAACAAAAATGGGCTAAGAGAATAAAAATAGAAATATAAGTCAAATTTGATTCAAAACTAGTAGGACAGTGGTGCCCATGGTACCTATGTCCTAGATAGGGCTTGGGAAAATTCAAAGTTTGACTATCTTTATTACTGTTTAAGATTCCCAAAATTTGTATGCAAACAGGTCTCATAGTGAATATCTTTCGTGATTTTATTGAATTTATGATTGTCAATGTGAAAATTCATGAATAGTAAATGACAATCTTGAATGTAATTTTCAGATCTAAAATGAACTATTTTATTGATTTGAAGATGCAAAGTTCTAAAAGTGATGATTTCATGGAATTTTAAAAGAAAACTTTACAATAATTTTGAAAGAAATTTGACCTAGATGAAAGATGCCATTTGAATGCAATTAAAAATTTCATATTTTAATGACCTAATAATTGTATTTTGAGTTTAATTCTAATCTAAGATGATTGACACAAACCCTATTGTAATTTATAGTGAATATGATATGCAATTTTTTTTGGATCTTATGACTTTTTATATTACAAAAATTAATCCTAAATGAGAAATGCAAAGCAATGCAAAGCAAAACCTAGGTCTAGGATGGATTATTACAAATTTCATAAGGGTTTTGTTATAAAAATGATGGGTTCACAAAAAAATTGATGAAAAAGGGATCCTATGTCTAATATATAAAACACTAAGATCAAGTCCTTTTTCAAGAGATCATTAGGATGAAAATCTAGGTGATTAGATTAACTTTCAACCTTGAAGGTGAGCCAATCAAACCTAGATCTGCATCTTTTAGGGTTTTGGAAATTTATTGGAATTGAACTAACCCAAATAACCCTATTAAACAATATGCCCTAGAAGTTAAAATTGCAAGATTTTGGAAACTAGGAAACTATAATAGAATTTTTCACACAAAATTTGGATTAAGGACACTGTGCACCTATGATATAAGTTTCAACTAATTTCTTTTGGTGTTAGTGCTAGGGGCATCACTTTCCTACTAGGTATTTTTTCAGATCTATTTCCTTAGTCCTCAAGTGCCGGATCTGAACTTTTATTTCCTATCTATAAACCCACTAGATCGCTATCACATTCTTTTCTAATTGAGTTTTTGGGAGTTTTCAATGTGTACGATTTCAAATGCAATAATAAATAAAGTGTCTTCAATTCTCTTAGACCTAAGATCTGCACATTCACAAAGAGAGGAAATGTTGGGCCAATTTAGGGGATTGCATTGGTCAAACCCCGTGTTAGTGTTTCCACTTCCACAATGGAAATATCAATGATAAATGGATAAAGGAAAGGAAGGAATGATTAAATTACAAAGTGCTACAACTCACAACCCTTCAATAGCTTTGTTGAATTCATACACATCACTTCAAAGGTCTTGGATCTTGTTTTCTTGGATGCTTGAATGCTTTGGAGATCTACAACAAAGGTTAGCCTTCACAAAACAATGATAACATATAAAATCACATACACTGTGACATGATGTTGGATCTTTGATTGCTATAATAAAACTCTAATGGATTCTCTTTACTTTATGAATAATTTTCTTGATCACAATACTTGATCTTACTGTTCAAATGATCAAATAACAAGGTGTTTATAGGCGTTTATTCTAATTTCTAGAAAATTAGATCTCAATGGGAAACTTTAGACATTCAAATTTCAAATAATAAAATTTTGATAGTGATATATTTGAATGTGGAGCCAAAACAAAGGGACATAGGCACCTTAGGTGCTAGTATCCAAACCCTATTTTTCCAAGTTTAAAGTGTTAGGGATAAAGTATAAAAAAATATTTTAGATTAGTTCCTATAATGCATAATTGAGGAAATGAAGAGCTTAATTAGATCTAATAAATTATGAGGGGAAAACATAGAGTAAAATTATCAAGGTTGATAATGTATGACACTAAAAGGGCTATTAGTCCTAATTAGGGTTTAACTAGGGTTAGGGTCTAAGAAAAATTTAGTTAGATTTAAATTATATATGTAACCTTGTGTAACAATGGAAATAGGGTGCCCCACCTTCGAGGAGATGGAGAACAAGCCCATATAGGATTCCTATTTTGCACTTGTTACACTCAAGGAAAACCTATAGATCTCAATCCTAATGTGGAAACGAGGAAAGAGATCTTGTAATAGGGTGTCCTACGATATGATTAAGAACTAAATAGGGGTTTACCACCAAGCTAGGGCTTGGAAAGACTACAGATGTAAATGAAATGTAAAGTAACTAACTAAATGACTTAGGAAATGAAATTGAAATTTCAAATAAAAGACTAAGAAACTATAGAGGTGGACCTAGAAGAAGGATGAGGTCAGAAAAAGCTTCAAAACCTTGAAATATTGATGCTCCATGCCCACTATGACTCATACAATAGTCTGGGTGATTTAGTCGAGACTAGGGATTATGTTCTAAAACTAGAATTTGACAGTGCTTAATTTGAATCTCCTGAAACTTCAAAATTGGTAGTACTGGGACTCATATGCACAAGGTGGCATATCAATCCCAATATGATTTTTTGTAAGGTTAATACCTAAGTATTCTCTCCTATCTCTATTCTTTCTACCACACGTTATTTCCAAGTTTTAAACTCTGATTTAAAACTTGTAGGAGACTTTAGGTGACCTTGCAAGTGAGGAGACAACTCTGAAAACTTTCTTCAATCTTGTAAATTAGACTTCAAATATCATTCATGCCCCCAAGACACCTAGATTTTCAATCACACATCAAAGAGAAGAAAATCTTGTTGATTGTTAGGGAATGGGGGTTTTCCTTAGCCAAACCCCATTTAGGTAATTAAACCACATGATGAAACAATTAAACATGAACATGAAACATGAAATATGAACATGGACAATGATACCTTGAATGATGTCTTGAAATGAAGATCAACAATCTAAAATGAATTTACCATGAAGAATGAAGATTTTTATCTTGAATTAGATGTGGAAAAAGGCTCAACTTGGATCTTGAATGATACATCAAAAACCTAGCTGCACAACATGCTTGATGCCTTATTATCTTGACTTGATGATGGATCTTGAATTGTTTCAATAATTGATGAAGAAATATGCTCTTGAATGCCTTAAAAATGCTCTTGTAAACTCTTTTGACACTCTTCTAAAGTCTTGGAATGCTTAACTCTTGATTGATTGACTCGATATATCATGAAGGATTAGGTGAAATAATCATTTGAAAGCTTGTTTATATAGGCAATCCATCTAACTTACCATTTATTAGATCTCATAAGCTAACACATGAAATTTGAATTCAAAACACTGAATACCTGCTCAAAACCCTAAAAAGGGGCCAAATGGGACTAATACACCACCTATGGTGTATAGGTCCCATCTAGGTGGGACTCATATGCCCAAGGTGGTGTATGGGTCCCACCAAACCTTTTTAGCTAGTGAAAATGTTAGGGAGCAAAAAATTAAGTATATTTATTGATCTTGTCAAGATTTTAGTTGAAATATGCCTTAGGATGGACAATATAAGATCCAAGGGGCCTATTAATGATTATATAAATGCAAGAGGGCCCAAAAATCAACATGAATGTGTAAATAAATACACTTTATAACATTAAATTAAGGCAAAAATAGGCTTATTTAGCTTAAAAAGGGCCCCAAGACCTAATGTGAATGTGTAAAACATATCACAACACTAGATCAAGCTGACATTAAGTTCATTTTAACATTAATTATTCCCAAATTAGATGAGTAATTGTACCATCTCCAAGAAGGGAGTACAATTTCTATCATTACACCTTGGACACAACCCTAATTTTGTCTCTAATACTAACCCTAGCCCTAACCCTAACCCATATTCAATCTCTAACCCTAAACCTAACTATAATTAAAAATATAACCCTAATCTAAATTTTATCTCTAACCCTAACCCTAACCTTATCTCTAACCCAAACTCTATTAATAATGCTAACCCTAATCCTAACCCTAACCTTAATCATAGCCCTAATCCTAATTCCTAATCACAATTCTATACCTATTTCTATTTCTAACCCTCACCATAAATCCCAAATGCCTTAAATTGTTTCTCCATACTTTAAAAAATAATTTGCACATTTAATTTCTTTGTGAAGGGTATGTCCTCACAAGGCCACACCCTTTATTGGTAGATGCTATGGGACATGGACTCCACAGTTAGGTTGTGTCTCCTATATCCATGGGAGGAGTCCATGGAGACCCTCATTCATTCTCAACATTTCTTTTAAGGTTAGACATAAAGTTAGCATTAGGGTTATATTTAGGGTTAGGGCTACAATTAGAATTAAGGTTAGGATAATGATTAGGGTTACAATTAGGGTTAGTTGTAGAGTTAAAACTAGACTTAGAGTTATAATTGTAGTTAGGTTTAGAATTAAGGTTATAATTAGGCTTAAGATTATGATTAGGGTTACGATTATAATTGAAATTATTATTACCAATAAAATTAAGGATTGGTTATGGTTATGTTTAGGGTTAAGTTAGGGTTATGGTTATAAGATAAACCTTGGTTTATATTGGTTATTTTTCTTGAAACCTTCAAACCTAAGGAGAAATACAATGCCCAAACCAAGGGATTATAGATTTAGGACAAGGAATTTACACTATCAATAGGTTGAAAACAAGAAAATCCAATGAACAAGGCTATGGAAGCCTTCTACACTTTGAGCTCTATAGGACTCAAGAGGGTGCTCCTAATTGTAGGTTTGATTTTAAGATAAACTTATTCCAAGCAACAAACTATAGGCCTATGAAAGTGGATATTTCTCAAGCATATGAGTGATGGGTATTATATATTCTACTAGGTTTAAGCATAATCCCATTTGCATTGAACATTACTGAGAACACATAGTTTAGATATCTTCATCTCAAATGCACATAGGGTTAATAGATAAAATTCTCTCAAATTCAGCCTCTACACTCTTTCAAATATCATGAAGATATATACAACAAAGATAACGTAAACAACAAAGAAAAAGGACCCAAGTAATAGAGATTAATATGAATTAGATTTGTTTTTGAAAGTGTCTCAGGCTTTGTGATAGATCAGTGCCTAATCATGGGCCATGGAGTCAAATATAAAACTATAACAGAGATCCTATCAACAAATTAAGTTCAACCAATAGATTTAAAACATGTTAATTACTTACATTAACAAACCCACTTATATTTCTATGAAGTTCTACTTACCAATCCTAGTTGTGCACTCAAAATGATAGTTATCTAATCAAAGTAATTTAGCTCTTTACTTGAAAGAGAACCATGGCTAAACAACACAATCACGGGAAAGTTGTGATGACAAACTCAAACAATCATTGATATATTGAATTTGTATAATTAAAATCATACAAATATGGAGACAACTTCATGAACATTAATATTTTTCTGCATAAATTGGTTACTACTTGCTCATAAAATCAAACTATTACAATTTACATATTCTATTCATGACTTAAACTCAACCCTATTCTACCTTACTTCCTAATTTAGAATTTCAAAACCTGTACAAATGAGTGAAGGAGAAAAGATATATAAGAAGGAGAAACCCTAAAACTACATCTATAGTTGACACCTTGATATGTTCTTCTTCATTGATCTATTACTACCTTTGCTTCCTGAAGAATCTTCAAGCTGCTCCTTGATTCATGCACCTTACATTCACTTGCCCTGTAATAGAAAGTATTCCCCACAGTGATGACCTTCCTCATTATGCCCTTCCATAGAAAATATCTGTCGACCATGAAAACCTTCACTCAATTTTACTCAGGCTACAAAATTACTACTTCATTGTAAAAAAACTTCACTTCTCCCACATTTTCCCCTACAATCAAAATTATCTCTTCTTGATGCAAGTGTTTATGTTCCTCCATGAAAGCTTTTTAACCTGCTCTCCATTTTACCCTACAGTGAAAATTTTATCTGCTCTCCCATAAAGTATTTTTTACTCTCTTTTGTTCCTTCGCAGTTGAAAATAATCTTATTAGTAATAAAAGTCCCTTTAATCTCCTCTCTATTTTTCCCAGCAACATTTTACATTTTATATAGTCCATCAAGTTGTGCAGGACTTTATTCACTCACTTCTTACTTCCTTTCACCTTTTAAATATTTTCCTAGCCAAAGTCTTTGTTTTCACATTATGAAGATTTTAAATCATTTACTTGGGCTATATAAATATTTCAACTATTGCCTGTGTCTTTTTATTTTTCACCTTATAATTAAAACTTTGCATTTTAAATAGTTAAATGGCAGCTTTTAAATATTTTATCATTGAGAAACATTTATATTTCTTCAAACATTGCCTTTAAAAACTACCTCACAGGCCCACCAATTCCTTTTTAATCCCCACTCTCCCCTTGCTCTTTTCTAACTATAGCATTTATCCTTGGGGCTAGCGCGAAACCACAAAACAACAAAAATGAAATATTTTTAAAGTCTTAAAAGATTACTTTGGGTATAACAATCCTCATGCCCCCACTACTCTCTAGTGACGTCACCCTTCATTCATACAGGCTAGCAGGCGAGGGTAGGAATTCATCCACACTGCTTTTTTTTTGCTGAGTGTTTGATCAAACTTATCTCTTCCCTAATTCCTTTGTTTCACAACACTTTAATCATGGCGGTATAGAATTCCTTAAACAATTTTGATACATTTTAGCTGCAAATGCAAGTTGGGGTCATTTTTCTAAATGAGAGGGCATTTTTGTAGCTTTTAGCAACCAAAAATCATTCTAAACATGCTTAAAAACTATTCCTAGGTATTAGGAATGGTCAAGGGATGATTTCAAACTATGGAGCAACAATTTTGAGACAAATAGAACCTCCAAAAACTAGCTGGAAACTAGCTGGAAGGAAAAAAACATGAACAACATTCCACTTTGCAACACATCTCAATCTGCATCAAAACGCTTGAGAAAGACCTCCAAAGGGAAGGAAAGACATCAATCTCCTTAGCAAAATAGATTGCAAATCAAAATTTTCCCAAAACAATGCTTCTTAGCACACTTTCACACTTCCCCGTGAGACTTTGCTATCATGAGCAAGACCTCTCATGAGCAAGCGAGGAAAGAATTATTTAAAAAATTCCAAAAAATTATAAGACATTAATAGTTTTTGCAAAATTTTAACTTTTCTTTGATCACCTCCCAACATTCTTTATGATTCCACACTATCCTCTACTGCCGTTATCATTAACCTACATGGGCTAGCAGGGAAGATTTTCTTTAATAAAGTTTTTTTAAACTTTATAAAGTTCTTCATAATAATTTTCAAAAATTTGATGTTGCCCTAAAATTTCCTCTATTCCAGTGCACTTTCATTGCAATAATATTTAAAATATATAAAATATTTTAAACATTAGCAACTTAAACATCAGGAAATAGTGAAATTTTAATTTCAACTGCGGCCCAAATAGGAAAAATTTATTGTGGGAAAACTAGGACACTTGAAGCCATGAGAATTTGTGTAGAGATATTATCAATTATTTAGAGCAAGCCCATTTCCTCAAAACTTGCATCACCAAAAGATTTCTAGGACCTCCTCTGTAAATTGTCCTAGTGGATGTCTTTGCCACAATTGAAATGCATTAAAATAATGTATTATATGATCCCAATTTTGATGAAAATAGAGATGAAACTTTTTTGGACCAAAATCAGAAATGGGTTTCCCTTAGAATTGCAAAATTCAAAAGTTTTTGAAATACCAATTTTGACCTAGTTGCAGTTAGAAGAAAATTAAATAACCTATCAAAACTCGTCCTTAGGGACTGAAACTAAGAAGACATGTTACCATATGTCAAATGAATACAATCACCAAGGTATTTGGCATGAAAGTAAATGGGCTTCGAATCATGACCCTCCAAAGTAGGTCACTGCGGCACATTTTGTAGGTGCATTTACAAGTGTGCAAAGGAAAAATTTTCAACATAGGCACTTCAAATTTGTGAAATTTAAAGATGCCATCAAGTTTAAGGATAGGGTTATGGTTTGATAAGGGTGAGGTTACAATTAATGTTAGGTTTAAGATTTTTTTTGGGATAGGGTTTGATTAGGGTTAGGATTCAATTAGGGTTAGGTTTAAGATTAGGTTGCAGTTAGGTTAGTGTTACAATTCCATTAGGGTTAGGGTTAGGGTTAAAATAATATTAGGGTTATGATTAGGTGGATTACATTAATGTCTTTAGGATTACATAATTAATGTCTTATATGTTGCAATTATGGTTGCTACTAGCATACATGTATATTTAATAAATATATATAATTCATCAAGAGATTCTTTTTGAAGGGTTTTATTTTTAATCAATTTATCACATAAAAGTGTAATAAGCACCTCAATAATGATATCTCTTGGTGTAACCTTAAACCTAATTGCAGCCATAACCCTAATTATATCTCTAACCAAAACCATAACACTAACCCTAAACCTAACCCTTATCATAACCATAACCCTAATTCTATTTGTAATCATAATCTTAACCTTAATATTAATTATAATCATAACCCTAATTTTAACCCTAACCTTAACCCTAATCATAATTCTAACCTATTCCTAAACACACTTCTATATCTAAGAACAACCCTTTACCATAACCTTAATCCTAATCTTAACCCTAATTGTAATCATAATCCTAACCCTAACCTTAATGTTAATCCTAACCCTAACCATAACACTAACTCTAATTATTTCTCTAACCATAACCCTAATCATACCCTTCACCCTAACCCTAGCAATAACCATAACCCTAAATATATCTCTAATCATAATCATAACCCTAACTATATCCCAAACCATAAACCCTAAAACAAACCCTAACCCTAAACTTCACCTTAACCATAATTTTAACACTACACCTAATCCTAATTATATATCTAAGTGTAATCATAACCTTAACCTAAATCTAACCCTAATTATAAGTATAAACCTAACCCTAACTAGAACCTTGACCATAATCATAATCCTAACACTAACCATGACCCTAACACTAATTCTATATCTAATTGTAACCCTAACAATAACCTTAACCCTAAACCTAAACTTAATCATAACCCTAACCCTAATTCTATCTCTAATCATAATTCAAATCCTAATCCTAACTTTAACCCTTACCCTAATCCTAACGTTAATTATAATGTGAATCCTAACCATAACCCTAACCTTGATTCTAATCATAATTAATCCTTAGCCTAACCCTAACCCCAACCCTAATTCTATTTCTAATTGCATCCCTAACCTTAACCCTAAATCTAACCTTGATCGTAACCTGATCCTAATTCTATCTCTAACTGTAATCCAAACCCTAATACTAACTCTAACCCTAACCTTAATCATAATCTTAAAACCCTAAACCCAATTCTAATTCAATATCAAATTGTGATCGTAACCATAACCCTAATTCTATATATAATCCTATCCCTAACCCTTACCATAACCTTAAACCTAACCCTAACCCTTATCTTAACCATGATCATAACCTTAACACTAATGTTATCCATAACACTAACCCTAATTCTATTACTAATTGTAATTCTAACCCTAATCCTAACCCTAACCCTAATATTAACACTTAACCCAACCCCAAACCTAACCCTAACCCTAATCCTAACCATTAACCTAACCCTAACTCTAACCCTAACCTTAATGCTAACCCTAATCCTAACCCTAAACCTAATACTAATTCTATCTTTAACTATAAGCCTTACCTTAACTCTAACTATAACATTAACCCTAATTCTATCTCTAATTCCAACCCTAACCCTAACCCTAATTCATTTAATGTCTTACATGTTGTGTCACAAATGCTACTAGCATATATATATTTATTTAATAACATATAAATATGCCAAGAGATACCCTTCTTGAGGTGCCTATTACACTTTTAAATTAAAAAATTGATTAAAAGGTAAGTGCCTTGAGAAGAATATCTCTTGATGTAATATAAAGGTCTATTTCATGTACTCATGGACCTATCTTCTCAATTACACACTATCAAAATTAATAACAAGTTGATCTCTTTATACAGATAACAATTTCTAAAAATAGAGAGTAATTTTACTAGTTTGTTTGCACAAAGTAAAATTGCCTAAAATAAACTCAAAATATATCACCAATCATACATTATGCATGCTATGCATCGCCTAACAACAAGATTTATAGTGAATATCATTTATATGATTACAAAAGCATCTGGAAATTTGTTAGCAACAATAACAGAATTAAGTAATTAATCACTATATATTTATGTGTAACTAAATCTAACCACCAACTGTAAAGAATTAATCGATTAAACTATGATAGATCTTTAGTGCCACTCTACACCCATATTGTTGCAATATGCGAAACATATTTGATGAATGTACTAATAAATGGACACAATTTCTTTTTCCATAAAACTTTCGCCCTCAACCTTTTCAATAGAATCAACTTGTTCAGAAATAATAGATTTTGCAAAGGAAGTACACATTAATGACTGCTATTAAATTCTTTCTTGCACACATAACAAAACTCTCTCACCAAAAAATCTGTAAACTAACAAACATATTACATAGAATTTTTTTTATTGATTCCTCTAATACTATATTAAATAATTTTGTTTCGAAATGTAGTACCAATATGTTTTAATAATGAAAGAGAGATAATTATACAATTTACATAATTATTTCTCTCCTTTTTTTCAACATAGTTCATTATCAATCTATTCAATCAACAAAATATATTAAATACATACTGTCCTGTACCGAATTAACATATTTACGCTGAAGGCCTGTCCTATTTGAGCTTCCCAAACTCATTTTGCCTATCAATGGTTCACAAACCCCGAGAGAGAGGCCCTGCAAGCTGTGCATCATTTATCGTGATTTTTTCAGACTGTTTTTCCCGCCGGTTTCCGCTCCTCCAAATTCTTCCTCGCTGGTATTGACCTTCCACTCCTCCAATTTGGCGAGCTACATATATATACGACTGTTTCAATGTCTATGCTTAAAGGAACAGAAACTACCGAAGAGTATGACGTCTAGATTCATTCCGGAGAGCTCCCTACTTTAGGCCAGGCTGTCATGATGTGACAGAGAATATGTTCTGATCAAGATTCCACTACGAAGTGCAAATTTCGATCCTCTTCTTCCCTAATAAGTTAAAATTTCAATTGGCAGTGTCGTATTTGCATGGACTTTTAGGGAAAAGTGACCATTAAAACCCCGGTTCGAGTCTCGCCAACTGTTGAAGCCATTGCTCGCCCACAATTTTCCAGCGAAACATGTTTCACGGTACACTCTCAGCTCCTTACTAGCTTTTACATTCATTCCTCTTTTAATTGTTTTTTTCCCTAGGAAAGATGTAGAAATTTTATTAAGCACGTATAGATGTAAATAGTGTATGGGAGCATCATGAGAACACCAAGCATCCTGAGCGACTGAGATATTTTTGAAGAAAAAAATAGGAGGGGCCGGGCCAAGTTTAATTTCGAGTTTCTTGTCTGGAATTTTTCTAAGAGTTGATCGTGCCACCGATAATATTAATTACAACCTCCCTAGTTCTTTCTCTTCTTGTCTTTTCCAACAGGGTAAATGTTGAATTCCTTGCCAATTTATGATTTTTTTTTACAGAGTAAACCTTCAAATATCTTGCGGTGCGAGCACATATGTGCATATACACACAGACGTTAAACTGGATTTTTAATATTTACTAGCTTTCGAAACGTGTTGGATATGGTACGCGAAGTTTTTACCCTTTAGTTCGCGCGCTTCTCGAGAAGAAGCTCAAGAAGAGTAAGTGGTGTGAGCTTCTAAGTCGATCACTACGTGATACTTTTGTTGTTTAAACCCCCTCAGTCTGAGGCTTCTTTGGAATATTTAACTTATATAAGATTTTATTTGTGATTGCATTTGGGGTTTGGATTCATGCTGGTGGAACAGTGTTGTTAAATACTAGGGAAAAGTCGTTAGGACGAACGAATATATGTTGTCTTCTGATTAATTTTAAGAGTGATCGGAATGCCTTGATATGCAAAATATAAAATTCACTACCACAGACAATTTTTCTGTCAATAGAATTATTATATACAGGCGTCTGTCAATATATCATCAAATTCATAGTGTATGACAGTTGATCAAACTAAGCAAATTTTAAATGAATAATAACGAGCGTAGACTGTGGTTTTTTATATGGATATTATTAAATTTTAATTGTTATTTTCTAAGTTTAAAGATGTATCTCATAAATTTGAAGACAGTATAATTGTATTTATGTAATTTTGTTTTTGAAATATATAATTAAAAAATATGATATAATAATATAAGAATAAATATATAAAATAATGACATAAATAATAAATATTTATATAATAATATAATAGTTAATATATTAATAAATTAATAATAATATAAAAATAAATTATATAAATTAATAATAATATTAAAATCAATATATTAATAATATAAATTATAAATCATAAAAATATAATAATATAAAAGAAAATTATATTAAAATCATTTTCTACATAATCTATCAATTTATCTTATTTACTACACAAATGTGTGCAAAAAAATAAACGACCTTTCACACCTCTTCGGCGTACCCATTGCACAAAGTGCGATAGCTAGTTTTATACTACGGACACTTTGGGTTACTGCCAGGTCCACCATAATAAAAGTCCTTATTGGAGCTTTCGGACCTTCCTATGCTGTAGCAGTTAGGATTAGATAAAAAAGTGGTAAAGAAGGGAACATCTCTTAAGTAATATTTATCATCCGCTATCAGTAGAGTGCCAAGGAAACTAGATTTACCAAATCCTTCTGCTGCAAAATGTCCACTTCCCATTTGGCTTCTTGTTCAAAATCTCCCCTCCCCATTCTACACGCGTTGCATGATCAAAATTAGTGAATAGTTTAGATGGCCAATAGCCCACTGCTTCATCTTTAATTTGCATGTACCAGTTGTTCGTTTCGGGATCCTGGTAGTAGATTAGTGTAGATGTTAGAATATGGAATAAAACATTGACTACATTAAATGTTTGAAAAAGATATTTAGCCGATAGGCTTTATATGTGGGGGAACCCCACCGGGATTTCCCCCAGTCTGACGCCGCCGGCAAGATTCCGGTGGGGCTCCACCCCCGTAACAGCACAGCTTCCGGCGATAATTTTTAGTGGCGTGGAAGAAACCTCCAACACAGTAGCACATAAAAATAAAAAATGAAGAGACAAATGTTGACGGATGATCTGACATGACCATTATGTACTGTACGTTTGGCCCCGTGGATTAATTTACGCCGAAGGCGTATCCTTATCTGAAAGGCATGAGCTAAGTTTGACCATCGACGGTTCGCCTCATCCTTCCGACCATAGAAATAATGCCCGCCTTCATCGCAGACATCAAGCATTTTCTCACTTTCACCGCTTTCACGGGCCTGGGTATTTGACGTGAGGGTAATAAATTAAAAAACCTCCACTAATTTGATTTTCGTGCGCAGTCATTCGCCGGCTGGAGGAAAATTTCCCCGTTTTATGCATGTCGCCGTCAAAAAATTAGATCCGTCACTAGACAGGTACTGTGATATTTTAAAAAAAAATCACGTTCATTTCGTCTCCCACAAGTTAGGTAGAACCATCCAAAGCCATAGGACTATTTGTGAGGATTTTTAGCCAGTTACTTAAAAAGGATACTCAACTTTTGATTTGTAGAAATCAGCTTCATTTAATTGGAAGAAAAAAGACACGTGGAGGAAGGGAAAATATGCACATTTATTAACATTTCTTAACCATCGCAACCCCTTAACTAATATTATTGCAAATTACACCTTCAAACTTTTAAAATTTAAATTTACATCTTCACTTAAGAAATTTAGATATAACAGTGAAATTATCTCTATCATGCCATTTCACTTTTATATTTTGTATTTATTTTTATGAAAAATAATTTTTAAAAGTTTTTTAATTGCAATGAATTGCAAAACATAATATTAATTAAAAATATGAAAATTTTATAACTTGTTCTACATGAATTTTTCTTATATTGGAAATTGTATCATCAAAGAAAAATGAAAATTACGGTCAAGATCCTAACAATGAAGGCATTTAGGTTTTAACATTACAACATCTTGTTTTATTTTCTATTTTTAAATAATTGTCGTCATTTATTTGAAAAAGTTATTTTGTTTTTTAAAATTTATTATCCTTATTATAAATAATTTAAGATTAAAATTTATAATTAATAATAAATAATTTAATTATACTTATTATTATAATTTTATATAGTAAAAAAATAGATCACAATTTACCCTGATTGACGTCGCACACTTCTTCGGTGTACCCATTGCACACTAAGGTGCAATTTCTAATAAATTACCTTCGCCCGCAGTTAAAATGGAAGACGTCAAAACTGCCAGCAGGTTTCCCACTTCATTAGTTGATTTCACAAGCATTGCCTCCACTCGAATTAAATTTGCAAGCATATAGTTTGAAAATGTTTTGATATTTATTATTAATTGTGGTCACTATCTCTAGTTAGATCAATTGTCAAAAAAAATTGATTGAAAAATTGATTTTTGTATTTTAATATTTTATTTCTTTTTTAGAAAATAAGAAATTTGTTTGATCAAAATTAATTGAGTTTTCAAAAGTAAGAATAATTTAAAACTTGTTACATTTCATATTTAGTATAATATTATATTATCAATTTTAAGAAGTAATCATGATATCATGGGAAACTCCAGTATATTAAAAAAAAAACAAGGCAATAAAAATATTAATATAAATCATGAGTGTTAATTGTTATTTTAGCAATAGTGGTTAACATGATTATAATAATAGGAATAGTCTTAAATGAAATATTAGTAATTTATTTAAATAATGTTATCATTTTAAAGTATAAAAATTGATGGGATATCCCTAGTGTAGTATTTTTTTCAAAATTAGATTTAATCTTAATAATATTATTATTCTTTTTTATTTAATGATAAAACAACTACATTGTAAAATATTCAACAACATTTAGATTTAATCTTAATAATGTTATTATTATTTCTTATTTAATGATCAAACAACTATATTGTTGTTAAATATTCAATAACATTTACATAATGCATTTAAAAGGGATTAGGGAGGAGGTAATCTTGGAACCATTAATGGAAAGTACATAATTATCATTGAAGTAAACATAGAGATTTTCCCGCTTTAACTCTTTTAATAGCATAAACATAGAAATAAAATAACTAGAGTAAAAATGGTATTGAAAATTAATAACTATGAGTAAATATAGTGTTCAAAATTTATAACTATGAGTACATATAGTGTTGAAAATTAGTAACTATGATATTAATATTAATACCAATTTTGATAAAATGAATTAATTTTAAATGGAGGGTAACTCCATAATAATATTAATTACGTCATGAAAATGATAATAACATCATTAAGGAGAATGAGGATATCATAAATGTTCAAATTGTGGAAATAATATTATTATTTCCCTTTGGAAAATAATTAGGAAAATATAACCAAGGATCAAACAATAGTATTATTTCTCCTTTGAGCAATCAATGATGATAATTATTAAAGGCTTTTGTTGAATTTAATTAATAGAAATTTATGGTAATTAAATAATAATGTTAATCTTTAGGTATGGGTGGTAATAGATTAGAGTGTGGCAAGTCTTTATGCTGAGTCCAACTTAAAGTTAGAAACACTCGTGCTACGTCTTAAAGTTAGAAACACTCGTGCTACGTCTTAGGGTGTATGTGAAGGATATCCACACATCCACTCTCATTATCCTTTCTCCTCCTTCCCAAGCAGTACATCTGCAATGAAGTTGAATGAGGCACCAATTCAATGTGTATAGTTTACATCCCATGCTAATGTATGGCTATCAACTATTAGTGGTTTCCATGTCGTGGTTTAAATTTATTTTAAAAAAATGGTTGTCTTTCCCCAATTATGTAAAATGGAGTTTGAGCAATTGACTACATCAATGCCTTGTGGGATTTGAATATGCCATTATTTCTAAATTTGAGAATTAAGCCTTTATGAATAGCAAAGGAAGGGCTAGCATCTTGAATACAGTTCGATCATAACATATTTGTTAATTGCATGGTTTATATATATATATATATATTGCAAAGGAGGCATGAATTATGATGACCTAGCCCCTGTTTCTCTCCTGGTCACATTGGCGGGGGCTTAGGAATGTGTGTCGTATTCCTTGGGTCAAATGGTCCTGGCCAAGAATCTGGAGGCACTGGAAGTTTTCTTCTGCGTAGGATGGACAATAAAGGCACCACTGCCAAACCCCAACAAAAGCCAGGTAGTTTCTTTATATTGAGCTATAGAGGCATTTTCTAGGGATTTATGAAATTGAGCAATGTAGTTTAGGGGTCAGGTGGGTTTCACTTTCTAGAAGTCTTCCCAACTCCAATTCTAGAGGCCCTATTTTGATCCTCGTGAAGAACAAAAAAATGTGCAATGTGAGATGGGTTACCTTGTGTGAATTACCCAAGTTACACAGGTTCTATTCTTATGAAACATGTGTGAGAAATTTTGAAATAGAAGATGGGTTAACCATGGAATAGTCTTTCTAAATCAGAAGGGGCACAACTTATGCATCCCCTAACATAGTCTTAAATCTAACTCTAATAATAGACACCCGAATGCATAAAAACTATGGGTGTTACATAAATTGCATCCCTAAAAATAAATATTTTTAAGACACATGCTTGTAAGGAGTCTATCAATATGGACCATAAGATAATTCCTTAGTGATTCGGTTTAGGTTCTATCAAATAAACTAAAATATTCTTTTTTTTTTTGTAATATAAACTGTGACAAGTACCAGGCATGGAATAGATAGTGCAACTGATGATGAACAGCTTGAAAAAGAAGTATTGCTTTGTAAAGGGCAATGCATCATGCTCACATCCAACATATGGACACAAGCAGGCCTGGTGAATGGAGCTCTTGGCGAAGTTGTTGAAATCATTTACAACCCTGGTTCCAAACCACCAGATGTTCCCATGTATGTTGTTACAAGGTTCAATAGCTACAGTGGACCCCCATGGAATGACCATGACCCTGAGAGCATACCAACCATACCTGTTTCCTTGGGCAATAGAAGGCAGATACCGCTTACGATGGCGTGGGCTATTACCATACACAAAGCTCAAGGACTAACATTGCAAAAGGCAACAATTGATATTGGTAAAATAGATAGGCAGGGGCTAACATTTATAGCCATATCTAGAGTTAAATCATTAAATGATCTTCGCATTCAACCACCATTCTCTTTTGAAAGATATTCCAAAATGCAAACCAATCCATTTGCAATCATAAGGAAGTGAGAGGAGGCACGCTTACAACAACTATGTCTCTCCTAAAACAAGGTATGCAGCTCTCCTCCCTATCCATTTGATATCTCTCCCCAATTCCCATGGTGCTTAAAATTGCTTCTACAACTTGACTTCATCAATGCCTATTCTACGCACCTAGCCACCCCATTCCTTTTGTTGTATAGGTCTTCAAGACAAATTGCATAGACCACATAAGCTCATCCCCAAAAAAAATTGCACCGCTCCTACATGTTCATAATATAATACCAAAGTGTATTAGCCTATCGGCGTAACCATTGCACCTCATTGGGGTGCAAGTGCTAGTATATCTTATTTAACAGTAAGGGATGATACAGCAATCAGGATGAATTGATGAGACTCCATTTGTTAATAATTTTAAGTACTATGAGTACCGTGATGTGGACGTTTTTGGACGACTCCATTTGGTCTAAAACATGGTGATGACCTAAATAAACCCAAACGATACATACTTTGAACAACATATTCAGGTATAAGGTAAATGGAAGAGCCTGCATATCCTCACAAGAGTGGTCAAAACTGGAGGAAAACAGATTTAATAAAATATATATATAAAGTAACAGTTACATAAATATCTCTAGGGGACTCTTGATCATTACTTAACACCATGAGGAATACTAACACCATTAGTGGTTAAAGTTGTTTCTGCTTTATTGTGACAGTGTAGCCTCATGGAATATATTTCTCGAGTCTCAAATAGCATCACTGCTCACCTTCAAGATGGTAATGGTGATATCAAATTTTTGCCCAGAATACTTAGAAATTGGCGCTAGAGGAGCAGAAAGTGATATCTTTTTGCTAGTTTGCACGAAACCAGAGCACAAAAGATTGTAGCAGCCAGTGTTCTGATATCCGCCAGCCTGAGACAATTTGAAGGATTATATTATCCAATCGCCTTCACAGTCCAAATCATGAATACATATTTTGCGAAATAGAAAATAATACCAACTGTCCAATAAGTAAACAGTATAGGCTAGGTATCACCATATAGCGAGGGATTAACCTGATTCAGAACAATCATATAATTATGAGTTATTAACATGTAATATTCTCATCAGATAGTAACATGAATACAAGTTGTACCGAAGAAGACGTACTTGCCAGCCAGCCTCAACGGACTTGAAATCTGAATTTATCGACGATCCAGACACAACCCAAATCTGGGCCACGCTGAATTCATCATTTTCGACCTTTGGTGCCCATACATTTATTGTAGCCTTTCCCCCTAAGTATTCGTTTGTCTCCAAAGTGACTTTTGCGTACAGCCACATAAGGAATGCTGTTAGAATCGACAAAATATATAACCAGTGTACTTTTAGTGGAATTTTTTAACAAAAATTTGAAATAGCAGAAAAAATCTAACCATAAATTGGGAACATTGTAAGAAAAATAACTAATCTAAAGGAATTCATTCTAGTGTTTACCAGAAGCAGCAGAAATTCTATAAACTTTGGAGAATATATGCAACACACTCAAAACATTTGAATATACATAGATGATTTTTCCATATCGTTGATGTCAACGAAACGTTCTTTTCAAGATTTTCTATGAAAAAATAGATTGGTTGTAATGTGTTGGAACTTTGATTTTAAAACTAGCTTTAAGAGAAGTATATATTTTTCATATTTTTCAAAGAAAAATACTATTTAAGTTTCAATAAAATAGATGGAGATCTATATGGGAAGCATGTTCTCACGAGCTTCGGCTATAACACAACCATCATACATTATTTGGCATTTTATAAACTGGATTAAAATTGTAAACATGTAAAGTGCTCATTTATTTCAAAGAGCTTGTAGTATATGTACACCATCTATATTCGACAACATATTGGAGCCACTTCTAGCAATTCTAATTTGTTTTAGTATTATAATTTTAAATATACTAGTAGTTGCGTGTAGTGACATGCAATGATGAGCCGATAGTCGAAGGGGAAGTCTAAATGGCAGGGATCTATACATACATAAAAGGAATTAAAGAGGGGGATGCTAAGAACAATTTGGGAGAGAGCATAGGAGTTGAAGATGAATGAAAAATTGCTATCATGACCATATAGAACAATATGCAGGCAAGGAAATGGTGTGTTGAAAGAATACGCTAGTGTGTAAAAGGGAAATTTAAAGAATTTGGTAGCAGTTTATTGACAGTCAATAGATAAAATTAACACAAAGAATAGCCATTGAGGGAAGATAAATTTGAATTGATTTTTTGAATATAGCTATGCATAGGAGAATATTTTGAAGCTATTTGAAATCCCAAAAATATTCCATGATAATAGAGAACAACCAAAGTCAATGTTATAAATGAATATAAACAGCCCATATTAGCAATCACTGGTTGTAGGCTACTTTTTTTATGATATGATCATTGTCATTATGTCCATTATAGTATTCTTCATATCGCTTAATTTGTTTTTCTTGAGTATGTTCTACCAAAATCAAAGGAAAATGTGAAGTTTAGTGCAATGAACATGTGTCATTGTTAGACAATATCTAAATTAGAAAATATAAATAGTTCTATAATTTATAAAAAATAATATGCAATGCACTTGCAATAGAAGAGATCAAGTAAATAAGATGTAGGCATACATTCTGCATGTAGTGGGATGTAGTTTGTTTACGATTATAACTCCCATATAATTTTGTTTTAGTACTTGAGAATTTTGTTGAGTTGAAATCAATGTTATACATTTTTAAAAGTATATACAGTTGTATCATTTATGACAAATAATTTGAAATGCAGTTGTGAAATAAGAGATGGAATAAAGGACATATAGCCTTACCTTGTATATAAATGGAATGTAGTTGCAGCTCGTACACCATGCCAAACATGTGATTGGGAAGCTATTTGGCATTATGGAGATTTGTAGTTATAGCTGAGAATCTTTGCAATCTAAAATGGTTTCAATCATATATAGTTACACATAGATGGTTCGAAGGCAAGAGCACTGGCAGTGGCATCATTGATCAAAGAAGAATGAATTCAGAGAAAAATTAAATATAAATGTTATATGGTCAACCAAAGAAGAGGAAGGAATTTAGGTTTTTCATTGGAGGAGAGGTGAAGCATAATGCAATAATTGAACAACAACTTCTCTTAGTAATCGTCATAGAAGCAAAACTCTGGCTAGCTTGCCAAGAGTGGTTGTAACTACACTATGCAGGTAACGACAAGGAAGGGAAATTAGAAATGGTGGAGATTCTATATGCATTGAAATGAAGAGGAAAGGGAGAAGCGATATAGTTAACGAAAAGAAAACAAACATTTCATCATGTTGGCAATGCACACAGTTGTTGGAGGTGATCCTCTTCTTTGATTCAGAGTGCACTATATTTGTTGGCATGTAATCTAGAGTATCTATCAAAAGAGAAAGGTGGATCTATTTGTATTCCTGCATTTGATTTTATATGGAAAGAGCCATGAACGTTAGTCCTTGTCTTTCTTTAGATCCAATATCTATTGCAACTTTCTCCAATGTCAAGCCTTGAGATTTATGTATTGTTATTGCCCAAGCCATTGTCAAGGGGAGTTGTGTTCAGTTGCCCCTTGTGATCAAGGGAATGGGAATAGCTAAATAACATAAACTATTTAATTGCCTTGCAACCATGGGCACCACATGGAAACCATAAATGAAACAATATTGGTTTCAATAGTGTCATAGACAAAAGAAAAATACACAGTAACAAAACCGTGCCAAAAAATTAAAAAAAATAACCCCGCACCCAAACAAATTCTTTTTTCAACAGTACCTTATTGAAAATGAAATAATATAGCCAAAGCTAGAGAACAACAGTCAACAATTCCTTATGGATAAAAGCATAAATTGTATAAAATTTAATATTTTATTGTGTTGCCTTAGTGAAACTAACATAAACTGTTCAATTGCCTTGCAACCTTCAGCACCACACAAAAACCATAAATAAAACAATATTGGTTTCAATAGTGTCATAGATGATATTAGAATTCACAGTAACAAACCCATGCAATAAAATAAAATAAAATAACCCTGCACCTGAACAAATTCTTTTTTCAACAATATCTTATAAAAAATGAAACAATATAGCCAAAGCTATAGACTTCACCAGTCAACAATGCGTTATGGATAACAACATAAACTATATAAAATTTACTATTTTATTGTGTTGCGACCATCGCCACAAAGCACAAACCATAAATGAAACAATATTGGTTTCAATAGTGACGCAGATGAAAAAACCCACAAAATAGAAGAATTCACAGTAACAAACCCATGCAAAAAGAATAAAATAACCTCTCACGTGGAAAAATTATTTTTTCAACAACACCTTATCAAAAATGAAACAATATAGCCAAATTTTTGTAAACAATGCCTTAGCGCCAATAACATAAACTGTTTAATTGCCTTGCAACCATCGACACCACATAGAAACCTTAAATGAAACAATATTGGTTTCAATAGTGTCATAGATGACAACATAATTCACAGTAACAAACCCATGCAAAAATAAATAAATAAATAACCACGCACCTGAACAAATTCCTTTTTCAACAATACCTTATCAAAAATCAAACAATATAGCCAAAGCTAGAGAACAACAGTCAACATTGGCTTATGGATTTAACAACATAAATTGTATATCATTTAATATTTTATTGTGTTGTGACCATCGCCACAAAACACGAACCATGAATGAAATAATATTGGTTTTAACAATGACCTAGATGAAAAAACCCACAAAGCAGAAGAATTCACAGTAATAAACCCATGCAAAAAAAAACAAAATAACCCCACATGTGGAGAAATTCATTTTTCAGCAGTACCTTATTTAAAATGAAACAATATAGCCAAAACTAGAGAACAAAAATCAATAATGCCTTATGCAAAACAAGATAAATTGTATAACATTAACTATTTTATTGCGTTGCAACTATCACAACAAAACAAAAGCCATAAATGAAACAATACTGGTTTCAACAGTGACCCATATGAAAAAGCCCACAAAACAAAAGAATTCATAATAACAAACCCATGGAAAAGAAAAAAAACCCTACACGCTAACAAATTTATTTCCAAATAGTGCCTTATCGAAAATAACATAAACTGTTTTATTGCCTTCCAACCATCGTCACTATATGGAATCCATAAATGAAACAATATAGTTATTGCCTTGCAACCATCACACTACACGGAAACCATAAATCAAACAATATTGGTAAAGCCACAAAACAACAATCAACAATGCCCTATGGGAAATAACATAAACTATTTTCAAAATACTCTAAAAAGGGTTTTTTCAATATGGACTTCTTCTTGCTTAGTTTAAAGGGGTTTCCCAAATGTACCTCTTCCTGCTTGCTTCAAACACACCTCTTTCTTGCTTGCTTTCTCTCAGCTTCCTTCTTTCTCCAACAATCGCAAAAATGAGGAAAAAATTATGAGAGTTGAGACTTTTGTATTGCTTTTGCAACTATTTCCCCATGCAAAAAATAAAAAATAGCCTCCAACCACCTTCACAAAAGCTTCACAACGGATGATCGAACTTGCACCTTCAAAGAAGCTCACCCTCCTAGCTCATAGCTCTGATAGTAGGTAAAGCTAGAGAACAACACCCAACAATGCCTTATTGCATAGACTTTTGCTATGTTTTCCAAGGTTTTAAATTACAGGTGTTATTGCAACCATTGCCACTACATGGAAACCATACAACAATTAATGTTGATGGCAACCAACATTTAATTTCATTGGCCTTCTCTATCGACGCGCCAAATGCTTTTAATATAAAAAAAAAATATGCCACCTTTTTTTACCAGGAGCCGGATGTCAGAAGGGTTAAAAACAAGGAAGGCTGACAAAATTTTTGACCACAGTCCACACAATAAGCCTATCAGGTAGCAAGTTGTAATAAAGGAACTTTGATATTAATGTTTTGTGGGGGGTATTGTAATTGAAAGTGAGAGTAACGTTATGTTAAGATAATTAAAAAATTATATAGATAAAAAATGGGGGTATATCACATCAATTTAATGTATGATGTCATATAAAATTATATAAAGTAATTGTGCTTACGCTAAAATTTATATAAGTATCATGGGATGTGTATACTACAATTTTGAGTTTATAGGGAGGCCACCAGTAAAAGAAATAGGTTTGACATGAAAGATATAATATAATACAAATATTTACAAGGTCAATGATTTTGAAATTAGATACTAGTTCACTAATGAAATTAAATATCTAGTCTTTAGTTCAAGTTAATATAACTAATATGTTACATTAAAATATTTAGTTTCAATTGTAGAATAGAATTATGTTGAAGGAAGATATATTTATGTAAAGATGTTAATGATATTATTTTGAAAATAATAAGAATTATGCACATGTAAAAACTAAATGATATAAGATTAATGAATACAAATTATGCAAATGATAGAGTTTTACAATTAATTATTGTCATATTTGATGTTGGATTAAAAAAAAAGAACAAAAAGGAGAATATATTAAAAAATATTCAATTAAATAGAATATATATAATTTTCTTTATAATTTGTATGCATTGTATTTAATTTCAAGCATGGCACTAGGAGTGCATGATTAAAAAAAATAAGTATATCATAATTACCTCAAGTTGAGAATAAATCTCACTTTTTTTCTCATAATGTTTAGGTGATTTTTCTCTTCTTAAATCTTCTATTGAAGTTCTCCTAATTGGAATTGTCCCTTCTTGAAAATCTCCATTGAGATGTCGTGATTGAACATTATCAATAGTAAAACTTGTGATATTCACTCTTGCAATAGCAATTGAAGGAATCTTAGGAGGGTCTTACATAAACTTAAGGAAATGACACAAATTATATATAATTACAATAATTATAAATATTTTAAAATAAAAGACATAATTTTAAAATTTCTAGAAGAAAATATATAATTAAAAAAATAACGATTTTTTTTTTAGACTACAGGAATCCAGTAGCACGACTCCCTATAAACTACAATGCGCATGGTAAAATTTACTTGGTAAAATATGTTTCATTAAATAAGTAAAATAAAGATTAAAAAAATTAATGAAACTATAAATATACATCCAACCACTCAATTAACATAGTCCATATTCCATAAATCATGGTTTATTATAATTCTCATTTCTCAAGTTTGAATAGCTATATTGGTTCTAACTACACTTGGGCAGCAATATTAATGGTGAGGAAGCACCTAGAGCAATGTAAAATAAACTATTAAATTACTTAGCAAAAAGGTGTTAAACTCAATGTTCTCCTTTAATAGTGGTATCTTTTCATTGTATAGATGGAATGAAATCACAATGAAATTATGTTACATGATATTTTCATACTTAGGATTTTATGGCTCCTAAGCAATGGATGATCAAATGCAAGCTATTTTTGTCGATCAATGCAATCTATAATATCTCCATCTGGGCAAGATATACAGTTAAGCTTTTGCATTACTAGACATCACAAATAATTTTGAAGATAATTTTTATGACTAAAACTTAAGTACTTCACCTCTATGCTTTTGATAGGAAGCTTGTTAATTTTTCTTAAATGCTCAAGGACCTTTGACATCATGATGGAATTATATCTTCCCATATTAGAAGATTTGTCATCAAATTGGTAGGAATCAATCACTAACTCTACTTCAGCAACAAACACCACAAAAAAAATAGAATTATAATTAAATCATTACATGTCCATGATATCCTCCTTGAAGATTTTCTACCAAGTTTTGCCTCCATAATGGACAGTGTAACATTCTCCTATTTACCAAGAAATAAGAAAATCACATACAAAATTTTGTGATCATGATTTTTTTATTAAGTATGTTACAAGAAGATGGATTTCTTTTAATATTGTCACTGATTTTGATTCTATAAAAACAAGTAAATATTATATAATACACATAAATTTTAAGTGAAATATTGAATACAAATACTTTAATATATCTTTTCCATCTAAAAGTATTACAAATTTTCATATATTTAATATAACCAATCAACAATAATAATATTTTACTAATAATAATGAAAAATTAAATTTTAAAATTCAAATTAAATTAAAAATATAATAATACTAATAAACAAATTTAAATTTAATATAAAAGATCATTATTAAGATATTATAAATGTGAAAAGTTCAAGAAAGCGTTTAAATTAAATTTTATTTTAACTATTCTAAAACTAATCTTAAATTATTTTATTTTACCCGAGATTTGAAAAAAATGTAAATATGTATTACGCCTTTGACTATGAGTGTTCTCTGAATTAACTACCCATCAATGACGTGGTATTGAATTTGGAGTGGGAGAATCAAACAGTTTAGCCAAATTAAATATTAAATGAATTCGAAAATGTTAAAAGAATAGAAAATGAAAGGATAGCAATATTTCCTCTCAAAGAGATATCAGTATATGGTCATCAGAGAGAATTTTTTTTAAATATTTATCTCGAAATAATTTCAGAGTATTGAAAATTGAGAAAAAAAATATGTAATTCTCAAATTTACAAATACTTTGTAATAAAATGGGTCTTGCTATGCTGAATTAAATATCGAATGAGCTCGAAAGTGGGCTTTATTATGCTGAATTAAATATCAAATGAATTCAAAAGTGATAAAACTATAGAAAAAAGAAAGATAAACATAAATTAAAATGAAAATATGATTATATATAACCAAAAAAGCTCATGTAAAATCTTCGGCTCTATGAAAATTTACTGTCAGCAATTCACCGATGGAAAATTCAACATCAACAATTTACTGTGGGAAAATTCACCGTCATGGAAAATTAACTGTCAAAAAATTCAGCAAATAATTTTTTGTGCCATGAATTGTTATGACTGTGAATTTTCCCCCAGTGAATTTTTCGTCCATAAATCAAGCTCTTGTCAAGTTTTCAGTTCAATTCAGTCATGGCTGCTGTGAGCAGAAATCGCACTCTAGAGTTGAATTCCCATCTTCATTTGGAAAAAATACAATTTCTTGCTATTTTTAAAGTCGTAAGATGAAGACCCTTTTTACACAAGAATTTGGCGAAAATTGCATTTTCTGAATTAAAATCACAATTTCTAAAGTAGTAAGGTGAAGACTCTTTTCTCTGAAGATGTGTGGAATTTGGTCCAAATTCATTTTCTGAATTAAAATTACAATTTCTAAAGTAGTAAGATGAAGACCCTTTTTGCTCCTAAGTTGTGTGGAATTTTGTCAAAAATGCATTTTTTGAATTATTTGATTAGCTAGCATACAATGCATTGATATATGTAGCATACAACACATTGATTTAGGTAGCATACAATGCATTGATATAGGAAAAGAAAGATTTGTTGAGAGAAGAAAAAGAAGGTTACAAAATATTTTGTATTCACTATGCCATAGAGAAATCCATTTTCCCTAAGTGAGGAAGAGCTTACAAACAACATATCAAGATACAAAATAATTAATTTATAAGGCTTGGTATATATTTTAAATATTACTTAGACTATATAAAGGTATTTTTAATTCATATAATAGGTGTCATAAAGAAAAATCAAATTTCATGGTGAGACATTAGAGGATCAAAGGGTAGTAGAAAAACATTTAGAATTTTTTGTGCTAGATTCAACTACATTACACTTGTAATATAAAATAAAAAGATTTAACATAATTCTATGATGATGAGTTGATAAAATATCTCCAAATACCTGAGAGAATGTTGCATACAAGAGCTAGGTGTATCCTTAAACATGTCTTTAAATCACATCTTTCAATCAACAATAGTAAAGGAAAAGAAGAATCAAATTTCAATAGAGCTAACGGGAGATATTTTCCAAGGGAAAGAAAAAAACACATTTAATGATGTTAGAAGTTTCATTCCAAATACAAAGTTCTATTGAGATAATTTATCCATGCCCACTCTCATGGTTAGATGTATGATAAATCCCAAGTTGAATGCCATCACTATGAAAATATTGGATATTATGCAAATAATTGTAGAAATAGGTGATAAATTATTAAACTATTCAAGAAAAAAATAGATTGAGAATGAAAATGGTGATTTAACGCTTATTATTTGTCCTGTTGCTCAGCAAAACATAAAAGATGCATGGTTTCATGATAGTAAATATAGTCATCATAAGATTGAATGCAAAGACATGCTTATTGTGATACAAAAATACTAGTATGGACTAAATTACGCTTGATCCATGGAGAATCAAAGCATAATGGAGCCACAAATACTCAAATATCAACAAGATCAATCAAACAAAATTAAAATTAAACATTTAATCAAAACCTAACATGCTAAATCATGAAATCTTTCAAAACATCTATTCTAGTCCATCTAAAACTTATCTTGTTGTCAAATTGGTGTTGTGTTGATGTAGAACAATGGCCCTTTCCCAATCCCATGATTAGTGAGCTTATTTCATTTGATTTTATTGAAGAGAATTGATGAATACACGATGTTTGCTATGTGAAAACCTAATTTATGCTAAAATGAACATGATGCAAGCTAAGTTACCATGATTTTATGCTACAAATGATCTAATTATGCTATTACTAAGCTAATCTAAGCTAAAATTATGCTAAAACATGAAAACCCTAATTTATTTGCAAACTAAGATGGATGCATGAAAGCCATTAATAGATGCTCTAAGCTATTATATCAAATTAAAATGAACTAAAAAAAGCTAAATAGTGAGTAAAAGATGATTGTGTATTTGAGTAAATTCAACAGCATAAGTTTGCTCTAAAAAAAATAGATGTATTAGTTTCAACAACATAAGTTTGATCTGAAAAGGATGGATCCATTAGTCTATTTATAGGAGAGAAAATGATGAATGGATGGTTGAAATCAAAAAACTTAATCAATGATTCAAAATGAAGGGGATGAGACGCATAGATCATGGATTTTCATCAATGAATGAGAATGCATGATGAAAGTTAATCAAGGGATCACACTTTCCTCAGACAAACACACTTTTGACTTGCTCACATAGGTCAAAGGTAACTTTCTAAAGAGGTTAAAGGTTTAGCTTGTCCAAGAATCAAAGCGAGTTGATTAGAGGAGAGGGAATAGTCCTTAGAATATTTCTTTTGGGTGAGGAAAAGGGTATTTTATAAATTAAAACAAAGTTTTATTTGTGCAAAAAGGATAAAGAATATTCTATGGGAATATTCAATTTGATTAGAGGAAAATTAGTTAAATTCCTAATTAAACAAGGGAATTAGAAGAATTAAGAGATATTTATTAAATTAGATGATTTAATAAATAGGGGAGGGGTGAAATGATATTTAATTAAATAACTTAGGGTTATTTAATTAAATAAGATGACTTATGAGATTAAAGTAAATATTTTGATGTATTTAATTTAATTAGATGAAGTGTTAGTGTGAGAGGAGATGAATTAACCTGATTTGATTAATTAGGCTAAATAGACAAAAATGATGCAACTAATTAATTAGCTAGGCTAATTAAATTAATTAAGTGAAAAGAGGATGGATTAAAGAGGAAATGATGTCAGTGAATCTGTTTCAAATGTATGATATCAATTAAGACATTTTTTAGTGTCTACATTTTGCCTCTTTGAAGGGAGGTACCTGTTGCTTTGGATCAAAGAACAACACTTTTCAGATTAAAAAATGTTGCTTAAATAAAAAAAAAATCTAAATTTTTAGATGCCCCAATGGATGGATAAAGCTAACTCCCTATACACTTGAGAAAACGGGAATTTTTTTTGAATTTTGGGTTGTTTTCTCGCTAAAGGTTCAAAAAGGCGCCCTAAGGATTTAAAAAGGTTCCAGGATGCAAGAATAATGCTAAAAATGTAAAAAATGATGCAAAATTATGTCCATATTGGAAAATTGGTGAAAAAGATAATAAACCCCATTATTAAGGTTAAATTAGGGCAAAAAATCCTAATTTTCTAGCTTAAATAGGCAAAGATTTGTCATTTTCAATTCATTTGTGCATTTACACTTAATGAATTATTGTGGTTTGAGCTCTGGCCCTTTGACGAAATGGTGTGTCATGAGTTTTCCTAACACATCTCTGATTGAGTTCAGGATTTCCAATAGCTCCCAAGTGTAGAACCACAGGTATGTGATTCGAAACTTGATTTGAAATTTGAAATTTTGATGCATTAATTAGGTGTTAGAATTTAAATTCTAGTGGCGTCACTATATAGTGACACCCAAACGATATATAGTTACACACACGTATATGGTGATGCTTCTTTCAATTTGCAATTAGGGATTCAAATTTCAAATGGTGACATGAGCTTATCCGGTGACACACTTACTGATTTAAAATTTAGGGTTAGGTCAAGCTAGAAGACAAATCGCGATGCTAGCTTTTTTGGTGACACATTTTCTAATTTTAAATTTTAAATGCATCGGGCATCGCTATTTGAATTTTGAGTATAGTGACACTATTGTGATTTCTAAGTGAAAAATTCCAAACAACTTCAAATTTCAATGATTTCTTGACGTTGTGTGCTTCATGGGTGCAAGAAGTCTTCTCACCATTAATGTTGAGTGGGCAAAGGCCCACGGTTCTCGAGAGATTAGGTGATCTTTCAGAGTTGTGCTAGGAGCACCTGGGAGAGATTAGATAGCGGTACATTGCATACACTTATGCGATTAGGACTCATTTGGCTATGATGATAGCTCTATATGAAAGATGGCACATTGAAACCTTGTCCTTCCACTTTATGATGGGGGAGGTGATAGTTACTTTGGGAGATGTGTAGCGAATATTGCACTTGCCCATCCACAATGACCATGTGATCTATGACCCCAATACCAAATTTGATGCCTATTTAGAGGTGATGGAGATGGACCAAATCGCATTGGTCACATTGTAGATTGATTTAGAAATATATAGAGGTCACGTGCCAACCTTTAGATTGATCATTGCGACCATCATTTTAGGTTTGGTGGCTCCAAATAGATGAGGCAGATTCTTCAGTCCAAGATGGGGTTTTGCATGGTAGTGGATGTTCTACAAGAGGACTCTTTTTGTGTAGGGGCTTGTGATGTTGGCCTCCTTATACCATGATTTACATGATTTTTTTTAATGTGATGGGAGATCCCTTGGTGCAGGTGTCACTCTTCTACATATCTGGGCATGGGAGAATATTATTTTTCTTTGGCCCATTGTACAAATGGTAGACATGAAGCCAGATAATCCCATCATATGGGTATGTGCAGGATCATCATGGAAAAAATAGGCCCTTAGGTGGAAATAAAATTTAAAAAAATAGAGTTCGACAAATTGACATAAAAATTTGAATAAGTTATCTATATTATTTCAAAAATATGTAAGAATAGAATCTGTAGCAAATTGAATGTAGTTTCTAAACTACTAGGTTTTTTTTTTAAATCCTATTTGGTGAAAATTTGAAATTTCAATGCAGTAGTACTTAAATTTCAGGGAAAAAATAAAATGTAGGTGTCTATCTGACCACCCTAACCACAATAAAATGATAATAATTTTTTATAAGATTTTAGATATGGGTATGTGCAGGATCATCATGGAAAAAATACGCCTTTAAGTGGCAAAAACTTTAGAAAAATCAGAGTTAGGCAACTTGACGTAAAAATTTGAATAAGTTATCTATATTATTTAAAGAATATATAAGAATAGAATTTGTAGCAAATTGAATGCAATTTCTAAACTAATAGGTTTATTTTTTTTTTAAAAATCCTATTTGATGAAAATTTGAAATTTCAATGCATTAGTGCTTAAATTTCACAGAAAAAATAAGTAGGTGTTTTCCTGACCACCCTAACCACAATAAAATGATAATATTTTTTTATAAGATTTTAGATATAAGTATAGGACTCATGTCTTAATGTGATGCAGATTTTTTTGTTATTTTTTTCCTAGTAAATAATTAATTATAATTTTTTTATTACAACTTTTAAAAAATATAGAAACTTGTACGTCTAACCACCTTAACTTGGTCAAAACTTCATGAAATTCAATTTTTTTTAATCCTATAGTATACAAAGCATAGAATCTGATGCATGTTTTTGATTTAAAAAATATGATATTGTTTGAAAACTATAGATGATTTTCAATCAATCTATCAATTAGGACTTTAGTCATAATTCAAATAGAAAATTAATAATAATTATTTATTAAATTCAAAGTAAAACATAATTTATATTGGTGGAAAGCTGAGAATCTCCTTTACAAAACCCTTTACGTTTCATTAATTTTGGGAAAAAAAGTAGTCGACCACATACCCTACAAATACCCATCATATCGCCACTTTTTGGCCCATCATGATCTTGTACATACCCATATAATTAGAGGACTCATGTCGGATGTGATGCATATTTTTTTATAATTATTTTCCAAGTAAATAATTAATTATGATTTTATTTACAATTTTTTAAAATATAAAAAAATCATATGTCTGACCACCTTAACTTGGTCAAAACTTCATGAAATTCAATTTTTCTTTTTGTAATCCTAAAGTATGCAAAGCATAGAATGTGACACATGTTTTGGATTCAAAAATGTGATACCATTTAAAACTATAGATATTTTTCAATCAATCTATCAATCAGTACTTTAGTCATAATTTGAATAGAAAATGAATAATAATTACTTATTAAATTCAAAGTAAAGCATAATTTATATTGGTGAAAGGTTGATAATCTTCTTTAAAAACCCTTTCTGTTTCATCAATTTTGGGTAAAATAAAGTTGTCAACGACATACCCATCATGATCATGGACATACCTGTATGGAGATATCAAGGTGCCATCACACTTAGGCATAGTGGATAGATTGGGCTCCCATACTAGAGATGAGTGATTGATGTATGACCTTTTTCCATTGGCATCCATGGTTGAATATGCCCCCATGGTTTGATGATATTTAGAAAGTTTATTTCCCTAGATAGAACCATTACATGTAGGGTCGAGAGCACACAATGATTGAGTGGTACCTTCCTAACATTGTAGCCAGGCAGTTTGGTGATGTGCAGGATAGGCCTGATGATGCCTATAAAGCCATTTTTGCTAGATCAGCTAGAGAGGTTCCCATATGGGGACTGATAATTCGAGCTCCTGAGGCCGTTGACAATTTCCAATAGTTGGTTGCCCAGCCTTGGGCATATGATCAGGGCCAACCCATAGCATAGACCACTCCAACATACAATGCATGGTTCATCTCTCTGAGGTGACTCACATATCCAATAAGTGCTCCTAATAGAGGGAGATGATGAGGTAGAGGTTCCAGGGGTGGGGGATAGGGATGCCAGGATGGCCATGATGGATAGGTTCTAGGGGCTATTCTGGTTGTACAACAACAACCTCCTCATCAACCTCTAGTAGTGTAGTAGCAACTAGTTCCACCACTAGCTATTGCACGAGATGCATATATTCAACTGTTGCTGTTGCAAGTGCATGATTTGATAGGTGAGTGGGACCAAGCCCACCAATAGGTTTTGGATCTTATTATTGGGAGAGACTAGGCTAAATAATAAGTGATCATGGTGACAACTAAGAGAGATACGATACTACAAAGAGTATAGGCTATCACTAGAGAGAGAGATTAGGAGGTGGTGAGGCGGTAGCTGATTAAGGTTATGGTGGCATCCACCCATGGTCAGACCATGTCAACACACTTATATAGAGAGGTTTTTTTAGAGGATACATATTATAGGCAACACTATCATTAGGAAGTTCTAGTGGCTCTTCGTCAACTAGATTTTTTGTAGCACAGTGATGTGCATCCCCATGTAGAGGATCTGCCTAAGCAACATGTTGGGGAAGATAGCAACCACCAGAGCTAGTTTTTCTATGTATAAAAACTTTTTTATTTTTTCCCATTATTTATTCTGATATACATTCAAGGATCCTTTTTGATATCCTCATGGATATTTGTACTTATCATCGATGTACATATACTGATCTAGATTTTGTATCATGACATTCATTTTTTTGATATATATATATGATATGGATACAAATGATTCATGCTATGATGTGTTGACTTTATTTCATGTATGGATGATTTATGGATGTTTATATATGATTATGTATGGATGCATTTATTTTATTCCTATGTGATATATGATGAGAATGATATGGATGAAATGTTATATTCTTTTTTCATTATCTTTTCAAGGATGAATGATTATGATATGTAGATGTTATGAATGCAAATGATTTGGATGCATTTCTTTTTTTATATTTTCTATCCATGTTTTGATGATGATGATGATGATGCATATGGATGGATGGATGCAAATTCTTATGATATGCAATAATTTAAGATGATTAGAATAACAAATCTATATTATTCATCCCACTTAAATGATAATGCAGAATGTATGATGTGATATGCAATGATTATGAGATGTTTATTAAATGCATGTATGTTGATGGTTTTTGGATATAGGGTGGATGCATTGATAATGTTTTTGTCAATTGTCATGATACTAGGTTAGCACAAAAAGAAGATAGAAGAATAAAGAATGAATGATCGTTGTTGATGATGATTGCTTCAAAAGATCCAACAAGTCCTTGATCCATCAAGAATTTATTAGAGATGGTGACAAGAAAATGCAAAATGCAGGATGGAATGCAAGATGGGTGCTCACACTGTGGGATTCAAAATTTTCATCATTACTTATTGTTTGATATAACACACAGACACAATGCATCAAGGTATTGATAATTAGAACGGTGTTGTATCTAGTGTAATGGACTTTGAATTGACAAGTAGGTAGGATAGTTCTTGTTCACACCTTGACATATGGAAATGTCATTGAAATGTAAGTTAGAAGCTTAGAACATATTGGACCAAAGCATATGCAATATTCAACAACATACCCCAAACTACTTTCCTATACACAACTAAGAAAGTATGTGCCAAGATTATTTTACAAGAGTATCCACAAGCATAGCAAATGAAAGATGATGAACGATGCCACATTCCATTCTCTCTAAATCATTTTGTTAGACATCATCAAGAGGTCCTCAGAATGGGTCATTAAGATAAATCATAAGAAAAGATCAAAGACAAACAATCAATGTTATCTATAGCTCCTACCTAGTTTAAGTTTAGGTAAAGTGATTTTGATACTGATGTTCATTGCAAGAAGGATACATCCTAGGACATGTTGATCAGACGGTTGTTTGATGTTGGGACAATGATGCTAAGATGAACCATTACTATAAACTTCACTGACACATTTACTTATGATTTACACAACTATAAAGAGGGTGAAGGTGATGATCATTTATTATGGGTGAAAGTTTATTGCAGGTGAAAGTGAGATGGGATGGATGGGTTTCTTGATTTTTTGTAGAATATTTGAATGTTTTTGGTATTTTTGAAGATGTTTTGAGGCTATTTTTGGTCTTTTTGAATGTTTATGTGGATGTTTTGATTATTGAATTTTTAGGCTGTTTAGGGTTTTCTAAATATTTTGAGGCTTTTTAGGTTTTTTGAATATTTTCTATTATTTTTGGATTTTTATTTTTCAAATGTTTTTGTGTTTTTAAAATATTTGGATGTTTTTAGATTTTTTGAATATTTGGATGTTTTGTGATTTTTGAGATATTTGGATGTTTTGGAGATTTTTTGAGTTATTTGGATGATTTTGGGATTTTTTGAGTTATTTGGATATTTTTGGGATTTTTGAGATTATTTGGATGTTTTGGGTTTTCTACATATCAACCAAGAACCTAACGTAAAGACCTATCCTAAGGGCCTCGAGAGCTGATCAAAGATTAACCTTTCCTACATTATACACGTAGAGACCACATAGTTCAACTGACTTGACCCATTTACAAGGCAAAGATATGAATCTATACAGAAGATGACAACTAATTACAATGGACTACTAAAGGACTGACCTAGGGTGTCTCGAGGGCACATCAATGATGGCCTTGCTACGTTCAAGCTCAAAGACAATATAGTTCGACAAGAGGATATTATTTTTTGAACTTTTTTGATGTTCAACCTTTTTTATAGATTTTTGATGTTTAGGATTTTTCCTTTACAATTTTCTAAATATTTTTTGGATTTTTTTTGTATAGGATTTTGCAAATTTTTTTGGATTTTTTGGATAAGATTTTATGAAATTTTTTGGTGTTTTGTGATAAGATGTCCCATGACCTCAAGATATACAAGAACCTAATTATGACACATAATGAAATGCCCCCAGTTTGATATGTTAGCCTACTTCAATAAAGGCGGTATATACTAACCTTGGGAATATGCCAACTAGTGCTAAATAGTTCATGATACCTTACAATGACAAGCCATGATAAGGATGTAGATGAGGGGTGAATAGTGATACAAATACTGATAGGCCAGAAGAGCCAAAGAATAGATGGAGATGCTTTATTTATGCAAGGTGCCTATTTCCCAAGTTTTCACCAAGATATTTGCCCAAAGCACTACCAAAGTGGTTTTCACTATAGGATGATTTTTTTCTTTACTTTTTAACAATCCTTTTTAACAATTTCTCTTTGGATTTTGGGGTATGTACAGGATCATCTTGGAAAAAACATTCCCTTAAGTGGTGAAAGAAAAAGAAAAATCTGAGTTAGGAAACTTGATGTAAAATTTTGAATAACTTATCTATATTATTTCAAAAATATGTAAGAATAGAATCTATAGAAAATTGAATGTAGTTTCTAAACTACTAGTTTTTTATAAATTATTTGGTGAAAATTTGAAATTTCAAATGTAGTAGTACATAAATTTTAGGGAAAAATAAGAAGTGGGTGTTTGTCCTAACCACCCCAACCACAATAAAATGATAAAATTTTTAATAATATTTTAGATATAAGTAGAGACTTGTGTCCCGATGTGATGCATTTTTTTGTAATTTTTTCCAAGTAAATAATTAATTGAATTTTTATTACAATTTAAAAAAAAAAACTCATATGTCTGACCACCTTAACTTGGTCAAAACTTCATGAAATTCATTTTTCCTTTTTTAATCCTATAGTATACAAAGCATAGAATGTGACACATGTTTTGGATTAAAAAAATGTGATACCGTTTGAAAGCTATAGATTTTTTTCAATCAGCCTATAAATCAGGACTTTAGTTGTAATTCCAATAAAAAATGAATAATAATTATTGATTAAATTCAAAGAAAGCATAATTTATACTGTGGAAAGCTAAGAATCTCCTTTAAAAACCCTTTTCATTTCATCAATTTTGGGTAAAAAAAATCCGTCAGCCACACACCCATCATATTGCAACTTTTTGGTCCATCATGATCCTACACATACCCTTTGATCATTTTTTTATTTTTTATATTTTCTGATTTACACTCTTCATGTTTAGGCATAATTTTTTTTAGATGCAAGCTATTGATTGGATCTTGTAAGGGTTCACCTTCATGGGTTGACAATTGGTATGCTCCTAATCCATAGCTTGTTGTGATGACAAAGGGACCCAACTAGTTAGGCTCAAACTTTGCTTTGTTGTCTTGATTTGGAAATTTTTTCTAATTTTTCTTTAAGACAAGATTTCCTACTTGGAATGACTAACATTTGATTCTCTTGTTATAGCTCTGTTTCAGTTGGTTTTGATATACTTGCAAGCGTTTAAGGGCGTGAAGACAATCTTCATCCAAGAATTCTAGCTCATTCAGTCGAGACACTCTATACTCTTCCTCAGTTATCAAATTCTTTAGTGATACTCACAATGATGTGAGCTCAACCTCAATAGGAAAGATAAATTTTGATCAATAGACCAAGGAGAAAGGGGTTGAACCTATAGGCGTACGGATACTAGTTCGATAAGCCCAAAGAGTGGGATTTAGCTGTAGATGCCAGTCACGACTAGTTTCATTAACTGTTTTCTTTAGGATTTTCAAGATAATTTTGTTTGCTACTTCTACTTGGCCATTGCCTTGGGGATAGTATAGGGTAGAGCATCAATGTTGGATATTGAATATTTGGCACAACTCTTTTACATCCTAATTCTTGAAAGGGGTCTCATTATCTAAGATGAGGGTATACAATACACCATAATGAAAAATTAGGTAATTTAGGATAAACTTGGCTATCTTCTTCCCTATTATGTAGGTCATAGGAATGGACTCAACCCACTTAGTAAAGTAATCAGTGGAAATTATGATAAACTTATGGTCATTGGATGAGGTTGGAGTGATTTTTCCTATGAGGCCAAATCCTCTCTACAAAAAAGGGTATGGTGTAATCATTGGTTGCAATTCTTAAGCTAGAGCATGAATCAGATCCCCATGCTGTTAACACTGGATGCATTTCCACACATACTAGTGAGCTTCTTTTTCCATGGTTGGCCAATAGTACCCCATCCTCAACAGTTTCTTAGCTAATTTCATCAAGAATCAGGATTCCCTTTTAACAAAGGTATTTTTAAGGTTCAGAGTGGTGTTTGATTGAAGGATTCCTCTATTAGGGTAATTAAATATATCATGGTACCATGGGGATGCAAGACCAATAATGACACAAGCAAATTCAAATTCAAGGATTTTGAAAGTTGGTACGAGAATTTGTTCTACCAAGAATTCACATTGGAGGATGTTGTTCGGCATGTCTAGTAGGGATCTGATTGTTGCCATGGCATCTACTGCTCTATTGTTTATGTGAGGAATCTACTCAAAAGTTAAATGTCTATAAAAATATCCTTGAGATTCTCCATCATCTTCTTGTAAGGAGTGAGCTTGTCATATTTAGTTTGATAGTCAACATTAACTTAGTTGATAACCAACTATGAGTCTCTAGAAACTTTCATCTCTTGTATCTATCACTGAACTGTTATCCTGGAGCCTATGATTAAGGCTTCATACTCAACAATGTTATTGGTAAATGGGAATGATAGCTTGTATGACTTTGGATTGCAATCACCTTGGGGTGATGAAAATAATGTCAACGCTTGATCCATGTTGGGTGAATGATCCAACAAAGTACATCTTCCATGGAGCTGTGAGATTAATAAGGAACACTGACTCATTAGGAAATTCAGAAATTAAAGGGTTCTCATCATAGATGGGTGCTTCTGCTAGCTAGTCTATGATCACTTGTCTTTTGATTGCTTTATGCTCCGCATACTCTATGTAAAACTCTATGAAGATCATTACCCATTTATCCATTCATCTCGTGAGGGTTGTGTTGATGGTGTTTTTTGCACATCATCAACTCAAAAATAATACAAGTACTCTATCTTTCTTGAAAGGTAAATCTCTAGCAGCAAGCCTCAAGAGATAACCCCAAGGTCTCTAATGTCAATTCTTGACAAATGCATAAAAATCTCTGTGATAAATTTGAAAATTTTGGTAGTCACAAGGGACATTACAAATGAACAATGCTAGAATTATACTTTCATCAAATGTGGCAATATGGTGATGCTTGATTCCTAAAACTAACCCAAGTTGAAAGAAAGATCAAAAGAGATAAGGGTTGAGAGAGATTCTAAGACTAACTCAAAGGATCAATCACAATAATGATGAATGCTACAAATGGATAGATCCCTAATAAAACCAATATCTGTTTGATCAAGGATAGACCCACAACTACACAAAAATGGTGTAATCTTCTAGGGATATCAAAATATTTTTAGACTATGAATATTCATCCACATACCCAATTACTGGTGCAATGTAAACAAGCATTCACAGTTGAACTTAGCAAAAAACAAGGCCTAGACTAACTTTACACAACAACCAACAATCAACAAATTGCTAAAAGTATGGACCAAAGATCGATCAAACATCATTCACATTTCACCACTATCATGAAAGAACTGAAAACTAACATCTAATATCTGAGAATTAAGAAAAATAAACCAGAAACTGTCAAATCTCAACAAAAAGTTCACCAAACAATGACCCAATTGCATGAACTTCTTTAGAATTACAGAACAATTTCTAGTATCTCTCCTCTCCTACAATTATTGACTTGCATAATCTAACTCCTAACTGAGCCAATTCTAGCTTTCTACAGTTTATAATTAGCTATTATAACACTTCACAAATTAAGAGGCACTTCCTTTTTATAGATATTACATTCCAAAATGAAGGGCCAAGATTAAATTAATCCAATGGCTAGAATCAATCCTCTAGAAGCATTAGGAGGTTACATTTAATTTGGGAGCTCATGGTACTTCATCAACTAATTAATTACAAATCTGGAGGAATGAGAAAACAGTTGTATGCCATCCTAACTTTGATGAAAATTTTAATTAGAGAATGAAATCAACCTCACATGTGATCTCTTGTTGCAACACTTCTTCTAGCTAGCACACAGCTAGGGCACAAATTATTAGGTGGAATAATTTAAAAGGCTTGAATTTCTCCCCCTTTTGGAATATTTTCTAAGTAGGGAAACTTGAACTCCACCCTTGAGGCACATTTCCATATTTAAACAATTTGAAAATCTTCCCTCCCAAGTACGTTTCTATATGCTAATGTGGGATGTGATGATTCCCTTAAGTTCTTAGCTTCTTATCTTTAAATTTTTCCTTCCTATAGCATCTCCAAGATCACCCAAACATATCCAACTTCCAAATTGCACAAAATATAATAACCCTACAAACTAGTAGAAATAATTATAAGTATATTCTAATATTATAACAAAGGTACATCTTAAATTGGATCTAAGTACAAACTACCAACATTAAATAAAATCAAACCACTAAAATGGAAAGCACCATAGACCCATCAATTCAAATATTCACTTCCTAAAGCACTCTAATGTGATTGTAATTTAATAAAGTAGAATTCACGGAGCCTAAATGGTTTCATGATGCTAGAACTATTAAGAATCAATAGCCATTGCCCATGAGAAAACATAATTCCCTCTGCCTAAAACTCTTTATTTATAATCCCTTTTTCCCACGAACATCTCATACATATAATGACCATAACTAGGTTGACAGTAAGTTCGGTTCTCGCTTTTTTTCCACCAATGCATTAAATCTAACTCCATTTTCATTATAGCACATTGCAATCTTTTTTATAACGATTCACTTTAATGTATCTTTGTAGACCGAGCTCTTCATACTTCACTACTTTTGTCAAATCTCCCAGTTGACTGATTCTTGGAACTCTAACATCATATTTTCATCATAACCTCATGAACTTCACTTTGACATCATAAACCACAGGCTTTTTACAAACACATTAAAAGATCCAAATCTCTATCGCATACTCAGTCGAATGCCATCCAATATTTACCCAAGGTATATGTGAGCAGACCATTGTGTATAAATACGAATGAATGGCCACGAATATTTGTATTAAGAATCCCCTCGAACCATGATTACTCCTGTTTATAATGATATCGTTGTCATGAAGCCAAACTCAAGCCACACACATTTAATATTTAATGCCTGCTTTATGTGCTCATAGGAAGGCAATGGGTCTCTTCAGCAACCACCATATCTTTACTATAGAAAACTTAATTTTCTCTTACTCTTATCTAGCAACCCTTTCGATATTCAATCTCAAATGTTGCATTCACTATTCCTATAGCACATCCTGTATTTGCACCGATCACATAAACCTAGGTCCAAACTCATCACATGCTTCGAAAAGCCTCAGACTTCATTGCTTTCAAAACATCACAGATTGCATCACGCCCTCCTAACCCGCATTGCAACTACTCTCACAATTGCAAGTATTTTGTGGGTTTGAAATATTCAGGGATTCAACCTACTCAGGGTATTAATTCTCTTAGAAAATCCGTGGAACGTAATTTCCAACAATTCATTCATTCAGAGATTTAGTGATAGCTCGGATTGCCCGAGCATTTATCCTTTCGAGAACCCGACAATATATACTTATGATTTAACTCCCTCAAGACACCATACTCATTAATTGAATATCACCAATACTAATGGTGCATATATTCTCCATAAAACATCACTCCCATATGCAAAACACGACTACCGTTTCTTGTGATAAAACATGGGACTTGATAATTAGCCGTTGTTCAAAGGTTCTGGTTTATTACTTCTAGAGTTTACATGAGGATTCTAAAGATATTTTTTCTGATAGACAGTGACTATGGCGGAGTCCCTATCATCACAAATAAAGTGTGAAGCATTCATTCGAGTGATTTTTCGCAACAGGCCACCCTTATCGTTCAGAAGGATATACTTTCTTCAATCTGCAATTTAACCTGTATCGCAACAAACTTTGATATTGTGTCGATATCAGGCTGCGATCACCTTGACTCCCCTTGTATAAGACCAACGTCCCCTATGAGCTCCTCTTGAGTTACAAACAATTCATAAAACATCATTCACCTTTATATAATCTATGCGGGCCCCCATGTCTCGATGGCCATGAGATACCTCCAATATCTTTTCTTCACGTTAGTGAGCCTGGTCTCTAAGCCATCTTTGGGAATAGTATGTCTTCGCGGAATTTTCATTTCAGGGAATCTAGGCACGCTCGGATTTTCCGTGCTTCATTCTTTCGAAAGATTCCCCTACACTCAGATTCTTTGGGCTGGACTTCTTCTTTCATGGCTCGTGAGCTTCAAGTCTTCACGAATTATCTATGAATTCCTCTATGCAACCCGAGGTGGTAATGATCATATAACTCTTAGATGTCAATTCACAGGGCTTTTACTTTGATCACAATTCCCACATACTGCAAAGTTAACATCCTTTTGGCGTTTCAGTCTTATACATGAGAACTTATTACCCATTACAAACTTCTGTCATGATCAACATTCTGAGGGAATACACAGTGATTAGAACCTTTCGTCATAACGTAGCTCGACATTCCTGCAGCTTTCAGTTAGATTTGAACTTTTAGGGATTCATGATTGTGATGGATCTCGAGGATTTATGGTTCTCGGGGAATTCGACCAATAGCGAATTCTCCGAACTCCACTTCTCTCAGAAAATTCTTTATGAAACGGATTACCTGAGGTTCTTCTTCACTGATTCCTTCATGATGCAAATTTAATATTGGTTGTCTGATTCTGAAGTGTGCGCCTTTGGACATCGAGCCATAATGAGCCGATCATGAATTCTTATCACAGACTCTGTCACTCCATCATTCCTTGGGAAGAGATCTCTTATCCATGCAGTTCCTTTTAATTTCGCTGGAAGAGCTCCAACGGAGATGTGATTTCCTACGGGTGAATGCTCCATCAAACAACATCCCCACACTTCATGTATTTTGTTCTTCACAGATTACTCTCCGACACAGGGCGATCTTTGTTTCCTTTCGCAACAATACATACTTAAAAAGAACCATGTAACCCAAGCAACTCCCATGCCCCACAGGTTATGTCACTCACTCTAACGTTTGTATATATGTATATATGGAAACTGTATATACAAATCTTTATTAGAGACGTAGTATCAAAACTCATGTGAGGCCATCGATTCTACTCATTCTAAATTGATTGAAAGAAGCTACATAATATACTTCCTGTTGATCTTCCGGACGACCAATTCCAGCCTCTATGGAGCATGTTCCAAACATGGGATCCCTCAGATAGAGAATTCAACAAAATCACTAACCCATGAGAGCTCCATTTTCCCAAACAGGCACCTTTAAACACACCACTTGGTATTAACTTGTCAGATTATTCCTTCACATAGTTTATGTGTTTTATCAAAGCTGCATAGTTCTTGCATTCGAATCTCCTCATGACTACACTATGACTCCTTCGTAAACCCTGGTCTTCGACACATATAAAAGAAAGTCTGTGATATCTCGTTATATTACCAGTTCTAAAAATGAACTATAATTTATTGTCTCAGCCTTGTTCTGTTAGCAATCTGTCTGCTCTTGACTATGTAATTACAACTCCTGAGAGCTCCTGAAGCTGCGTTTTCCGCTCCTGACGGCTCCTGAAAGAGCCTCCTCTTCATTCCAGCAGTACCGCAATTTTTTCACTTCACTCTTGTACGTCGTACGGCTTTATTCTTGGCAGTGGAGGTTAAGCAGTGACTCTTATGGTGGCATTTTTCACGATTATATTTTCTCACGTACTTTGTGATGTTAATGCCTCTTTTTTGGTGTCATGATTGCAAGCGACTAATGACATTTATTTCTCACTTGAGGTGAAATGCGAGTTACTCAAAGTGTAATTAATGATATTTATTTTTCCCCTCTTTTTGCTTGCTCTAAAAGCTTTCTCCATAAGACTTGCCTTAATTTCTCTTTGCTGGCTTTTACAATGGAAATTAATTGTAATTAATATACAAGTTGTAGCTGTACATTCTTCTCGTGTTTCTGCCCAAAAACTTTTATGAACAGTTTTGTATGGTATTTTTTACGCAGAGAAGGAATAGAAGAAGAAGTAGAATGAATATTTCTGGTTGAGAATATTTTCAGTTTCACATGCAGCTGCAGCTGGTGTTTTTTTTTTTTTTATTAAATTTATATATGCAAATCTAGGTTGTTCTTCTGTTGTTTTTGTTTTTCTTTCTTTATTCTCCCTTGCCTCTGGCCCACATCTGGTATCAGAGCCAAATGAACCTTTTTTTTTTCTATTTTGTTTGGAGTCATGGCCTCCACTTTTGGTGCATCCTTGTCCAGTTTGCAAACCCCTATTTTTACAAGAATTATGAGTATTGGTCTTTAATTATGAAAGCCCTCTTTCGGTCTCAAGACATTTGGAAAATTGTTGATAATTGTTATGTGGAGCCAGCAGACCAAGCATCATACAATGCACTCACACAAGCTAAGAAAGATGCCTTGAAAGAACTGAGGAAGAAGGATAGGAAAGCATTATTCTACATCCACCAAACAATGCATGAGAGCATACTCCCAAGAGTAGTAGCAGCAAAGCAAGCCAAGGAGGCATGGGATACACTTCAACTTGTTTACCAAGGTATGGACAAAGCAAACACTGCTAAGTTATAGCTTCTTAGAAGAGAGTTTGAAAATTTATCATTGAAAAACACAGAGTCAGTAGACTCCTTCTTTACTCATGTTGTTGGTTTAACTAATCAAATTAAATCACATGTAGAGGTCATAGAGGACAGGAAAATTGTTGAGAAAGTTCTTAGAAGCCTTCTTACTAAATTTGATAATCTTGTTGTGACTTTGGAGGAAACTAAAGATTTGAGTCAGTTTAGTGTTGATGAACTTCATGCCTCTCTTATCAATCATGAATCTAGACTAAATAGGTCAAGCATGTCATTGGAAAATGCTTTTTCATCTCAATCATCCATATCTCATGGAAGAGGACATCAAAGATTCAATCCTAGAGGTAGAGGGAGAAATTCACCTAGAGGTGGACGTAATAACAACTTTACAAATAGTGCTGGTAGAGGTCAAAATCAGAACTTTAGAGGTCAAAATCAAAATCTCAGTCACCCAAGTGACCAAAGAGTTGATAAATCACATGTTCAATGGCACTATTATAAGAATTTTGGACATTATGCAAATGAATGCAAGAAAAAATAGTATGATCAACACAAGCGAGGTCAAAATTAGTCAAGTAATAGCACTCAAAGAAGCACTATGTTCATTGCATACACTAAAATTGCTGAAGCAATTCCTACAAACTCGCTCGTTGAATGTAATGTAGTTCAAGAAAGCCCAAGTGACATGTGGTATTTAGATTCTGGGTGTAGTAATCACATGACTGGTAATGCAGATTTATTTTCTAGTTTAGACAAATTAGTCCAAACTGAAATCACACTTGGCAACTACAACAAGGTCACAGTTTTTGGCAAAGGAATGGTTGATATTCTAACCAAAGAGGGGAAGCAGAAAAACATGCCTGATGTATACCATGTGGCTGGCCTAAAGCATAATTTAATGAGTATTGGTCAATTGGTACAAAAGGGATTTAGAGTTTATTTTGAAAACAATGAGTGTGATTTTAGACAGATTCCCAAGTAATCTAGTTATTTGTAAAGTGCAAATGACTAACAACCACATGTTTCCTTTGAGAATAAGACCAATTATGAAGGGGACAATAGCTAAATTTGTTCATGAGACAAATAATATGATTTTTGGAGTAGCATTTAAGGCAGAAAATATAGACAAAAAAATTGAATCAACATTTCAATCAGTTATTTTAGATGAGTCTTGGTTATGGCATTTTAGATTTGGACATTTGAATTTTGGAGGGTTGAAGCTATTACACATGAAGAACATGGTGAAAGGCTTGCCATTGATTGAAAAACCAGAAAGAATTTGTGAAGGTTGCATTTTGGGCAAACAACATAGAGAGTCTTTTCCAATTGGAAAATCACATAGAGCAAGAGTACCACTTGAGATTGTACATTCAGATATTTGTGGATAAATTCAAACACCATCGATAGGAGGTTGTACTTATTTTCTTACCTTTATTGATGATTTCACACGAAAAACTTGGGTGTATTTTCTAAAGCACAAATCTGATGCATTCTCTTATTTTTAGTAGTTCAAGACACTTGTGGAGAAGCAAAGTGGCCATTATATCAAGGTCTTAAGGACAGATAGAGGTGGAGAATATGTATCTAATGATTTTATGATTTTTTGTAAATCACATAGCATACACAAGGAATTTACAGCCCGTTATACACCTCAACAAAATGGTGTGGCAGAGAGGAAGAACCGAACTATTATGGAGATGGCTCATAGTATGTTGCTAGCCAAACATCTACCTAATGAATATTGGGTTGAGGTAGTGGCAACTGTTGTTTATATCATGAATAGGTGCCCAATGAAAAATGTGAAAAATAAGGTACCTCAAGAAGCTTGGATAGGTATGAAGCATAGTGTTTCTCATCTTAAGGTATTTGGTTGTGTTGCATATGCACATATTCCTGAAGAGTTGAGGAAGAAGTTAGATAGTAAAGGACAAAATTGTATATTTGTTGGCTATTCTAAAGATTCAAAGGCATACAAGTTATTTAATCCTATCACTAGGAAGGTTATGATCAGCCGTGATGTTCAATTTGTGGAAAATGAAGCGTGGGATGGAAGTATAGAAAAGAGTGTAAATATTACAGCTATTGTTCCTCATGATGATATGGCAGATGAAGTGATTCCAACAGCAAGTACTACTTCAACAACAACACCTTCCACTCCTGGGACAACACCACATTCAGTAGCTCAAGCTACACCTTCATTCACACCAAGAAGATCTTCAAGGTTGTTGTCTACACCATCAGTACAGTAGACTCCACAGTCAATTACAGCAGTACCTACGTCAGCTGGTACCCTTGGAGCAACTCCATCAAGCACTCCAAATAGTTCTACATCTTCGGATCCAACATTAGCAAGCATGCTACCACGAAAAACAAGGAGTTTGAGTGAGTTGTATAATGATACAGTAAATTCATTTTCACTTTTTGCTTTATTTTGTCATGTTGATGATCCGTTGACATTTGAAGAAGCTATTTGTGATGATAAATGGGCACAAGCCATGGATAAAGAGATTGAGTCCATTGAGAAAAATGAAACATGGGAGTTGGTTGATCTGCCTGAAGGAAAAGATGCAATAAGTGTGAAATGGATTTATAAGACAAAACAAGATGCTAATGAAGAAGTGCAAAAACATAAAGCAAGGTTAGTTGCAAGGGGTTTTAGTCAACAACCTGGAATAGATTTCAATGAAAAATTTGCTCCAGTTGCACAGATGGACACAATTAGAATAGTATTGGCTATTACTGCTCACAATAAATGGGTTGTATACCAAATGAATGTGAAATCAGCATTTTTAAATGGATATCTAGATGTAAAAGTGTATGTGAAACAACTAGAAGGCTATGAGATATCAAGTCATGAAAATAAAGTTTATAGGTTGAAGAAATCACTTTATGGATTAAAGCAAGCTCCTAGAGCTTGGTACAACCGTATTGATTCTTATCTCATTCAAGATAGATTCCAAAGAAGCAATTGTGAGCCAACTATGTACATTAAAGTAAATGAGCAAGGTAACATGTTAATTGTGTGCTTATATGTAGATGATCTAATCTTTACAGGTGATCTCAGCATAGATGTTTTCAAAACAACAATGAAGAGTGAATTTGAAATGACTGACTTGGGACTTATGAAGTATTTTTTGGGCATTGAAGTCCATCAATCTAATGCTGGTATATTTATTTCTCAATCCAAATATGCAAGTGAAATTTTGAAGAGATTCAATATGGTGAAATGCAAGGCAGCCCCAACACCAATCATGATGAGATTGAAGATAAGTAAAGAGGATGATGGACCATGTGTGGATCCTACATTGTTCAAAAGGCTGGTAGGAAGTCTTATGTATTTGACAGCCACAAGGCCTGATATTATGTATGGTGTAAGTCTAATTTAAAGATTTACATGGAGTCCCCAAAAGAGTATCATTGGCAAGCAGGTAAAATAATATTGAGGTATGTGAGTGTTACAAAAGAATTTGGTATATTGTATTCTACTTCAGATGATTTCAAGCTTGTTGATTACACAGACAGTGATTGTGGGAGCAGCATAGATGACAGGAAAAGCACATCTGGGTATGATTTTCATCTTGGTACAGGTGTTGTTTCATGGGATTCACAAAAATAGCCTATTGTGACTTTATCATCAGCTAAAGCTGAATATGTGGCTGCTACTACTGTAGCATGTCAAGTTGTGTGGATGCGCAAAATGTTTAAAAATTTAGTGCAAGATCAGGAGGAATTTACTAAAATATTTTGTGATAACAATTCAGTGATTGCTTTGTCTAAAAATCATGTTTTTCATAAGAGAACTAAGCATATAAATACCAGGTATCGTTTCATCAGAGAGCTTGTCAATAATAAGGAGATTTTCTTAGAATTTTGTAAGTCTAAGGATTAGTTTGCAGATATTTTTACAAAACCTTTGGTGAAGGGGACATTTCCTTTTTATGAATTTGTTTAGGAATGCTTGATCGTGAAAATATACTCAGTTGAAGTTAGATATAGTTTTTTGGTCCTCCCCAGTAGTTGTAATTAAGGGGGAGTGCTAGAAATCCATCTGCTCCTGATTGTGTAATTACAACTCCTGAGAGCTCTTGAAGTTGTGTTTTTAGATCCTGACGGCTCTTGAAAGAGCCTCCTCTTCATTCCAGCAATACCACAATTTTTTCACTTCACTCTTGTATGTCATACGGTTTTATTCTCCTAGCAGTGGCAGTTAAGCGGTGACTCTTATGGCGGCATTTTTCACAACTATATTTTCTCACGTACTTTGTGATGTTAATGCCTTTTTTTTTCGCGTCATGATTGCAAGTGACTAATGACATTTATTTCTCACTTGAGGTAAAATGTGAGTTACTCAAAGTGTAATTAATGATATTTATTCTTCCCCCCTTTTTGCTTGCTGGAAAAGCTTTCTCCATAAGACTTGCCTTAATTTCTCTTTGCTGGATTTTACAATGGAAATTAATTGTAATTAATGTACAAGCTATAGCTATACATTCTTCTCATGTTTCTACACAAAAACTTTTATGAACAGTTTTGTATGGTATTTTTTACGCAAAGAAGGAATAGAAGAAGAAGTAGAATGAATATTTTGGTTGAGAATATTTTCAGTTTCGCATGCAGCTACAACTGGTGTTTATTTTTTCTAGGTTAAATTTATATATGCAAATATGGGTTGTTCTTCTATTGTTTTTTTTTCAGTTTCTTTATTCTCTCCTACCTTTGGCCGACATGTTCAACTTTACAGTCTTCAGGGAATTGATGGTATCATAGATTTCCCAATCTCAGGGAATCTGACATGACCCATATTTCTTAAGCCCTATTCCTTTCAGAAATTTCATGTAGGCTTAGATTTTCTAAGTTTTTCTCTTTCGAGGATTTCTTGTGTGTGTGGTTTACCCAAATTCCTTTCAAATCATTATTACAAGAAACCTCATCTTCAATCAATAAAACCTGTGTGTTGATTTCATTTCCTTCTTATGAACAATATTTTCAAGTCATGTGCTCTCATTAGTTAATACTGGAAGTCTCTCTTCTTGTAAAATCAACATTCTATGTTTTCTCACCACTGACCTCACTAATTCTATACTTTTGAATGTTCCTACTAGTGTAATGTGTATCTCTCCAACACAAACCTTATTTCTCTTTTACAGACTCCCTTTGAATCTCAAACCTCAAGGATTTCCTTATAGCTTGAATTTTTTCAAAGACCACACTGTCTCTCATTATACCTTCACCCGTGTATTTGTAAGAATATAGTAGTTTGGACTTTACACATTATTGACATGGATCAAACCCCTTCAAAACATGATTAGCATCGAGATACTAGTATCACCTTGAACTAATGAATCATTAAAATTCTTGCAAATCAGATAATGTAGATTCTTGAAAAGCAAGCATACAACACAATGTAAGGAGCTAAAAGTGAATAACCAAAGAATCAATGTGAACCAACATCCTTATATTCTAGAGCAAGATTTGGGATTTAGTATCAAAATGCATGAAAACCTAATTTTAAAATCAAAACAAGACTCAGATATGAAGGAGGACCAAACAAGAAATCAAAGAAGTTAAGTGCAACAGAAGACCTTGAAGTTCATGCATACATATAAATCAACTTTCTCACATGATAAAACAATATGAGGATGATCATAGTGATGGAAATTTCCCTTTTCCAAGATAGCATCAACAAGATTAGGAAAATAAGTTAACCTCAAGAACCTTAGATTTTGAAAGATTAAATCAAGCATTAAGGTTCCTAGGCAAGCCAAACGGTCATCAGACTCTTCAAAGCTCAAGAAAACAAAGGCACCTCGGACTCAAAAAATATGAGAGAGCTCAAAATTTTTGGGTAGACTCGAGTTAGGGTAATCCAAGGGAGATCCAATTTACTAAACCTGGGAAATCTGAGGAACCTCGGATTTCCTAGACTTCTCATATACTCAGCCAATTTCACCCCTAAGTTGAAATACCATTAGGAAAACTTCAAAGAGCTAGACTTATGATTATGATCTTGAAAAATACACCTCAAGTGCAAATAAGTCACCAAATTTGAGGGTGAAACAAATAAGTGAAATATAGGGTCCCCACCTTCGTTGGGGTGTATGTGCAAAAAGTGTACAAAAAATGGTGACTCCTACTGGGAAAATGGTCCAGAGCATTTTGATGATGAACAAGAATCATGAACCTAGAATATCTAGTTTCGATCTCCATATTAGGAAAACAAATCAAAGTGCAAGATCAAAGAATCAAGACCAAAGGTCGTCCAAACCTTCCATAAATTGAAAATCCTAGTGTTTGCAAGTGAGTTCATTCCCTTCCCTTAGCTGCTACAAGGAACCAAGGTCATTCAAGTTAGGCTACATAAAGATTCTAACTCCAAAATAAACTTGGACAAAGCCTTACTTCTGGTCAGGCATCCATAGCCCCAACAAGGTTATCGTTGTGGCCCTTCTAGGCATATCTCTACTACTAGTCAGGCATCCATAGCCCCAGTAGAGATATTTAGATACTAGACTAATGAGTTGAATTTACTTCTTTCAATTTTCAATATTTTCCTTTTCTCTTTCTCTTGACATTTTTTCTTTTCTCCTTTCATTTCAACCCATGAATAGTGAAGTTCACGCTCAGGGTTGAGGACCATAGTGACACTGAAGCAGAAATAATATTTTTCACATAAAAAGACCTTACAAGGAACCTAAACGTAACCTCGAGATTCATAAGATATGTGGAAAATATAATATTTTAAAACACTTCAGGTACAAATCAAACCAATGACATCCTCTTTAAATCAAACATTGAGACCGCTTAACACTAAAAAAAGGTATCGACTATTAATTCAAGACACATTATTAAAGTTCATGAATTTAAAATACTCAGAAACAATCCTAGATAACAAAATGGTAGTTATGCATATGAACATATCCTCGAAAGAAAATAGAGGGGCCCCCAAGCTGAAGAAGCAACACAAACCAAAAGAAAACCTAAACTAAAGTAGGCTTAGACTAACACAAAGTAGGAAAGTAGAAGCAAAGTGAAAAAACCTACACTAACCCTAAGGCAAACCAACTATAAAGAACCCTAGCCTAAAGCAAATCAATTCTACAACAAACCCAAAGCAGAAAAGCAAACAACTGAAAGAAAACCTAAATTAACCAAAATAGAACGATGAAAGCAAACTACCTACTACAAAACATACTACATTAATTCAAATTAGAACTATGTACAAAATAATCTAAATGAATCATGATAAGACAAGGTAGAGAGGGACCCACACCTATTTGGCTTTTTAGTGCATGGACAAGTAGTGAGGTTATGGTAATTGTCCTCAAGAATGAAAATTCATCCTTATATTACTAAAAAGAAATATCAACATTGCAACATTTTGAATCTATATCATAATGGGGAATGATTATCAATTGAGGAAACTCATTGAAACCATAATTAATCTAGATAGATTTTTCTTTCCTAAATCTCCATAATCAAAATGATAAACTACCGAATTCATAGCAAGGAAAGAAACAACTTGATATGATGTTTGTTCATGCAAGATTTTGTATTTATCGTCTTCCAATTGTGAAGAGTCGATATCCATGTTGTTAGGAGGTCTCCACTGATGGTGGAGTATCCCTCTCACACTCAAAATATGTAAAAAATAAATTGAGTCATCAATAAGCAGTCCGGGGTGAAATTTAGATTGAATAAACATAGAATTAACAGCATAGAACTTTTCACCTATTTGAATTAACATAGAAATTGAGGCACATTTCCATATGCTAATGTGGGATGTGATGATTCCCTTAAGTTCTTTGCTCCTTATCTCTAGATTTTTCCTTCCTATAGCATCTCCAAGATCACCCAAACTTCCAAATTGCACAAAATATAATAACCCTACCAACCAATAGAAATAATTATAAGTATATTCAAATATTATAACAAAGGTAAATTTTAAATCAGCTTTAAGTACTATTGATCATCAATGCTTGTGCCTCTCTGAATACCTTATGGTAAATTCAACGAGTGGGGGACAAATTGCATCTCACTGAATACCTCTGAGGTTTTTATAGAAAGTCAACTCTTCTTTTGGATTTTGAGATAAGGGAGAAAGAAGAAACTAAAAATTGTAAGACATGAAAGGCGATATGCCAAAGCTCTCACAAAATTTCAAACTCAAAAATACTCCTATGATTGATATAGAAGACACAGAATATCACAACCCTTCATTGTTGGAAAGATAAAGAACAATAAAGGCCAACTTCAAGCACAGTGTAGACTTTCAAATCTTTCTACAAGTAGTGTTAATTGAGGTTTGATCAAACATAAAAAATTCCTTAGGGAAAAAGAATGATATTTCAAAAAATTATAGGAGCTATGTCTCCCAATACAACATAGCACAAAAAGATAACAACTTTAAGGATAATGGAAAATTCCAATGACATAGTCCAATTTGTCCAAAATGCTATTTCTCAGTACAAGCATAAAGCATTGTACGTTTCTATTTAAACTATCAAAATATAGCTTACAAGACATAGTGTTTCATTCATAACAAAAAATATATATATCTATACTTGAAAGAGACCATACATGTACAATCTCAAAAATTTCCCTTAATATTTGTGCCTTTAATTAAAACTGAACTTTGAAACAAAGGTTAGATTCCAATCTGACAATATTTTAAACCTTAATAGAGATGATTTTCTAGAATAAAGTAGTTCTATAACTTGCTTTCTGAAATATAGTTCACAAACCCTAAGAAAATTTAAAATAAAAGTAGTTTCTCTTTTAAGAGAAAACAACTTTCTCTTAGAAAAATTCCTTCTCTGAAAAATATCCTCTTTTTTAAAAGAATTTCCCTTTTTTAGAATCCCTTTTTCGGATGTTGAAGACCTTTATAATCGCCAAAGAGAAAAACACTGCCCTGCCCAGGAGTAAATACCACCAGATGTCACCACTTGATAGTTTACAATCTGCTTTGTAAGCCCTTGGTTAGGTCTCAAAATATTTTTGCATTAACTCTTAGCTACTACATTAATGTCCTCCAGATATTTTGAAGATAGAGAGCAATATCAGACCCAATCCTGAAATGTGATATTTTAGCTCAATTAATTCTTCTAACTTAATCACATCACTTTGCAGTACTGACTAGAAGCTCCCATTTGTAGACAAGCAAAGGGAAAGAGAAATTTTTCCGTTGATCCTTTTTTTAAAAGATAAAGTCCTCCTTTGATATTTTGAGGCAACGCATCACTCGATTGGAAACTTTATGCTTTTCAAAGAATGTTATACAACAAATTCCTGCCACCCCAACACGTGTCTAAGGCACTCCTATGAAAAATGACCAAGGAAAAATGTACAACCATCCCATGGCGCATTGCCCATTTTCCTTACCGACCTTACCTTAAAATTTGTTTTTACTTTTTCAAGAATAAAAAATGAAAGCAAAAAAATAGAAGGTTGGTAATAATAAAACTCTTTCACAATTTTGGAAACTCACAAGGGCCTTTACTCGTAGAGGTATGAACCAAACTCTCTGGAAATTCTTGAAGTTTGAAAAAGGAGGAGTGTTGCACTTGCCATTCCTCTTCAGTAGGAAAAGACATATTAGAGATGAGCCTATAGGGCTTTTCAAGCTGAAAGACTTCTTTGAAAGATATGACCCCCCCATCTCGTGGTAACCACTCCAAGGTAATGATAAAGGTGAGAAAGGAAAAAAATATCGCGTTCAACATCATTAGTTGTACGCACTGTGCTTGAATTTAGAAGCCCAATCATAGTTTTTCCTTTCTATTTAATTGCCTAGGTAATTTTCTCCACAGTCTACATAGTTCCTTCTGGGGAAAACAAGGGGGTCAATCTATCATTTATCAAGACATTAAAATCCTTTTTAATTTCCTCAACTTTCCCTTCTAATGCTAACTAGCAATCTTTACACTTCTTGGTAGTCTTCTAGGAGTTGATGATTTCACTAGTTTTGATGTAGGCAGTTCTTTTATTAGCAATTCCACAATCCCTCAAAACTTTGTCATAAGCCACACAAATTATGGAAATGAAACTTTGTGAATCTGTGAATCCACCACTCGAGACTTATATTTTTGTAAAACATGATCGGTCGTCAAGCCTATTTTCTTGTTTATCTCCTAGACCTCCTTCAAAAATTGAAAAATAGGTCTAAGAACGAGGATTGCGGCTACAATTTGTTGCCAATGCGAAGATAGTAATCATTTCAGCAGTGAGAGGGACCCAATTTGTCAAGAAACTTTCAACTCCTAATTGAACTGAATCTCCTCTTTCTTTGCATCTTGCTCGAGTTCCCCCTTTCTCTTGATACTGTCTGCCAGTTCAGAGCTTACCTTTCATTTCTTTGAATCATAGGCCTACCATGGAAACATGGCTTCTTGTTTTCTCTAGCTTCAACTGTTCTATTTCCGCTTTTTCCTTCTGACTAGCATCAGAAAACTGAGATCGGACATCGCTCAACTCCTTCTACAAATTTATTGAGCACTTTTGTACATTGTGTTGACCTGATGCTGGCTAGCAAGATCATCATTTATTCTTTCAATTTTAATAAGTAACTGAACTTGTTGGTTTTGAGCTTCCTCAAGCAATCTTGAGTCTTCTCCATACTTACTTTGGACCTGTATGATATGGGCCAATTTGATGTCCTTAGCCTAGAGCTCTATCTACAATCTTCCTACTGTTTCTCTTACATTTACTAGCTCCACCTCTCGTTTATTTAACTTTCTATCCATCTTTTCATAATCTGTGTATACCACCCATTGGGTGGTCTTAGCTAGGACCACTTTTTCATGGGGACACATTTCTATCAGATCTAGGCCTGTTGTCCAAATTGCATAATCTTATAGCTACATTTTCCCTTCTAGCTTAGCCACAAGCGGGGTCATAGTACTAATCAGAAGAGAATTTTTTTCTTCATTATAACAAGCCTCGATCTTTTTGGTAGTAGGTAACTCAACATTTTTTAAGAGGTGCTTCTGCTTAGCATTTTCTCAGGCCACTTTTTTCACATTGAAATGATATTGGAGGGTTTGAGGGACATCTACATTCTATGCTACAATAGGGGCACCAAGATGAAAACTAAAAAGAGTAATAGAAGGGGATATTTTTGAGGTATGAGCATGGGGAGAGGCCAAAGGGAGTGTTATCATGGAAAAGGGTGGAACACCCAACTGAGATTGGGGAGGGGTTTTTCTAGTGGAGGTAGACAAAGACATCAGTAGGTGGAAAGGTGTTTGCTTAGAAGCCATTGAATTAGGCATGGGAGTTAATAATGATGCTTCGACCTTTTCTATAGGGGCCCTTGACAGAGTGAACAAAGAATCAGTAGTAACCGAAATAGATGTTTCTTGTTCGGAGTGCGAGGTTTCCTTAAAAAATTCATTTTGGTTAGGGAAAGGGGTATTTATGATTACTAAATTTGAGTCTATGGATGGTGGATTCCCTCCTAAAGGAGGAGGAAAGGGAGCAACTAAAGAGGCAGAAAATGGAAAAGGAGGAGTAAAACTTACCTAATCCACAGTAGTCAGAAAACCTTGGAGAGTGGACTCCACTTCTTCTCCTCGGGCCGATGCTTTGGTTGGACCTAGGTCTTCCAGAGACCTTCTTCTCGACTAGAGTCAACATGCTCTGTCCTCCTAACCACCAATCCCTTTGAAAAATGATCCTTAGTGACTACAATGCATGATGTTCTTATGGACTATCGAGCTTTCTTTCCTTTACTTTGGGCACTTGAGGTGGACGGGGCATGTAGGTTTTTCCGCCTCGAATCCTTTCAATCACTTGAATCTCGTGATCTGTGGATCCACCATGGAACTTGCTCCTCCTAGATTTCATGGCTAGTTTCTGGATTGTTGTTTCTAGAACTAACTTCCTTAAAAAATGATCCTTAGTGACTGCAATGCATGATTTTCTTGTGGACTGTCGAACTTTCTTTCCTTTACTTTGGGCACTTGAGGTAGACGGGGCCTATGGGTTTTTCTATGTTGAATCCTTTCAATCACTTGACTCTAGTGGTCTATGGGTCTACCATGGAATTTTCTCCTCCTGGATTTCATGGATGGTTTCTAGATTTTTGTTGCTAGAACTAGCTTCCTTATCATAAAGATACTCAAATTCTTCATCCTATGGGAATTTTCTAGTAAGGGAGTTCAAACAACACAACTCTTGTCGAAATCTCTAGAAATCTACCTTTTTTTCTCTCTGACCATCCCCTCTTCTTTAGCTAGGGGCTAAGGGATTTATTCATTGGAAGCTTCCTGCCATACTAGACCTTCAGAGTATAAAATATTAGCCATTCTAGTTGCTTGAAGGGGATTTTTTTTAAGTCAATATATACTTGTGCACTTTCTTGAGTCACATTTTTCCTTCTTTTGAAGTATTCTCACTTCTCATGTTTTACGCTATAAAATCCTCTTAGATTATAGTCCCACTTGTCGTAGATGAGGACTAAACCCAAGACCACTAATAAATACTTGAGTTCTCGTTCACAAAATTTCTTAATGAGTGATACCTAGTTGTTAGCAATATTGAGAGGAAGTGGATACAACTTCATTTTGTTCCTTCTTGCATCATAGATCCTATCAACAATGGTCAACTGGTGGCATGCTTCTAGTTCAAAAAATTGGTCTGTTACAAATGTGGGGAGCCGAAAAGACTCATCAAGGAGACCATGAAACCTAATGAATGTGAAATCTACACCCATGAAGTAATCCACTGGATTTTATGAAATCCTCATCCATTGTAAAACCTCAAGAGAAAAACATCCCATCGGGTGAAGTAATAACTCTTGGATTATGGGCCTCAAAAATAAATCTGCAAACCCATAATAATCCCCTATTTTGGAAAGTAGAGGGGTCCATACTAAAATCGGTTGAAGAAAGTTCCTTTCGTCTACCTTGGATACCGACACATTTCCCCAAAATACTCAAAACTTTGATACAAAATTAAATGACCCAAGAAGAAAGGGTACATGAATTTAGAATCTATCACGTAATTTTTTAGTTCGTACAACATGTTCCTAGCTATTGACTCTGCAAAATCATAATGCTTTTGGGTTCTTTCTCTTTTTAGCTCAAAAAACATGCCGAACTAAAAAGGGAAGACTTGGGTATCATTGTTGAGGCCAAATACCCAGGCTAGCATTGAAAACACTGCCTGAGTGTCCCACTTGAGAATATGATATGACAAAGGGAAAGGAACATGCCCCCTATCTAGCCACTCCCTTGTTTCTTCTTCATAAAAGTTTGTTCTTTTGGCCCATTCTTCCCCAATAAGATCCATCTTTTCTTTATTGAAGGACTTTGAATCCCAAACCGTGGGGATACACATCTCCTGTATGGCCTAAACCGATACAATAACTCTAATCCTACCACTCGAGATGATCCCTATTACATTGTCAAATCTCTTGGCACATGTGTTAACCAATTCAAGGCATGGATCTACGACAGGCAACATGAACTATGGAAAGCCACAATCCTAGAGCTGAAATGCAAAGCTATTGGAAGTGTTGTACTTTCCTTTTCTTTGAAACGTGCCTTCTCTAATATTTTTGGCATTGATAGATAGCTTAGGATCAAAAACATGGTTAGCGATGTCTTGGACTGCTTCTCTCTTCACAGGCTTATTTATAAGTACCCTTTTATAGTACTTGAAAGGTCTCTCTTCTACAATTGGAGCATTGGCGAAAGATTTTTGCCCAAAAATATTAGCATATCAAGGTTGTTGGTTCAAAACTATGGCCTATCTCCCAGAGGTTGAAGGTTCTGCCATGATTGTATCAAGAGTTGCAGAGGACTTTTCGAGGATAACAGTCAAGAAACCCTTTATGGAAAAGAAAGCATACCTTGAGAGTAATTAATTCTTTTGTCGGTACATTCACTCGACGCTTGGCTATTGTTGTTGAGCTTATTAAATGATGTCATTAGGATGATATGTATGGGCTAAAAATTTGTATCTTTTAGGAATGCCAAAAATATTGTGAGGATGGAATTAGCACATTCCTTTCATGGCCTCTAATCAAAAAGAAATATTTCCTCAAGAAACATGCTTCCCATCATACTAAGCATGTTGAAGTGATGCAAAGTACCCTTGAAAAATGAAACCATTAATTTTCTAGAGATCTTTCACTTAAGAAGTGCTAACCCTATCTTTTCTTATAAATGGAATAGTTGGCACCAATGGTGGCGATAGACACATGTCAATAATCAGCATACTAGAACATTTACTCCCAACATCCCAATTTATTTCTCAAGACATTCTTCAGGATTCTCCATATAATTTATCTACTTTAGTCTGTTTTGACCCCACTTTTTGTTGTCATCCAGCCAGAGGTAGATATTCCATTGATCATCACATTTTTTTACTAATTAGTCTTTCTATATATAGTAACACCACCTTTGGCAACATTCATTTGAACACAATTTTTTCTAACTTAGTTGGACCTTCGTCTTATTTCTTTCCATTCAATTAGTATTTGCCACTTCAACAAGATGTCTAGTATCTTGGGAACCCCTATATGACTCCTTTCATGGAGGCCGCAATACAACTTTGCAAGGGAAATCACCAGCAACCTGATCAAGAGGTTGGTCAAGAAATGTGACCACTTATCATAGCCATGTTCAAATGGGTGGTGGGAACCAGCTTTATTTCCAATGAGAACTAGCTTCAGAATAACTACAATGTGCTTTCTCAGTTTGTGGCCTCATTACTAGACTTGGGTGTGGCTAAACCAATGATAATTGAGTTGTGCCAAGAGATGTTTGACACTTCGCTGATGGAAGGGCTCAGAGAAATAATACAAGTAGCTATCCCTGGTGTTGGCATCTCGAGTGCAATGGACCTTCAGAGGCATGTAGACTTTGGCATAGACATACCCTAGCTACCTTTCCTTTCTAATTTCCACACAATGGACATGGTGACACATCAACATTCTTCTCAGCCAATAGTTGTCTTCTTGCTTTGTGATTACGACATGGAATGGGTTACAGGACTATCCTTGAGGAAACACTTCAATTTTCTAGTGTAGAGTAGCAATGAATAGGCCTTGATCTGCGTCTATGTCTACCTCATTCTTCGTTACTCCTTTCTTATTACATCTTTTATTTGTAAACCCCTTTTAGGCTCGCTCAAGAAACCTTCATGTTTGAATCTTGGTTTGGGCTTTCATGTATGTAGAGCTTCTGATATAATATAAACTACTTATTTCCTAATGTCCTAGGTTTTATTCAAAACTCAAAATAATTACAAGACTTTACATATAATACATAATAGTCTAAAGCTTTTAAAAGATATGCAGTTTTAATGGAAAATTTTTAGATAAATATTGTTTACCAGTATACCTAAGGAGTTTCCTTCCAGATATTCAAGTTCATATGCATTATTTTCTTTATATGCACTAATTCAAAAAGGTCCTTTCCATAATGCTTCAAACTTCATATGTTGTCCTAGTTTTGTAGTACGTTCATCATACTTTAACACTAAACTCCCTTGAACTCTAGACTAGAGGTCTTTTTGTGAAGCCATCTCTTGACCGTTTGTTGATAGTTGATCATGGCACCATGGGCCTTCTCTTTGTCTTCTTCTAGTCTCAAGATTTATGCTAATCACACCTCCATTCTACCATTTTCTTCAACTTCAACTTCTTTCAGTAGTTGTAATGCAGGGATCTCTATGGAAATGAGCATTATTACTCCTTTCCGTATACCAAATCATAGGGCAAAGTTTTCAAGATTTTCTTGGGGGTAATTCAGTCTACCCACAAAGCTACTCATAGATTCTTGCACTAGTCCTTTTGTTGTTCTAACCCAATGCGTTTAATTAACCTAATTAGGTTTTTGTTGGTGGATTATGCTAACCCATTTCCTTGTGGATAATAATTTGATGAATTTTTAAGAAAAATTCCATGCTAGATAGCAAAATCTAACATCCTAGAATCGACGAACACTTTGGCATTGTCATATATGAAGGTTTTGGGAGGCCCAAACCTGGTCACCAGTTCTTCGAGAAAACTAACTATTTCTCCTTTTATTGCATTTTTTAGGGCTACGGCTTCTACCCACCTTGTGAAGTAATTGGTTTTTTGAAGGATCCACTTATGTCTGGCACTGGATATAGGATTTATCATACCGATGAAATCTAGACCCCAGTGGGCAAAGGGTTCTTTCGTCACAATTGGGCTTAGGGGTTGAGCAGTGTTCCTTCTTTTTCCAAAAAAATATTGGCACTGAGTACACTTTTTTACTAAATGATGTGCCTCAATGAACATAGAGGACTAGTAATAACATGCCCTCATTATTTTTAAAGCAGTCGTTTTGGCAAAAAAATTTCCACCCTCAGGACTATGGTGAAATTTATTAAGAACTTTCTTTTCCTGTAGGGCGTCAAGGCACCAGAGTAGCATACCATCATAATTTATTTTTAAAAGTATATCTTCTACTAATGTATACCTCGTGCCTTGTAGCTGATAGTACCTCCTTTTATTCACTGGTAGACTGGTTGTGTAATACCCTTTTTCATGTGCAACATTTGATCAGTTACCCAAGATTCATTGGGTTTGAATTGATTCAAGTAGACTTGACTAGTTTCCTTCTCAGTTGTGAAACTTGTTTCCTATGCCATATATTCACACAAACCCCTTCCTTGGACTAGCTTAGTCGGTCTAATGTTGACATCATATTCTAGAATCTTAGTAATCCATTTTTCTCTTCTTTCAATGATTTCTCCTCTATTATATACTCCTGCACACTAGGATGTGCTACAAGAATATTGATTTTATTGGTTGACACTAAGTGTCATAATTTCTTCAAACTTTTAACTATATCAAAAGCATGTTTTTCCACAAAATTGTACCTCACCTCATATCCTTTCAAATTCCTAGAATAGAATGCAATAGGATGGTCTCCTTCATCCTGATCCCCCTTTTGAGTAACTACTAAAGCTATGCTATCTTGACCACTATACACATAGAGTAAGAAATCTTTGGAAAAATATGGATTGGCCAAAACTAGAGCAGTGGAAATTTCCATATTTATTTTCTCAAAGGCTTCTTTCCCCTCTAGGGTTCATTTGAAGGGTAGATTATTTTTTAGCATTAGTGAAATGGGCCTGACAATACCAACAAAGTCATAAATGAACCTGCTAACGAAATTAATCTTGCCTAGGAACGACTAGAGTCCCTTTTGATTCACTAGCAGAAGTAATTCCATTATGGACCTAACCCTCTTAGAATCTATTTCTATTTCATCTTTAGAGACTATAAAGCCAAGTAGCTTACCTTGAGGTACTCCAAAAACACATTTCTTTGGGTTCAGAGAAATCCCAAACTGTTGACATTTCTAAAAAATATTTTCTAGATGATCAAAGTGATCTTCCCTTGATTTTGAAAATACCATCAAGTCATCTAGATATATATGAATGATCTGGTTAATTAAACCCTTGAAGATGATATCCATTGCTCGCTAAAAAGTCACAACAACGTTTGACAAGCCAAATGGCATTTTAGCATATGCATATGTCCCCCACTTACTGGTAAATGTTGTTTTATGTTGGTCACTCTCCTTCACATATACCTATTTATACCCTAAAAATTTGTCAAGTAGTGAAAACATTTCAGACCCAACTACTATCTGTAAAATTTTCTCCATTGAAGGAAAAGGGTAATGATCTTTAAGTGATGCTTTATTTAGATCTCAGAAATCAACGCAAAGTTTAATGTAACCTTTTTTCTTTTAGACATGAACTGAATTTGATACCTAGATGGAATGTTTGATCGGATATATTATCTTGGACTCAATCATTTTGGTAAGCTTTTACACCATTAGTGCCTCAATCTTTGGATTGATAGGCATTTTATTCTATCAGACGGGTTTAGACCCATCCTCCAAGTTGATGGTATGTTGGACTATACCTAGGTCATAACCTCTAAGGTATTCATAAGTCCAAGCCATAGCCCCATCATACTCATAGCACAAATCCCTTAGTCTTTGTTTATCTTTAGTCAGAATCTCCTTTCCGACTTTCAACCTTTTTCCATCACTAACATCAAGCTCTTCATAATCATTTTTTTTCTGCCTTGAACCTTTTTTCCCTTTTCTTGCATCTTCGCAGTCAAATAGGTTCTCGAGGGAAATTAATCCCCTTTGAATCTTGTTTCCTTTTAGTTGGATGAGCTGCCCTTCAAAGAATCTCATCCCTAAGGTTGGACCGTTGGGAGTCATTCCTCCCTTTTGTATGAAGGTAGCTATCTAGATATCACTGTCAAGAACCTGCCAATTCTCTTTGTTATCTAGAATAGAGGGTTGAAAAACTTGAAAAACATTCTACTAAGTTGAGTCAGAAGTTGGTTCAAATTGTGACCTCACTAGCACCATTATGTCAGCTCTATTGTTTTGTTATTGGGGAATGACTTGTATGTTGAAGGCTTTGAAACTCTCAATCAAGTCCCATACTCAATGTTTGTATGACCTCATTCAGGTATTTTTCACTACTACCTAGCTGTGAACCTAACTCACCAGTAGCTCCAAATCTTTGAAAACTTGTAATCTCTTTATACCCATCCTCTGTACAATTTTTAGACCATGAATTAAATCCTCATATTCAACATCATTATTTGAGCATCAGAACATGAAATGATAATCTTTGAGCATCTCAAATCCTACTGGAGAGAGTAAGAAAACACCCACGCCAATCCTAGCCTTACACTTGGTGCCATCAAAGAAAAGAGTCAACAAACGATTGTCCAATGGGTCATCAAAATTCTCTCCATTTTTTACTAGTTTCAAGAAAACTTGATTATCATAAAAAATTACATAGGTGTCAAGCCCAATTGTGTGGAAGTTACTAAAGGATTTAGACTCGATGAATTGGTTAATAAAGGCCTCCTCTTCATTAGTTTTCTCACTTGTATCCTCTTCGTCTTCTAGCATTTCAACACAATACTTCTCCTGTTGAGATATAGTTTACAAAATCAGGATGCAATGGATCTGAAAGAATCTTCATCTTTACTCCTTGCTTAGTCTACAAAATCAAGTGGGACCAATCAAGTGCAAAATATCCACCAAGTTTGGTAGTGAAATCCCTTGATAAACACATCCCAAAAATCAGCGAAATATCTATCACCACCACTTCCTAGCTGACTATCTAGCTTGGGTGGGAGAAGAGAGTTAAAGACAAATCCTTTATCTGACCAATAGTTCGAACCCTTTTTGCATCTAACTGCATGATTTCTCTTTCAAGGGGTTCATATCTTAATTTTAAGGCATCTGCCACTTACTTTGGCATGGCAGTCGCACTTGCCCTCGAATCAATCATATTATTATGCAAAAATTTATCTCCTATTATAAGTGTCAAAAAGAAAGGTGTGGGCTTTACTATGCTTACCTCCTTTTCTTCACCATTGTTTCCATCATTCATATTAGACATTTCCCTTCAGAGTTTGACAGGTAGGTGCAGATCAGTAGTTTTTGCTTTGATTGCTTGACTAAGTTGTGCCTTCCTGCAATCCTTGCCCTTCTACCTCTAATGCTTCTTGAAGCAGGTTATTTTGTTTAGGAATTAAAATAACATCCAACAATGTTGCATTGGCAGGCACCTTCTTTAATTTCTCCACTACATTGATCGTCCCAAATGTCTAGATCGATGGCCTAAATGGTGGTATTTTCTTTGAAAAATGGGACTCCATCATGCTGGAGCCAATACTTGATTTACCTCTTTTTATGTTAATAACACCTTTTTTTGTTGTGGACAAGGTCATATGATGGGCAAAAAATCCTATCCTTCTAGAAAAAAAGGTTGTCGTAGTTGTGGGCATGACAAGGGTCATTGCACATATTCCCCTATAAGCCTCTTTTTAGATATCATGTTGTAATCAGACCATATTAGCGGAACACTAGTCATCTGAGCTTCATTTACATACAATGCATCTTCTCCTTCTGACCATGAGAATAATGCATGGTCAAGCCCTACAGCCACTTCTTGCTCTAAGGAGATCCCTTATGACTGTGCTAGGAAAAGTGCATTTTCTACTTTGAATGACTTGCATTCATTTGTTTCCATAGGTAGGCTCTTGCCTTTTTGTTTCATCATCCATCTCCACATATTCTCCTTTGGGAAATTCTGTGGGAAATGATCATCACTACAGGTGAAGCACCATGCATCAAATTCTTCTGCTAAATTGTTCTGGTCTAGGATCAAATCTTTGCTTTGACTACCCTTTACCATTTGAAGTGGCATGGTGACTAGAACTATCTAGTTAGTGGATTTCATCTCTTGACTCCCTCCTTAAGAGAAACCATGGTAGGAGTTTTGTTGATAAGGGAGGTTGTTTTCACCATGGTACTGAGCATTTCCTTTTATTGGCATTGCCTGCTCCTGTTTAAGAATAACCAATTCATTAGGAAAATTCCACATAAGGTTCTTCATGTCATTAATGTCGGTCATGACTAAATTTGAGCCCAACACACTAACTTGTTCAAGAGGATATGCGTACATAGACTGGGGTATGTTTGAAACATTGCTTTGCACCCAGGATGTATTGGAATAGGTTCCTTCTTGTATTGCTCCAGAGGGTTCTGTGAACATAGGCATAGGAATTTTAGGTGGGAGTTTCCCAGCATCAATCAAACTATTTTCCACCCATACTACCACTTCATAAGTGTTGGGTGGGATATCTTTACCCATGGAAGTTATCATAAGTGAAATATTTGGATTGATGGCCTTTAGGTAGAACATGAACGCCATCGTAGCTTGAGGTCAAGCAATCACAAGAATCCTTTGATAGGTTTTATGAAACCTCGTGTTGAAGGAGCTTATGGCTTCCCTAGGAGCCCTCTTGATGATGATCAACTATTGCAGTAGAGAATAACAGTCTCCCTTTTCATAGAATCATTCAAAAAGGAATTTCCCGCATTAGTCCTAAGAAAGAATAGAACCTGAGGCTAGAGATCGATACCAATATTGGGCTTTTCCTTTAAAAGAAGCGGCCAATAGCCTTAGAGGAAGATTTTCCTTGGTTATTTTATGCACTCTACATATCTCTACTATATCTTGAAGGTGTTCAGAAGGGGTTTTAAATTCTTCTCTAGAAAAAATTGGGATCGCCTTGAGGGTTTTGGCAGGTATAGTGGGCCATATATTTGGGGGTGTAGGTGGTCGTAACGGGATACCACTATCCCATGTTATAAAATCCCTAGGAGTAGGAGGGGCTACTTGACCCATGAGGAAAAGATTGCGATGAATCAAGTACACAGGAAATTTTATCTAGAAATTTAAACCTTCGGGTAGAGTAGATAAGGCTCTTGATAAGGGGCTTTGACTTCTTGCTCTATTACTCCTTACAGGTGATACAAAAACTATAGTTCTTCTCCTTCTAGGGTTTGAGGTTGGTAGCAAGGAATACTAGAAATGACCTCTCAAGGATGAGCTCGTTTGGATTCTAGGCATGAAATTTCTAGTTTTTCCTTAGCCTGATATAAGAAATATTTCTGACTTCTAATCAAGCTAATTAAAAATTATTCGGGTCCCACCAAGCATGTCAGAAAAAGAATTGTTGATCATCAAAGTTTGTGCCTCTCCAACAGTTTTACAGGAAATTCAGAGAGTGGGGGATAGATTGTGTCACACTGAATACCTCTGGGGTTTTTATAGAAAGTTGGCTCTTCTTTTGGGTTTTGAGATAAGGGACAAAGAAGAAAATGAAAAATGTAAAACATGAGAGGCAATATGCCAAATATTTTAAACATTTCAAACTAAAAAATATTCCTATGATTGATATATAAGACACAAAATGCCACAACCCTTCATTGTAGGAAAGAGAAAGAACAACAAAGACTAACTTCAAGCACAGTGCAAACTTTCAAATCTTTCCATAGGTAGTGTTCATTGAGGTCCGATCAAACATAAAAAAAGTCCTTAGGGAAAAAGAATGTTATTTCAGAAAATTATAGGAAATCTGTCTCCCAATATAGCATAGCATAAAAAGATAACAACTTTAAGGATAACGGAAAATTCTAATGACATAGTCTAATTTGTTTAAAATGCTATTTCTTAGTACAAGCATAAAACATAAAAATCCTCTATTTAAACAATTATAATATAGGTTACAAGACAGTGTGTTTCATTCATAATGAAAATAAAAAGAAAAAATACTTGAAAGAAGCCATACATGCACAGTCTCAAACATTTCCCTTAATAGTTTGTGCCTTTAATTAAAAATGAACTTTGAAACAAAGGTCGAATGCTAATCCGACATTAGTTGAAACCTTAATAGATATAATTTTCCTGAATAAATTAGTTCTATAACTTGCTTTCTAAAATATAGTTAACAAACCCTAACAAAATTTAAAAGAAAAATAGTTTCTCTTTTCGGAGAAAACAACTTTCTCTTAGAAAAATTCCTTCTCTAAAAAATATCCTCTTTTAAAAGAATTTCCCTTTTTTTAGAATCCATTTTTTGGATGCTGAAGACCTTTATTAATTGCCAAAGAGAAAAACACCGCCCTATCCAGAAGTAAATACTGCCAGATATCGCCACTTGATAGCTTACAATCTGATTTTAAGCCCTTGGTTAGGTCTCACAAGATTTTTGCATTAACTCTCAGCTACTACATTAATGTCCTCCAGATATTTTGAAGATAAAGAGCAATATCAAACCCAATCCTTAAAGGCGACATTTCAACAATTAATTCTTTTGACTTAATCACATCGCTTTGCAATACTGACTGGAAGCTCCCGTTTTTAGACAAGCAAAGGGAAAGAGAAAGTTTTTCGTTGATCCTTTCTTTTAAAGATAAAGTCCTCCTTTGATATTTTGAGGCAACACGTCACTCGGTCAGAAAGTTTATGCTTTCCAAAGAATGTTATACAACAAATTCCTGCCACCCCGACAGGTGTCTAAGGCACTCCTTTGACAAACAACCAAGGAAAAATGTGCAGCCATCCCATGGCGCATTGCCTATTTTCCTTACTAACCATACCTTAAAATCTGGTTTTCCTTTTGCAAGAATAAAAATTGAAAGCAAAAACTGGAAGGTCCGTAATAATAAAACTCTTTCACAAGTACAAACTCCCAAATTTAAATAAATCAAACCATTAAAATGGAAAGCACCATAGACCCATCAATTCAAATATTCACTTCATAAGGCACTCTAATATGATTATAAAGCACTCTAATATGATTATAATTTAATAAAGTAGAATTCACTCCCTAATTGGTTTCATGATGCCAGGACTATTAAGAATCAATAGCCATTTCCCATGAGAAAGCATAATTCCCTCTGTCTGAAACTCTTTAGTTATAATCCCTTTTTCCCATGAATATCTCATACATATAATGACCATAACCAAGTTGACAGTAAGTTCGGTTCTCGCATTTTTCCACCAATGCATCAAATCTAACTCTATTTTCATTATAGCACTTTGGAATCTTTTTATAATGATTCACTTTAATGTATCTATGCAGACCGAGCTCTTCTTACTTCACTATTTTCATCGAATCTCCCAGTTGTCTGACTCTTTGAACTGCAAGATCATATTTTCATCATAACTTCACAAACTTCCCTTTGACATCATAAATCGCAAGCTCTTTACAAACACATTAAAAAATCCAAATCTTTGTCATATACTCAGTTGAATGCCATCCAATATTTACCCAACGTGTATGTGAGCAGACAATTGTGTATAAATTTGAATGAATGGCCACAGATATTTGTATTAAGAATCTCCTCAAACCATGATTACTCCTATTTATAATCATATCGTTGTCACGAAGCCGAACTTAGACCACACACATTTAATCTTTAATGCCTGCTTTATGTGCTCATAGAAAGGCAACAAGTCTCTTCAGTAACCACCACGTCTCTACTATAGAAAACTTAATTTTCTCTTACTCTTACAGCAACCCTTTTGATCTTCAATCTGAAATGTCGCATTCACTATTCTTGTAGCACATCCTATATTTGCATTGATCGCATAAACCTAGGTCCAAACTCATCACATGCTTCGAAAAGCCTCAGAATTAATTGCTTTCGAAACATCATAGATTGCATCACGCCCTCCTAACCCACATTGCACATACTCTCATGATTTCAAGTCTTTCGTGGGTTTGAAATATTTTGGGATTCAACCTTATCAGGGTATTAATTCTCTCAGAAAATCTGAGGTGGAATGGATTTTCTCATAATTCCTTCCTTTGGGGATTTCATGATAGCTCGGATTTCCCAAACATTTATCATTTTGAGAACCCGCCAATATATACTTATGATTTAACTCCCTCAAGACACCATACTCATTCATCGAATATCACCAAAAATAATGGTGCATATCTTCTCCACAAAACATCACTCCCATATGCAAAACATGACCACCGTGGCATCAATCTTCTTGTGATAAAAAAAGGGACCTAATAATTAGCTGTTGTTAGAAGGTGTTGGTTTATTACTTCTAGAGTTTACACAAGGTTTCTAAAGATCTTTTGTCTGATAGACAGTGACTATTGCGGAGTCCCTATCATCACAAGTAAAGTGTGAAGCATTCATTCGAGTGATTTTTCACAACAGACCACCCTTATCATTCAGAAGGATATACTTTCTTCAATCTACAATTTAACTTGTATCACAACAAACTTCGATATTGTGCCGATATCATGATGTGATCACCTCGACTCCCCTTGTATAAGACCAATGTCCCCTGCGAGCTCCTCTTGAGTTACAAACGATTCAAAAAACATCATTTACCTTAATCTAAGACACAGGCTCCCATGTCTCGATGGCTATGAGATACCTCCAATATCTTTTCTTCACATTAGCGAGCCTGGTCTCTAAGCCGTCTACAGGAATAACATGTCTTCGTGCAATTTTCATTTCAGGGAATCTAGGCATGCTTAGTTTTTCCGAGCTTCATTCTTTTGGAAGATTCCCCTACACTCGGATTCTCCGGGCTTGACTTATTCTTTCATGGCTCGTGAGCTTCAAGTCTTCGGGAATTATCTATGAATTCCTCTATACAGGCCGAGGTGGTAACGATCATATAACTCTTGGTTGTCAATTCACAGAGCTTTTACTTTGATCGCAATTCCCACATACCACAAAGTTAACATCCTTTTGGTATTTCAGTCTTATGCATTAGAACTTATTACCCGTTACCAACTTCTCTTGTGATCAACATTCCCAGGGAATACACAGTGATTAGCACCTTTCTTCAAAACATAGCTCGACATTCCTGTAGATTTCGGTTACATTTGGACTTTCAGGGATTCGTGATTGTGATGGATCTCAGGGATTTATGGTTCTTAGGGAATCCAACCAATAGCGAATTCTCTGAACTCCACTTCTCTTGAAAAATCCGCTATGGAACGGATTACTCGAGGTTCTTCTTCACGTATTCCTTCATAATGTGAATTTCATTTTGCTTGGCTGATTCTGGAGTGTGGGCCTTTGGACATCAAACCATAATTAGTCGATCATGAATTCCTATCATAGACTCCATTACTCCATCATTCTGTGGGAAGACATCTCTTATTCATGCAGTTCCTTCGATTTCCCTGGAATTGCTCGGACGGAGATTTGATTTCATATGGTTAAATGCTCCATCAAACGACGTCCCCACACTTCATGTATTTGGTTCTTCACAAATTAATCTTTGAGACAAGGCGATCTTTGTTTCCTTTCACAACAATACATACTTAAAAGGAACCATGTAACCCGAGCAACTTCGACGCCCCAGAGGTTATGTCACTCACTCACTCACTCTAATCTTTGTATATATATATATATATGGAAACTGCACATACAGATCTTTATTAGAGGCGGAGTATCAAAACTCATATGAGGCCATGGATTCTACTCATTCTCAACCAATTGGAAGCCGCTACATAATATACTTCCTGTTGATCTTTGGGATGGCCACTTCCACCCTCTGCAGAGCATGTTCCAATCATGGGATCCCTCAGATAGAGAATTTTCCAAAATCACTAATCCATGAGAGCTCCATTTTCCTAAAAAGGCACCTTTAAACACACCACTTGGTATTAACTTGTTGGAGTTTTCCTTCACATAGTTTATGTGTTTTATCAAAGCCGCATAGTTCCTACATTTGAATCTCCTCATGACTATACTATGAATCCTTTGTAAATCTAGATCTTCGACGCATATAAAAGAAAGTCTCTGATATCTCGTTATACTACTGGTTTTGAAAATCAACTATAATTTTATTGTCTCGGCCTTTTCTGACTTTATAATCTACGGGGAATTGATGGTCTTTGCAGATTTGCCAATCTCAGGGAATCTGACATGACCCGAATTTCCTGAGCCCTATTCCTTTGAAAAAATTTGTGTAGGCTCAAACTTTCCAAGTTCTTCTCTTTCGGGGATTTCTTGTGTGGGTGGATTATCCGAATGTCTTTCGAATCATTATTACAAGCAACCTCATCTTCAATCAATAAACCCCATGCGTTGAGTTCATTTCCTTCTTATGAACACTCTTTGCAAGTCACGTGCTCTCATCAATTAATACCAGAAGTCTCTCTTCTTGTAAAATCAACATTCTTTGTTTTCTCACCACTGACCTCACTAATTATGTACTATTGAAGTTTCCTACCGGTGCCATGCATATCAGTCCCACAAAAACTCCATTGCTCTTTTGCGGACTCCCTATGAATATCAAACCTCGAGGATTTCCTTATGGCTTGCACTTTTTTGAAGACCACACTGCCTCTCATTATACCTTAACCTTTCTATCTGTATCATATCTTTAGGTAATATGATACTTGTCAATTTCCTTTCACCCCCTAGTTTACTTTATCATTTGTAGACTAAGCCTTAGTTCCTTTATCATGGATTACCTAGGAGACAATATGACTTAATCACGGTTCTTTCAGACAACTGTAAGAATATAGCAGTTTGATCTTTACACTTTACTGACATGGATCAACCCCTGCAAAACATTATTAGCATCGAGATACCAGAATCACCTTGAACTAATGAATCGTTAAAATGGCTACAAATAAGATAGTGTAGATTTGTGAAAAGAAAGCATACAACACAATGTAAGGAGCTAAAAGTGAATAACCAGAGAATCAATGTGAACCAACATCCTTATGTTCGAAAGCAATATTTAGGATTTAGCATCAAAATGCATGAAAACCTAATTTCCAAATCAGATCTAGACTTAGATGCGAAGGAGGACCAAACATGAAATTAGAGAAGTGAAGTGCAATCAAAGTTCATGTATACATATAAAGCAACTTTCTCACATGATAAAGTAATATGAGGATGATCATAGTGGTGGAAATTTCTATTTGCCAAGATAGCATCAATAGGATTAGGGAAATAAATTAATCTCAAGAACCTTAGATTTTGACATATTAAATCAGCTATTCAAGTTCCCAGGTAGGACAGATGGCTACCAGGCTCTTCAAATCTCAGGAAAATGAAGGCACCTTGGACTCAGCAAATCTAAGAGAGCTTGAAATTTTCAAGCAGACTCAAGTTCAGGTAATCTAAGGGAGCTTCAATTTACCAAACCCAGGCAATTCGAGGGAGCTCATATTTCTTAGACTTATCATATACTCAGCCAATTTCACCCCTAGGTTGAAATTACAAGTTCAAGAAAACTTCAAAGAGCTAGACTTGTGATTATGAGGTTGCAAAAGGCACCTCAAGTGAAAATAAGTCATAGAATTTTAAGGTGAAACAAAACCAAAACCAAGAAACCTATCCCCTGAGGAGAAGAGGTCAGAACCCTAAATCAAGCCACCGAACAAACAAGTGAAAGAGAGGTTCTCCACCTCTGGTGGGGCATGTGTGTGAAAAGTGCACAATAAGCTGCTTTGGATAACATATATTTTAATGGATCAATTTTCACAATGAACTTGATTTGGTGTGACAACATGTAATGCCTAAACTTTTTTGAAGTGAAAACTACTACTAGGAATGCTTTCTCAATGGGTGAATAGTTCATCTCATAGCCTACCAACATTCTTCTAATGTAGTATATGGCTCTTTCCTTTTCATTCTCATCATATCGTGCTAAAAGAGCTCCTAGTGTTGTTGGTGTTGCTAAGATGTAAAGGATCAGTGGCTTGTTGGGTATTGGAAACATGAGCACTAGAGTTGTTAATAGATAATCCTTGATCTACTGGAAAGCTTTAGCACATTTTTCATCCCATTTGTAGGCTATCCCTTTATGAAGAAGATGTGAAAAGGGATGAATCTTATTTGATAGCTAGCCTATGAACCTTTAGATGGCCTACAACCTTCCATGTAATCCTCTCATTTGTTTCAATGTTTGTGACAGTTCCATGTCTAGGATGGCTTTTAAATTTTCTAGATCAACTTCTATCCTTCTTGGTGAAATGATGAAGCCAAGAAGTTTCCCTAATGTGACCCCTAAAACACACTTTTTTGGATTCAGTCATGCCTTGTATTCTTCAAGTATATCAAAGATAGGTCCTAGGACTTGTATGTGCTAATTTATCTTCTTTGATTTTTCCAAAATATCACCCACATAATCTTCAAATTTTTTATGGATCATGTCATGAAAGATGAGAGTCATTTCTCTTTGATAGGTAGCTCCTGCATTCTTCAACACAAATGACATCATATTCCAAAAGTAGGTTCCCCATGGACAAGTAAGGGTAGTTTTGTGTTGATCGTCTTTGGCATTTATGTTTTGATTGTAGCCTGAAAAAGCCATCCATGAGTTTCAAAATTTCATGCCCAGTTGTTAAATCCACAATGAGATCGATGTTGGGAAGAGGGAAATCATCCTTTAGACATGCCTTGTTCAGATCTCTAAAATTAGTGCATATTCTGATGCCCCCTAGTGGGTTTTGAGACTAGTACTAGGTTTGAAACCTACTCAGGATAATCTATCGATCAAATGAATCCAATGTCAAGAAGCTTTTTTAGTTCTAGTTTAACCAAGAGTGCTATCTTTGGGTGCATCCTCCTTAATTTCTACTTGACTAGTTTGGCATTGGGATAAACTGCTAAGTGACGTACAACCACTTCTAGATCAAGGCTTGGCATATCTATGTATGACCATCCAAATTTAGCTCTTCTCTCTTTCAGGAATGTTGCAAGGTTCTTTTGTTCTTCATCCAACAAGGACTCAACATAAAAAGTGATCTTGGGTGCTTCTTTTTTTCCCACATTGATTGGAGTAGCCTTTTTTGCTAGTACTGCTAACTTCTTTGGATTGCATTACACTAAGGGGGAGATTGAATCCTTCATCCTTGGGCACCTTAGAAAGGTTTTCACCATCATATGCATCCTTTTCTTTTACTATTTTAGGACCAGAGAGTACCATTAGGTGGTTTTCACTCAAGGATCTACATGTTAATTTCATTTCATTTATTTTGTGACTAAAAAATTCAATCATCTCCCCATAGTATGCCCCTGTATCAAGCTCTATGTCAAATCCAACTTTGTGATCTTCCCTTGATACTTTATCTCAGAATCCCATGAATTTTGTGATCGCTTCACCATTTTTGAATAAATCTAGAACTGGTGGTCCTTGCTTGTCCATGTCAATGAGTTGTGGATATACTAGGCATATTTCAGTTGGTTGGTCGTTTGAGTCAAAATATGTTACAGATATCATGAAGAGGGTTTTGTTCTCAAATAATTCAGCAACATCAAGGGGAAAGTCATCTAAGGTGGTATCATGTGATGTAGCTAACCAAGAGGAAGCCTCAACTCGTTTAGCAACAATACCTTTGCCAATAAATGTGACTTTACTAGTAGTACAACCTAAGCCAAGACTTTTTAGTCATTTCTTAGGAACAATGGGTTCTATTAAACCATTGTCATTCTGCCCTAGCTTCTAGTCTTGTTATACCCCATACTCTGCATTAGTTCTAGACCTTTGTTCTCATCTTTCATGGGAGGAATAGGAACAAGTCGTTCATCTTGATAAAGGAGTTTAGAGATATCTTGCTCATGTACATCTTCTTGATTCAAGTCTCCCTACTTGGTGAAGGTAGTAGTTTTCACCTTGATTGTTTCTGGTTCTTTGGTGCTAGATGTTGGTTTTTTGTGAGATTGAGGAGAAATAGGTAACTCTCCTAAGACAAAGGTTTCTTTTGATATTTTGTAACCTCCACAATCATCATCTTGTATTACTTCTTTGACATCGAGTATTCCTTTTATAATAGGCACATTTGATGTTGAGGTAGAAGCGAGGGATGATGGGTCAATAAATGAGCTTGATGATGTAGGTCCTTCATCATTTTTTGGTATTTGTGGGATCTTATAAAAGTTGGCCTCAAGAATCTTGCAGTAGTAGAAAGGATCAGGATCTCCATGGATAGTGATTTCTCTTCTTTCAAAAGGAAACTTCACACATTTATGATAGGTTGAGGCTATAGCTTTCAAGTCCCCCCTCTTGGTGAAGGTAGTAGCTACCATCTTGATTGTTTCTAGTTCTTTGGTGCTAGATGTTGGTTTCCCATGAGATTGAGGAGAAATAGGTAACTCTCATAAGACAAAGGTGTCTTTCAATATTTTGTAACTTCCACAACCATTGTCTTGGATTACTGCTTTCACATTGAGTATGCTTTTTACAATAGGTACATTTGATGCTAAGGCAGAAATGAGGGATGATGGGTCAATAAATGGGCTTGATGATGTATGTCCTTCATAATTTTTGGGTATTTTTGGGATCTTACAAAACGTGGCCTCAAGACTCTTTCAGTAGTAGAAAGGCTCATGATCTCCATGGATAGTGATTTCTCTACCTTCAAAAGGAAACTTCACACACTGATGATAGGTTGAGGCTATAGCTTTCAAGGCATGGATCCAAGGTCATCCAAGTAGCATGTTATGTGGAAGATCAAGATCAAGTATTTTTCATGTAGTTTATGAAATAAGAGGTCCCACTTGGATTGGAAGTGCAATAATGCCTTGTGATACTCGTTCTTGGTCATCATATGCTCTAATTATGGTACTTTTTTTCTTCTCAATAGTATCTCCTGAATAGCCTAGATGCTTGATCAATTGTAGGGTGCAAATGTTCAGACCAACACCTCCATCTACCAAGAATCTTTTGAATTTTTTCTTATGAATGACAACCTTAATGTGTAAAGCATGATTATGAGATGGTTGTGATAGTAAATCTTGCTAGGAGAAGGTGAGAAGATGGTTGGCGATATATCCTACCATAGCTTGAAACTAATCGGTATCAATGTTCTCAGGAACATATGACTCAAAAAAGGCTTTTTCCAATATTTCCCTATGTGCAGAGATAACCTTAAAAGTTATATGATTGAGATCTAAGTGGGGGTCTTTTAAGCTTATCTAAAAGATTGTACTAGCTAGGATTAGATGTGGGAAAAGTAGGTTGTGTCCTAGATTGAGCTGGGACAACTCCTTGAATGATTATTTTTCCACATCATGTGGTGGCTCCACATTTTGTACTAGCTCCTTTGATGATGAAAAAAGTGATAACACTATCATAGGAGGCCACTACATTGGAATAGGTATTTTGAACATTGGTGTAATCCTTAGCTTTTTCCATTGTTGTTTTCTTTGTTATGATAATGAATAGTGGTCTTGTTAATCTTGAGATTCTGGTTTCCAACTGGTACCTCAACAAATATGGTATTGTTCTATATGAGATCTTGGATGATATTCTTGAGTTTCATGTAGTTTGTTGTTTTATGTCCTTTGATTTTATGAAAGTCACAAAGATCATGCTCATTGTACAAGGATGGATTTTCTTGTGGTTCTTGGTATTTTTCAAAGTTAGGAAGTGTTATCAAATTTGACTCTACCAGTTTCTTCATGATTGCCTCAAAGGGTTTTGATAATTGTTTGTTCTTGCGTTTGAGATAGTTGTTCCTATTAATAGTTTTCCTTTGTGGCATGTTGGTGTTACTAATCTTATTTCTTTGAGGTGGTACCATTTGTTGCACAGTTGGTTGGATGTTAGCAACTTGATTGTTATTGGGTCTAGGAGGACTTAGTATGACCTTAGCATCTACCACATTGTCATTTGTTACATTTTTTTTCCTAGCCCATACACAATGTTTCTCATTTTGAACTAGTTGAAGGACAATTGTCTTTGTAAGCTTGAGTACGTCCTTGTTAGATTAGGGCTCTTTCAATGTAAAGGGTTCTTGGAACAAGCTTGTCATACAATGTGATGCATTGCATTTTCAAGTGGAATGATAGATTTAGATCAAGGTTTGCCATAATGATTCCCCCTTGTTTTTCAAGAAGAGGCCACTTGCTTTTACTAGCTCTTTGTCTCCATCGTTGTAAGAAATTAGCGAAGATTTTTCCTGGATTTTGTTTGAGAGTGTACAACTCTTATCTAGACTAACATCCATGTCAATATTGAAGGAGAAGTGATTGATGAGTTTGTTAGTGATTTCTTTTAAAAATTTGATACCAGGAGGCAAATGAGAAAACCAATCCATAGTAGTACTTGTTAAAATTCAAGGGAAGAGGTGCTTTATATATGAATCATGTAAGCTTCCTCCATGCACATGACATTTAAATCTTTGATATGGTCAGCAAGACTTCCTCTACCTCTCTATTTGTCAAATTTGGGGATTTCAAAACCAGGAGGGAATGGTATCATTGCTATGTTTTGATCAAATGGGTAAGGACATAAGTTTTGTTTATGAGACTTATTTGTCTTTCCCATGCAAAGGTCCTGCATTTCTTGTGAGAGTGCTTTCAATTGTGATGCTAGATCATCTTGCGGATTGGGTGGAGGAACATATGGTGGGATGAGAGATGAGTTATATAAGTTGTACAAAAGTGTGATCTTTTGTGAAAGTGATGATTATGTTCCTGATGTGTTTGGATTGATGATGTGAATATGAGGAATATAGGAACCTTGTGTCTCTTGTTAGCAATATTGTTGAGCTAGTAAGGCTTGTTGTTGAGCTACTTGTTGTTGGGCCTGTTGTTGTTGTGTTAATAAAGTTCTTATTGTGCTTGTTCTTGTGCAGCTTATTGTGTTGCTAAGGTTGTTTGTTGTGCTTGTTGTGCAATGGCTGCTTGTTTTTGTTGCTATTGTTGTTGTGCTAAGGCTACTTGTTGGGATTTTTGTCATTGGTATGCTAGGGCTTCTTGTTGAGCTTGATGTTGTTGTTGTTGTGTTAGGGCTTCTTGTTGAGCTTGATGTTGTTGTTGTGCTAAGGCTGCTTGTTGAACTTGATGTTGTTGTGTTGGGATACTTCTTGAGCTGCTAAGGCTACTTTTTGTGCTTGTTGTTATTGTTGTGCTAAAGTTCATATTATTATTGTTGCTATTGTTGTACAACTTGTTGATAAGTTTGTTGTGTTTTTTGTAAAGCTAAGGCATGTGCTTGTAAAGTGGATCAAATGGTTGTTGAGACATTATGGACATTGATGTTATGAGTTGTTATTAGATTGTTGATGAAAGGTGGAGGATTCCCTTGGCTTAACATTCCTTGCAATATAGTAGAATGAGGTGGAGGAATGTATGTTTGAGGCCCTAATTGATTTGGCATAGAAAAAGGAGTTGTTGGAAAAGAGGATGTTAAATTTTGCAATGGAAATGGCACGCTAGGACCTTGATTTCATTGATTGAAAATATTCCCTTGTCCTATGTTTTGAAGATTTCCTTGTGCAAAACTTATAAACAAAGGATTTGTGATCAAGGTACTCCCAATATTGATAGAACTTGTAACCAAGGGATTGTTTTGAGGTGGATTGATAGTGGATGATGTGGAAATGGTAGGTGGAATGGATGAATCCACCAGAGGGTTGGATAAAGATGCCCCTATTTGCATTGAGGGTTGATTTTGTGATATATTATTGACATGCCCTAGTGTTTTGTTTTAATATTTTTGGTCTATATCACTCTACATGATGGTAGGAATATTTTTGGTACTCATAGGTGTGGATGAAGAAGTTTGTCCCCAAAATGTCAAAGTGGTGGTGGAATAATGAAGTTCAAGAAAAGTGTGTAGCTATTTTCAATCTTTAGGAATAGGAGGAGCACTAAAGGTAGGTGTCCAAATGCTGGGGAAAGGTGGAGGATTAATTTCAAGAGTACCCACAAGTATACTACTTTCAAATGGTGAGGTGTGACCATAATCTTTAGTAAGGTCGGTTAAAAGACTAGGTATGTAAGTTTGACTTAGCTCTTATGATGGAGTTGTGAAGTCTTGCATTAAACTTTGTGCTACAAATGTTGGGGAGATAGGAGCTACACTATAAAAGGATTGATGTTCTAAAATTTCTTCCCTAGTGAGCTCAAATGGGTTATTTGTGACGTCTTCAATCTCATATAGTCCTAAAGGATATGATGGTTTTTGTGACGGTGTAACATGACTTCTAGGATCAAATTCTAAAGGATTTGGATCACTTGAGGTAAATGTAACTTTTTCTTTTTCCATGATTCTCTTGTGTTGTGATCTCGTCTTTACCATAAATTTGGTGTCAACTATGGGAGAGTTGTGTTGAGTTTTGTAATGTTTGAACTCTCTAGTTGACTCAAACCTAGGTAAAAGGGACGCTCTAAATATTTTGTGAGCAATGATGATAATGTGGGATGAAAATATGGGTGATGTGGGAAGTGATCTTTGCAAGCATTTTGGGACAACAATTTTGACTTAAGTTTGATGTTTTGATGTTGGGATAAAGGATGTTAATAAACTTAGAAATCTTTAGGGTAGACTTGTGACCTTCAAGATAAACTAGTTCAAAGATGATAACTATCTAAACTAAGTGCATGCAAAAGGATACATTTCACATACAAAGTAGCAAAGGTAGCAAGTTGATTTGATGTTTAAGTCCCAAAGTGTTGGTGTATTTGAAATTTTGCAAAGATAGATGAGGTGAAGGATGAAATTTTGTGAAGGGGTGAGTGAAATGTTGGACCCAATGTTGACCTAAAGTGGACCTTTTGTTTTGACAAGATAAAAGTAGTGAGAATGATGCTAGACCTCTTAAAATTTTAAAATCCTAGAGAATGAGAGGATGGATGGGAATGTTCAAACCTATTTGGACTCTCTTGGCTTCGGCATAAAAGTTTTTCAACAAAGTGTAATGGTTATGGTAAAATATGGATGCCCAATTTTGACTATACCTTGCTCTACGATTCCTATGTCTGAAATAGAGTGTTGGAGACTTTACCCTATATATTTTGACTATTTGATGAATCATTTAGAGGAGCTGAGTATCATGAAAAAGACCAGGATTTTGAATCCAAAAGAATGCATAAAATTTTTGGACTATACCTTGAAGCATGTCTATAAAAGTTTGCTACTAATCTATTTCTATTTTTGTGAACTGCTCGAAGGTGTTTCTTAAGAGCTTTTGGAGTGACATTATGGAATGAAAATATGCATATGATTAAACCTTAACATAATATTATCATGTTAGTCATTTGAAACAAATTAAATTAAACATCCCTATGAAATGCTTAACCATTCTAAAATATGCAAAACTAAATAAAAAAAAAACAACTAATTGCAAGCATATGAAAAAATGATCAAACCCCTATCTCATAGTGGATTGGTGCTTATTTGATGTGGAAAGCATACCTTTCCCAATCCTTTCTAAGCTAAATGATGAAAGTGATATGAAATTGCTATGAAGATTGTGGAAATGATGAATGCTAACTTGGATGAGTTGTGGAGGATTAATACAATAGAGAAACTCTCTATTTATAGCCAAGAAGGATAAAAGAATGCCAAACATGGAAGATGTGGGAATAAAGATCCACCAATGACAAGATGTCACTTGCCAACATGTGAGAGGTTGAGGAATGAGCACATTTTGGTCAACGTGCCAAAGTGGGGGAGATTTTAATTTTGAATTTGATGACAAGATGAGTTAGATGCTAAGTTTGACCTTTGCAAGAGACATGTAAGAGACATGTAAGAGCTCTTAAATGCTTTGTTGGATGTACATGTCAATTTGGGGGGAGATTTCAAACTTGGAGAATATTCCCTCAAAGATGTCATTTTGAATGAAAATGATGAATTAATAAATCAATTAAATTGATTTATGTGCACAAGTTGCAAAATCTAGAGAAAAGAGGATCATGATTAACATTAATCATGGTTTGATTAATTTAAGATGATGATTAGGTGATTCTGAAATTTGACTTAGATACTTGGATTTATTTCAATAAAAAATGAGGAATATGAATTTGGAGATTTAATTAAATAAATTTTGATTTATTTAATTAAAAGGATGATGGAGGATAAAGGTTAATCTATTCAATTTAAAGGAGATGAACTTAGGAGATGATTTATTTAATCAAAAGATGGAATGTTAGGATTTGATTAAAAATTGATCTATTTAATCAAATGAGGTAATGATTTAATTAAATAAAGTGAATTTGTTTAATTAAAAGATGAAATTATGTTAGATTTAATTAAATAAAGGTTATTCAATTAAAATGGTGAATTGAAATTCATGCATATTTTGCGTCTCTAAAGAGATGCCTAATTCTAAAATGAGGACTTATAGACTTTGGCTTAAGAATCTTGATTTTTTGTGAGATCATGTGGAAACAGTTTAATCTTATGGAAGAAAGGAAGATATTTATTGCCACGTAGGTGGTGGTAATATGGGCCTTTTATTCTCAATATCAATGTGTTCCTCTTCTTTGTTCACCATTTATGAGTTTAAATTTTGGTTGAATTATAACACCTGAAAGATTAGGTTTTTCAATGAGAACAGTCGATCTCCAAATAGTCATGTAGGGTTCATTTGTCAATTTATCTTTGCTTAAGTGAATTTATTTTACCACAAACACTTGTCTTTGATTATTTTTCCAAACTAGATTTTCATGTCAACAACATCATAACTTTCACAATGTCCATTTCATGAAAATAATGAGTTTAAAGACATAATTTCCTATATTATCTTTGGTAAATATTGGTTTGAGATTAATGTCAAGATATTTAGAAATCACTAAGGACAAATCCTTAAGACAAGCAGTAATATCAAGGGTAACTCAAGAAGTACATATTTAAGCCAAAGTGTTTGAAATTTGGATAGTGAATATTTGTTTTTGGATCATTTTAAAATCAAACAAAGTGTTAAATTTACTCACGATAATTACAACCCTAGGATAGAAATGGCTATATTAATTGAATTCCCACTTGGATTTGTCTAGTTGAGCTTATTCAGGGCGGATGATTAGAAGCTTGACCACACTAGCTCCCCTTCACAACACTCACTTCTATGGGTTAGCAAAGCCTCAATTTCTTATGAATCTCCCATGAAAAACTCTTCATCTCTACTAAGAATTGCAAGTATGGGTATGTACAAGATCATGATGGGCCAAAAACTGGTGATATGCCAAGTTTGCAGCTGATGACCTTTTTTTTACCTAAAATTGATGAAATGAAAATAGTTTTTAAAGGAGATTCTCAAATTTCTACCAATATACATTATGTTTAACTTTGAATTTAATAAATAATTATTATTCATTTTCGATTTGAATTACAACTAAATTTTGGGCAGGGGCCCTAGCTCGGTTGGCTAAGTAATTCTGTTGCGGCTCTTCTGGTCACGAGTTCTAGTCTCCCCCGTCCCGTGGTACCAGAGGGCGTGTCGCGCCAGCGCCACCGGTCACGTTAAAAAGTTTACCAGGCGCACTGCAGTTTATAGGGGGTCGTGCTACCCGATTCCAGAGTCTAAAAAAAAAAAAAAATTACAACTAAATTCCTAATTGATAGGCTAATTAAAAACATCTATAGCTTTCAAATGGTATCACATTTTTGAATCGAACATGTGTCATTCTATGCTTCACATACTATAGGATGAAAAAATAAAAATTTAATTTCATGAAGTTTTGACCAAGTTAAGGTGGACATACGATTTTTATATTTTTTAAAATTGTAATAAAATTTGATAATTAATTATTTACTTAGAAAAAATTACAAAAAAAATATGCATCACATTGGAACATGAGTCCTCTACTTATATCTAAAATATTATAAAATAATATTATCATTTTATTGTGGTTAGGGTGGTTAGATAGACACCTACTTATTTTTTCCCTTCAATTTAAATACTACTTTATTGAAATTTCAAATTTTCAGCAAATAGATTTTAAAAATAAAAAAATAGACCTATTATTTTTGAAACTACATTCAATTTTTAATACACATTATATTCTTACATATTTTTGAAATAATATAGATAACTTATTCAAATTTTTACGTCAAGTTTCCTAATTCTGATTTTTTTGAATTTTTTGCCACTTAAGGGCCTATTTTTTTCATGATGATCCTACAAATACCTGTATGTGGGACAACTTTAGAGGCTTGACCTCTTGACATCAACAAATATTAGGGATTTTAGGCTTCTACACAAAGGTTTGTAATAAGGGCATCCACTTTAGGGGGTGCAATGATAAAATCCTTGTGAGAGGTCTCCCTACCCTTAGAACAAGGGCTTTACACATCATAAAGATAGTAGGGGAGAGTTATCATATACCACTTCCTATTGCTTACGATTTTGATCACAACCAAAAATTTATATAGCAGTTTGGAAGAGCTTGGCTTATGCTCGTTACCGAACGTTTGGGTCATTCCCTTGGGGTAAGCAGTTTTTCCCACCAAGGCCCTCTAAAGGTGAACAACGAGTAAGTAAATCCATAGTTCAATCATCTTTTCTTACACGCACAAAGAGAGAAAACACATTATGCCTTTTCTCACACTAGCATGGTTGTTCAATTTTAAACCCAAATTGAAAGATGGAGGTGATTTTCAAAAGTGTTAGAGAATGTTTCTATTTCTCAAGATTTCTAAATGGCATTAGAGAATTGCATATGCATTCACGAACAAAATTGAAAATCACAAAACAAAGTAAAAATTTGCTAATTTTAACCTTTCAAAGCAATGATGAATTCATTTTAAGCACTAATTGAAAGATGAGTTTTTCTTGTTCAATTTTAAACCCACAATGAAATGATGATGTGAGAGTTCAATTTTATCTAACTTTGAATGTTTTTTTTTAACCAAATTGAAAGTGTTGCCTAAAACTGAAAGTAAAAAAAGCATGAAAGTAGGTTATAATTGCCCCAAAGCATTGAACGCTTGTTACAATTATAGAGTTTTAAGATAGAAGAGAATTTCTTCAATTTTGCTCCATGTCTTTAAACCCTATAAAATTCTATTAGTCTAACAATGAAAACATAGTTAGAAATTCATTAGTGATCAGATAAACCAAAGAAATTAAGCCACATGTCAAAAAAATAAATGTAAATTTTCTTACCCTAGTTGAGCATCGAAGTTTGAGATTTGGGTGTCACTTTGGTGAAAACGGGCATAACTCTACAACAAGACTAGTGAGCACAATTGCATCGCTATTTTGATGGGAATTGTTGCTAACAAATGCGTCACTATTTGAATTTGAAAGCATCGATCTAGTGAGTTTGAGTGTCATTGTTTGTGTTTCATGATATCTTCAAATTAAATGTGTGTTTCTATATTTAAATTGGCGTTATAAAATTAAATATGTGTTGATGTTTCAAATTTCCTAAGCATCACTATATGGAGATACTATTCAAATAACATCACTATTTGTGGTTTGAGTGTCACTGCAACCTACAAAACAACATGAACATGGAATTTGAGCTAAAAAATAGCTAAATGATCAGTTTTCCCTCCTAGTGCTAGAATGCGATGTGAAAATACTAGTATGGGCCAAATTATGCTTGATCCATGGAGAATCGAAGCATAATGGAGCCACCAATACTCGAATCTCAACAAGATCAATATTTTTTTTTTGAAATTAAACATTTCATCAAAACCTAACATGCTAAATCATGAAAGCTTTCAAAAAATCAATTCTAATCCATCTAAAACTTATCTTGTTGTGGAATTAGTGTTGTGTTGATTTGGAATGATGACCCCTTCCAAATCCAGTGATTAGTGAGCTTGTTTCAGTTGATTCTATGGAAGAGAATCGATGAAACCATGGTGTTTGGTGAGTGAAAACCTAATTTATGCTAAAGTAAACATGATTAAAGCTAATTTACCATGATTTTATGCTACAAATGATCTAATTATGCTATTGTTAAGCTAATCTAAGCTAAAATTATGCTAAAAGATGAAAACCCTATTTTATTTACAAACTAAGATGGATGCATGGAAGCCATTAATGGATGCTCTAAGCTATTATGCAATTAAAATGAACTAAAGCAAGCTAAATAGTTAGTAAAAAATGAGTATGTGAGTAAATTCAATAGCATAAATTTTCTCTAAAAAAATGGATGTATGAGTTTGAACAACATAAGTTTTCTCTAAAAAAGATGGATTCATTTGTTTATTTGTAGGAGAGAAAATGAGGAATGGGTGGTTGAGATCAAAAAGCTTAATCAACGGATCAAGATGAAGGGGATGAGAGGAATGGATCATGGATTCTCATCAACAGATGAGAATGTATGATGAAAGCTAATCAAGGGCTCAAACTTGCCTCAAAAAACATACTTTTGACCTACTCACATAGGTCAAAGGTAACTTGCTAAATAGGTTAAAGGTTTAGCTTGTCCAAGAAGTCAAGTGAATTGATTGGAGGAGAGGGAATATTCCTCAAAATATTCTTTTTGGATGAGGAAAAAGGTATAAATTACAAATTAAAGCAAAGTCTTAATTGTGTAAAAGGGCTAAAGAATATTTTATGGGAATATTCTCTTTGATTAGAGGAAAATTAGTTTAATTGCTAATTAAAAAAGGTTTAATTTATGCAATTAGGGAATTAGAATAATTAAGAGATATTTATTAAATTAGATGATTTAATAAATAGGGGAGTGGTGACATGATATTTAATTAAAAAACTTAGGGTTATTTAATTAAATAAGATGACTTAGAAGATTAAATTAAGTATTTTGATGTATTTAATTTAATTAGATGAAGTGTTAGTGTGAAAGGAGATGAATTAACCTGATTTAATTAATTAGGCTAAATAGATGAAAATGATGCAATTAATTAATTAGCTAGGCTAATTAAATTAATTAAGTGAAAAGAGGATGGATCAAAGAGGAAATGATGTTAATGAATCTGTTTCAAGTGTATGATATCGATTAGGACATTTTTCAATGTGTACACTTATATATATATAAATTGGTAAATATAATATAGGAAATTGTATACCCTTTACAATTCCACATTTTTTTTGCGTCCCTTAATTTAACTAATCTTCTAATTTACCAAATTATGCATTCCAAAGCCTTATCATTCTCATTTTTGAAAAGGAAAACCAACATTTAATCAATTCTTGATTAATATTTTAATCTCCTTGGAATATGAATGTCTTGGACTTTTAGGCAAGGACCCATTCTCCCAAGGGTGAATGGCTAGGCCCTTTAAGTCCTAGGAGCCATTTTTAAATATGCTTTTGGTGATCTTTTAATGATTCAAATTCAATATGAAATTGTTGACTTTTGGAATCTAATTTTCAAGAAATTGGATGAAAACCTATAAATACATAGTCTTTTATCAATTCAAATTGAAGACATTATAGAGTGAATGATCTATTGAATTCTAGAGAAAATATTATTGTCTAGAGCATTCAAGAGTAGATCTATTAGTCATTTATTGTGACATTCAAGATTTTATCATGTTCAAGCTTATGCGTGTTCATGTCTACGTGTGAAAGCTAATATGCATTATTGATCCTAAAGCATCCAAGAATTTTCAAGTGTCCCAATCCATCAATAAATGCAAGATCAAGTTCCTTGGAGAGATGTACTTGACCTTTTTCCTCTAAGGGAATCCATTTAAGGTTTTGTGAGTTGTAGCAAGCAATTGGTCTTTCATCATTTCCTTCTCCATTGTTATTATCTTTTTATCAATGTTTAATTACCAAATTTGGGGTTTGACTAAAGGAAACCCCCATTCAAGAAAAAAGTCCCCTCTCCTTTTATGTGCAAATTACAATTTAAAAAATGATTGACGATATTAAAGATAAATTTTACATCCTTGCATTTTTTTCATTCATTTTTATCAAACCACAAAAAACTTAGCTTCATTTTTTTTATCTTTCTAATAGTAAACCTACACAAAACAAAGCTAAGATATTACCTAAGAGGAATGCCAAAAGAATATTTAGAATCCCTCACCCCATTTACCCTGGGGAAAAATTTTCTTTGAGAAGATCTCAAAACATACTTTTGGTGACTGGTACATGTGTCCTCACATTTCTCAGATCTTCTTGTAAATTGTAGCATCCATTTGTATAATTTCGGGAATTTGCATTTCATGTTATATGTCTTCTATTTCATTTAGTTTAAGGAAAACGTATCATTTCAACTTCATTTCACATCTATCTTGTGTCTTAAGGACTAAGATCTAGGTTTGATTGACTCACCTTTGAGGTTGAAAGTTAATCTTTGTACCTTACGATCTCTTTCCTAATGAAATTTCATAGGGAAAGGAATAAACAAAGAAAATATCCCCTTGTCCATTTAAGGATCTCTCCCCCTTTTCCCCACCATTTATTTTGGTGAACTTGACATTGTACATAATACCTTTTCTGATTTAGAGATCTTTGAAACCTTAGATCTAGGTTTTGCATTATCCTGTTACATATTGCATGTTTGCATTATTTAAACTCATAAAAATAGAAATATATTACATACATTCTACATAAAAGCTTGTGTTAAGTTGTGATTTAGTTATTTAGATCAACAATTCATTCAAAATTGCATTAAAAAAGTGTTCATTTTATTCATAAATTGTCATTTAAATTGCATTTTCATTTTCATCATATTTCTAGAAAAACTGTCACTAAAGAGTTTGTTTGATGTTAGGAACAATGAGATTCAGTATCAAGTTAAGCACTCAAATTTAAAAAATTTATAACCCTTTCCTAGGACTCGTTTTCCCTAGAGTGAACCTATCTTGGTACAAGCACTTTTCTAAATTTTTGCACATTGTTTTGTATATGTATTATTAGTATGTTCCAACTAGCACATCTCTATTTTCATTTCATAAATTTCATATTCTCGTACTTTTTGCATTTAGTTCAATTGGTGAAAGGAAGTGCATTATATGAAATCACAATTAGCATTCAAAAGTAATCATTTTTGGGTTTTTGCATCAAATTTTTTTGTCAATTATCATATTTCAAATATGAAAATTGCAATATCTTGTTTAGTACTTGCCTTGTGTTTCCTCTTTATGGATGTTAACTATCTTTATTTAGTTCCTTTTTTCCCATTTTGGGTACACTTCTGGTTTTTTGAAACTTGTGTGAGTATCAAAAGATGGTTTCTTACTACCAATACTTCAGTGAGATGTAATTCAAGACTCATGGTATCTCGTGATGGTACATTAGTTGTGGATCTTGGGTTTTCCAGCTCTTTAAATCCTAGTTTTGACACTAGTCAAACCTCTTTGGACTCCTTCCCTAATATCACATGTCCTATGATCACTACTTCTACTGATGCTATAAATATTGTTGCTTATTTCCCTAAAAAGAACTTGCAAAAAATGGATAAAGCCTTAGAGAAACTTCAAGACTATGTGAGTACACAATATATTGCTAGTACTTCGATTCTTATTATCAATAACATGAGGATAATTCTTTATAATGCATTAGGAATAGATATTGTGTGTAGGTTAGCCTACATTATTGATAATCATGTTCCTATAATGGCTAGTTGTGCTCAAAATAGGCCATAGTACCATCTAAATTCAATGCATTGTCGTAGTACCATCTCTCCATCCAATTAGCAACTGGGTTGAATTAGAGTTGCTTCCGCATTTTCTATGCCAACAAGTTAATCATCCAAATCCATAAAAAAAAATTCTTTCCTCTCTTCACATGAACCTCCAAATCATATCAAATTAAACCATTGAAAATCATGTCCTTTTGATTCACAATAGAGATGTGAATCAATCCATCCAACCACCTTTTGCCACATTTCAAAACACTACAAACTCATGCCACTTAAACCAAGTCAAAATTCATCTTGGAAAAATGGAAGAAGTCAAACTTGCTGAGGGTTGGGAATGGCCCTTCCAGGCTCATACTTGATATCTTAAACACAGTAAAGAACTCAAGGTACAAGTTTGAATCACAAAATTGGAAACCTTCTCACATACTATCGAGGTTTGAAGTTCATCCTTACCCTTTAACACTCAATAGTTAGGTTAATGCCTTAGCCTTAACTATGAAGCCCGATGTTTGACCATTTAGTAAAGAGTAAGAAAAAATCCCAAAGTTTGAAGTCTGACAAGACTATATAGAAAAATGACTAATTCCACCTTCTCTAGCAAGCAATAAGAAATAAGTTTGATGCTCAAAGCTCGAACTTTTGAAAATATTCTTACTTAGCAACTCAAACCCACTAGCCCTTATTCAAAAGAAACATCACTTTTGTTTTCGGTTGATGCAAGATTATAATCTTTTATTTAGACTTTGAATACAGATAAAGTCATAAGTGGTTGATCCCACAATGCTAGTTTACAATTTTTGGCCAAACTGGACACTAAATTGATTTTTTCTAACTCAATCTTCACTTTCAAGCACCTATAGTGGCTGAACCATGAGGAATTTAAAGATGATGTAAACTAGTGATTTATGACATTTTGTCTGTAGATTCTACATATATTTGTTGCCAAATTTTTGGAATAATTTTGCACTTCTTTTTCATCTCCTTCAAAAACTAGTTTTTTTCAGTAAACACCATTTTTAAGGAGTGATGCTCACCATATACAACATAACCTTTTTTTCCATGAAGGATAAAATTCTTTTTCTTTTTGAATTTAGATTTGTAACTACAATATCTATCCCTTACATTTGGTTTCATAGTTTTTTATTGAATATTTTTTCCTTAATCAAGTTTTGAAGTCAAACTAATTACAATTCAGACATAGGCATACTATATACAACACAAAAATTTTTGTATGTATCAAAATTCAATTTTTTTTTTACTGGATCAAGGACATCAATACCTAGCCTGCACATATTTTTCAAAATTTTATTTTGATAATATGCTATTTTTCCACATGTGCAAAATAGAGAGCCTGATTTTTGATGAAAAATTTACGTTTAATCAAACTAAAAAAACAAATACAAAATAAAACTAAAACATATGAAAATTATATTCAATAGATAGACCATTCCAAGGACTACCATCATCTAGTTGGGTCTATGAAGTCTCCTCCATTTTCATCCTCAACTTAAGCTTTGAAGGGAAAAATATGGAGATTTTTGGTGCCAGATGGGGAGAAGGAGGGAAAAGGGGGGTTTGAATGAACTTAGGTTTGAGTGAACCCCCCTTGGAGGTTTGCTTGAACCTAGGCTCACTCAAACTAGGGTTCGAGCAAACCCACATTTCCAAAAAGTTTCCCTTTTTTTTAATTCTGGGAAATGTGAAATATGTGGGACCAAGTATTTAATAGGGTTCACTCGAAGGGGGGTTCGAGCGAACCCTATTTGGGGTTCACTCAAACCAAAAGTTTAAATGTTTGAACCCATAAAAACTAAAATTTTCACCATGGAGGCATTTTTTGCAATATTTCTTCCTCACTAGAATTGTAAACCAATTTTGTGGGTTTACCCAAGTACCACATCACATTAATAAAATGTAGATAGGAAATTTGTGAACTTTGAATATAGATAAACTCATAGTTATCTCGTCACATTGATAAAGTGTAGATAAGGCATTTAGAGTCAAGTTATTGATAACATCTAAAAGTAACCCCTACACTAATAATTTAGGCATATCCAATTGATAATTCATGTCCTTTTTTTTAACAGGAGAATTTTATTACACCGAGAGGTGTATTAAAATAGCATCCACCAGGTCTGGAATTTGATGGTCATTTAAATGCCTGCCAAAAAAATTGTTTAATTTATAAATTTTTATATAAAATCTTTTATAAATGCAATATCATGAAAAATTAGAAAACAATGATAATTATTAGTAATAAATATAAAAATCTATTGTTATAATTAACAATTAACAAAAGTTTATAAGTTCATATTAGAAGCAAATCTTGTTAAATATATTCTAAAAGTTAAAAATAATTATATTCTATTTTGAAAAGATTCTCAATTAATATATTTTTTATAATAATATTATAAATCACATATATTAATATAAAAAAATCATAACTATTATAAAAATGTAAAAAGTTTCTAAATTCATATTAGAAAATATTCAAAAATTGACATTCTATTCTAAATTAATTCGTCTTTTTATAATAAAAATTATAAAATGATATATATTATAAATTAAAATACTATATTATATTTTGCTTATAATATTTTTTACAGTTTAATAAAAATATAGCGAGTCAAACTATACGTTCTAATAAATTTTATAGCTGGAATATACAGTCTGAAAATGAAAAAAAGTCAAATAGACCATCAAATTCTAGGCATGGCATCCACTAAAAAGCAATGAGTAAGGAAAAAATATTTAGCTAGAAATTGACATTCAAATGACATGCACATCCATATCCACTATTAAATCTTATCTTCTTATCTTTTGAAAAAAAAATGTAGTCATTATTGTTAACTTTCCTATGTAAATGAATATATAATTGCTTTTAAATGCATTTTCAAGTATCATTATAGAAATAGAAGTGAACTAGTCTAGACCAGTTTGTTTTTAAAGTTGTTTTAAAGCTGTTATTTTTATTTTTAAAAAGTGGGAGAATTCTCTACGGTATACTTAGTAAACTCTTGAGACTTTCCAAAAATCAATGCGACTCAAAGTTTAAACCAAAACTTCACATATGATCATCAACTTCATATAGGTATCAAATTTAATCTTTCATCACTTCAAATCTATTTACATGTTGATTGAATCTCTTTGATATTTTGGTTAATGGTAAAGAAGTGACATTGTAGTTGATGGATATTTCCATTGTTACTTAGTTCTAGCTGGGCTAGATAATCCATGCAAATTTGAGATGTTGATATCACATACCAATGATTTCAAAGGAGAGTATATGGAATCCATAATGGTGACAAATAGTTGGAACACTACCCAAGATATGATGTTGTGATCAACTATTTGGTGAGTTATGGAGCAAGAGTGAATTGCAAGGTGAATAATGGGAATCCATTGAATGAATTAGAATAGTGGACCATGCAATACAAGGGTCCCTATTGCTAGTTTCCTATCTTATATGGGGATTATTGTGGTTGTGGATCTTGATCACTGTAACGCCCGTCGTGCAAACCCCAGAGAACACACACATAATGCGAATAATTTTTTTTTAAATAATAGAAATAACATGTAACAACATTAAATCATAAACACATAGCATAACACATAACATTAATACACTTGGTTCCCTGGGGCACGCGAGGTTACATTGCAACCACGACACAACGTAAAGATAATGAAAACAACATAACCATTTAATTTATGAAACCATATACAAAGATACAACTGATAGCCATGATGCGAGTGTGACAACATCGCATAATTACATCCATGATAAGTCTTTTAACATGATCCAATTCAATCCTAACTATTACATCATTGAAATAATATTACATTACAATTTTCTTTGATACAAGATTTACATTGAATTTCCCAACATGGGGATTGATACAAAAATAATGAACATGAAGTACAACTGATCACTGGAACATCTGCACTGCGGAGAGCTGAGATGACAAGACGCTGATGGGGAACCCAACGGGTGCGGAGCACGTTCCACCCAACCATGTGAATTACGAAGTAACTCACCCCCCGTGCTCAGAGGTGATGAGGAAGTGAACCCGACCATGGATGTCAACCGACTCAACAACATGATGCAGAACAAGTACAACTCAAAGCTTATAAAAAAAACAACCATCGACTTACAAATCACATGACAAGATTAATCCAAGAACACATTACGATAATATGAATTACTAACACCTCAACAATCATAAATCAAAACACAAGAGTTCAAAGGAACATTACAAAGAGATAACATCCAGAGGAAACAACACAAACAATAAGGGTGTCAAGTGGAGAGTGTCATCGCATAGCCCTCATGGGATTTCCTGGCCCTTCCTCCAACTGAGGCGCCGGCACCCATCTACAGATATCCTGGCCCTTCCTCCTAACTGAGGCGCCGGCACCATAGGGTAGCTAATGCGGAGCCAATAGTCTCTCGTGAAGACGAGACTATGACTATGCCGACCACGGCCTTCTCAGTCTATCACTAGTCTAAGGTAGCCCTAATGCATAGCCGAGGAATCCAAGTTTTATTATCTTGTATTTTTAAACTACCCATCCCCCTAAATCTATTGTTTAGGTTATCACTTGTTTACTACTCTTCGAGGGTTATCCTGGCCCTTCCTCATCCGAGGCGCCGGCGCCCACAAAGAGCCACTCTCCCTCCTATGACCCCTAACATATCTCAAACAGGCATGGGTTGGACTAACACATAAAAATCATAAAACCATAATACTCGAATCCACACATGCGAGGTATTATCCCTCTCGCGACAATCCATCACAAACTATCATAAGAAAATGTCCAACCCTTCTAAGCACAAATTACCAAGCTTCGAAACCAAAGGTATTATGAAGACAACTTCAACAATAACAAGCCTCTAGACTAGGGTTACAAAACAAGAGGGTTCCCACATCACGAGTGAAATTTACAGTCATAACAAGAAGAACAAAATCAAGACCTCACGATTCCATAATTAAAAGAAGACGGTTCACTCGGGTGTATATAAAAAAATATGATAAAGAACATACTACAAACACAATATAATTCCCACCTCCAAATATTTGATTCCTAACAAAACACATCAGAAAAACATCTAAATAGTACATTAAATTCTGAAATCAAAATATTTTATTTATAAAAGAAACCCCGTTTCGTTATTTTTTTTACTTTTAAATATATATAAATATTTATATATATTTATAAAACAAATTAATATATATATATATATGAAAATTAAAATTAAATGCATCTAAATAAACTGAATAAAATAAACATAAACATATATATATATATATATAAAACTTAATATATAAAAAAAAATGAGATTCAATGAATACACAAGGCCAAGTGGGGACTGCGCACAGCAGTCCCCACGGGCTGCTGTACGCAGCAGTCCTGCGGACTGCTGCGCACAGCAGTCCGTAGGACGCAGTCCGCCACACATAGGGCGCGGGGTGGGTACGACTACCGTTCCCTCCCCAATCCCCATAAAGCTGAACTTAAAACAAAAAAACATTTCGCCTTCCCAGATTTTCACATAATTTTTGTTTTGTGAAAAATTTTAAAACACAACACAATTTGAAATAAAATATAAACACTTCGAAATCCGTCCGTCTGGTACAGACGCGGGTTCGGACGGCCGGTATGGCCATGAGCCAAAAATTTCGATTTAATAACACCCCTTTATTTTTTTTAATTTGCAATATAAACTCTATTTAAAAATGTATTTTTGATTTACCCAGCATAACAAAAATACATACAATGAGTTCGATTTTTAGAGGAAGTTTAAAAAAATTCATAGGACTGCGGTACGGCCGACGCAGGTTCTTAAAAATAAAAAAATAAGATCTATATATATATATATAAAAGTTTCATAAATATATTAAAAAAAACAGAGACAACAATAGACAGAGAAACAGATTTCCATAAAATTTAAGAACAATAGAGGAAATACAAAAATAACATAGCCCCATTTTAATATATATATATATATAATAATATAGCTTCCAATTTATTATTCTCTGCACATATTATCTTTCAAAATCCTCATACTGATTAACTGAGTGTTTCAGAAGACAGAGGTTTCGGATTTGATAGATTGGAACAGTATAGATCAATGATCATCTTTGTTTTCTAGGTTAATAAATTGCCCTAGATTCAGTTTTCAACAGAGGTTTTTCTACATTCACAAAACTCATTTTTAATAAAATATATTTTTCTTTTCAGAAACAAACAAAAGGGGTATGAGAAGAGAACAACGAGAGGAACCTGGAGTCCAATGCGAATTTGAAGATGCCTGCTTAACTCTGATGCTCTCGAATCCGATTTCCAATCCTTAGCCCAGAATGAACTCCACCTTCACTTGAGCACTTCCAACCTTCTGTTCTTCTGTGTGTGAGTGATAACTCTCAAGAATTCATTATTAAATAAAATATATTCCTCCTCTCTCCAAAGCTCTCCAAAAATCCCAGATAAAAGAAAAATCAATCTTTAAAACAAGCTTTCTTTTCAACACTCAAACCCTATTGGCTCACACTGTCTTTTCATTCTTTTATTTGTTTTTATTACTTTAATTCCCTTTTTTCAACTTTTCTTGCAACTCACATCTCAAATTTATTTTAAATAATTTATTCTCATAATTATCCACCACCAATTTAATTGATTAAAATAATTAAGCTATATTTAATATTTAATTATTATTTAATTGCAATATATGATTTTCAAAATAATTAAAATAATTAAATATTTAATTACAATATAATCAGCATTAAAATAAATAATCTATTTCCAACATTAAGATAAATCATAATTATAAATGCCCTCATAATAAAATAAGACAAAGCACAAACACAACAGACAAGAACGACAATTACACAAAATCAACTATACCAAACAGATGAGACGACCTGACATCATGGAACGGGAGGACTTCATCGTCACCTCTGTATCAACATTTAACCGTTGGGTTATTTGGTGCTCGCCCTGTCCTGCCGAAGCAGGTGGAATCGAGACTTATACCTGCAATCCTGCATACAAACGAAGTTGTGTACATGTGCATATAAACATATATATATCAAAGCATTAAAACAAGTTACTGCATTGTGAGAAGGAATTGCAACATAACAGGGCACTCGCGAACGAGTGATGCTATATTGTCCTTCGTCACACCTATTCTAACAAAATAACATAATCAATGAATTACATTTCTAACTAACAATCATCTCATAATATATTAATTTAAATCACCGCATTAAATCATAATTTGGAAAATCAACTGATATAATCAACCATAATGTCATATAGAGTCATCATGTCCAAAATGAAATAACAGCATCATCTAGCATCTAACTAACCATATCAAACAATAACAGTATCATCACAATATCCAAGCAAAGCACGTAAAATAATAAGTCTAGATAGTATGAGGGGTATTACATCCTCCCCCCCTAGGATATGGCTTACTCCTGGAAGCCATTAAATAACAGAATAAAAAGAAAAATTAAGATTCTTAAATAAGGGAGACATCCTCCCAAGACGCCAAGATCACGACGTTTAGGACACCATCGAAACCTTTCGAGCTCACTCGCGAGCTCCGAAGCCAGAACTTCGTCCTCTACCAGAAGCCTCTGCACCTGCATCCTGGTATCCACCCTGGCGATTGTCGACAATGGAAAACACTTGATGAGATCTACCTGCATCACCCACCGTCGGCTCAGAAGCGGCAGGTCTCTGATAAAAACCAGAAGTGCTCTTCTGTGGACACACTCTAGCGATATGCCCTTGTTGCCCACATGAGTAGCAACCAGTACCTCGGCCAAATCCTCTGCCCTCGGATGGAGCATTGGATTGTTGAAAGCTTGCTCGACTCGGCGCTGACTGAAAACTAGGTGCAGGCTGAGCAAAACGTTCCTGTCGAATTTGGTGCCTGATCCTGTTCCGATCCCTACGAAACTGCGAATTGCCACCTTGCTGAGATTGAAAGTTTTCATGCTTCGGCTGTGATTGTTGTTGTTGATGCTGCTGCTGCTGACGTTGCTGACCCCCTTTAGAAGGTGGGTTCATGTTCCTAGAAGCTCCTGCTCCCTGCGACTGACCTCCATGAGTAACGTAACCAGGTGTGGGCGTGCTACCAATCTGTACTCCGATATGACCACCCAAAGCCATGGCCAAATTCTCCTCCACTAAGCGAGCCTTCTCCACTGCCATCTCCATTGTCTTCGGCTCGAAGACTCGTACACCACCACTGATGCGGCCATTCAAGCCTCGAACAAAATGCTGCACTAACATGCCCTCCTCGTGGCTAATCCCTGCATACTGCTTCAACTCATAGAAGCGCCTCTCATACTGCTCCACTGACATAGACAACTGTTTGAGATCATGAAACTCGTCAGCCCTGCGTTGCCTCCAGTGAACTGAGAGGAAACGAGCTCTGAACCTGTCTAGGAACAACTCCCAAGTAACCATACTGAGATCAAGGTGCAGTTTCTGTTCCTCAAGACGCCACCAAGTAGACGCGAAGCCTCGCAAGTGCATAACTGCGCACCGAGCCTTGGTATTGCTACCGTAGGGGTGCATGGCAAAGCAACGGTCTAAGCCAATTAACCAGGTCTCAGCCTCAAGACCTCCTTCAGAACCATCAAAAGTAGGAGGGTGTGCCCTCATCAGATCTCTCATATGGCCTGCTACGACTGCATCTGGAACCACATCCGTATCCCTACGTCTCGGAGACCTCTCTCTTTCCCTCTCCACCTGGTGTACCTCATCTGGCCTGGGTCCTAATCGGTCAAGGATCTCACCAAGAATATGCTGTAACTGACCGTCAAGACCAGGATGTGCCAGATTCTGGCCACCTGATGGAATGTTGTGATGACTCTGATGTTCCTCATGCTCAGAACCATGGGAGCTAGGAACTGAGGGGCTTCGCCGGTTTGCTCTACGACCGGCACCACGGCCTCTTGCACGGCCACGTCCTCTACCTCGAGGCATAGTTCTGCGCCACAAGATAAAGTACCACATGAGCACAAGAGTTGCACAAACGGTAACCTAATGGACTACACTACCCAAAGACCCTAGTGTTTGCAACCTTGGCTCTGATACCAAGTTGTAACGCCCGTCGTGCAAACCCCAGAGAACACACACATAATGCGAATAATTTTTTTTTAAATAATAGAAATAACATGTAACAACATTAAATCATAAACACATAGCATAACACATAACATTAATACACTTGGTTCCCTGGGGCACGCGAGGTTACATTGCAACCACGACACAACGTAAAGATAATGAAAACAACATAACCATTTAATTTATGAAACCATATACAAAGATACAACTGATAGCCATGATGCGAGTGTGACAACATCGCATAATTACATCCATGATAAGTCTTTTAACATGATCCAATTCAATCCTAACTATTACATCATTGAAATAATATTACATTACAATTTTCTTTGATACAAGATTTACATTGAATTTCCCAACATGGGGATTGATACAAAAATAATGAACATGAAGTACAACTGATCACTGGAACATCTGCACTGCGGAGAGCTGAGATGACAAGACGCTGATGGGGAACCCAACGGGTGCGGAGCACGTTCCACCCAACCATGTGAATTACGAAGTAACTCACCCCCCGTGCTCAGAGGTGACGAGGAAGTGAACCCGACCATGGATGTCAACCGACTCAACAACATGATGCAGAACAAGTACAACTCAAAGCTTATAAAAAAAAACAACCATCGACTTACAAATCACATGACAAGATTAATCCAAGAACACATTACGATAATATGAATTACTAACACCTCAACAATCATAAATCAAAACACAAGAGTTCAAAGGAACATTACAAAGAGATAACATCCAGAGGCAACAACACAAACAATAAGGGTGTCAAGTGGAGAGTGTCATCGCATAGCCCTCATGGGATTTCCTGGCCCTTCCTCCAACTGAGGCGCCGGCACCCATCTACAGATATCCTGGCCCTTCCTCCTAACTGAGGCGCCGGCACCATAGGGTAGCTAATGCGGAGCCAATAGTCTCTCGTGAAGACGAGACTATGACTATGCCGACCACGGCCTTCTCAGTCTATCACTAGTCTAAGGTAGCCCTAATGCATAGCCGAGGAATCCAAGTTTTATTATCTTGTATTTTTAAACTACCCATCCCCCTAAATCTATTGTTTAGGTTATCACTTGTTTACTACTCTTCGAGGGTTATCCTGGCCCTTCCTCATCCGAGGCGCCGGCGCCCACAAAGAGCCACTCTCCCTCCTATGACCCCTAACATATCTCAAACAGGCATGGGTTGGACTAACACATAAAAATCATAAAACCATAATACTCGAATCCACACATGCGAGGTATTATCCCTCTCGCGACAATCCATCACAAACTATCATAAGAAAATGTCCAACCCTTCTAAGCACAAATTACCAAGCTTCGAAACCAAAGGTATTATGAAGACAACTTCAACAATAACAAGCCTCTGGACTAGGGTTACAAAACAAGAGGGTTCCCACATCACGAGTGAAATTTACAGTCATAACAAGAAGAACAAAATCAAGACCTCACGATTCCATAATTAAAAGAAGCCGGTTCACTCGGGTGTATATAAAAAAAATATGATAAAGAACATACTACAAACACAATATAATTCCCACCTCCAAATATTTGATTCCTAACAAAACACATCAGAAAAACATCTAAATAGTACATTAAATTCTGAAATCAAAATATTTTATTTATAAAAGAAACCCCGTTTCGTTATTTTTTTTTACTTTTAAATATATATAAATATTTATATATATTTATAAAACAAATTAAATATATATATATATATATGAAAATTAAAATTAAATGCATCTAAATAAACTGAATAAAATAAATATATATATATATATAAAACTTAATATATAAAAAAAAATGAGATTCAATGAATACACAAGGCCAAGTGGGGACTGCGCACAGCAGTCCGTAGGACTGCTGTGGCAGTCCGCCACACATAGGGCGCGGGGTGGGTACGACTACCGTGCCCTCCCCAATCCCCATAAAGCTGAACTTAAAACAAAAAAGAACATTTCGCCTTCCCAGATTTTCACATAATTTTTGTTTTGTGAAAAATTTTAAAACACAACACAATTTGAAATAAAATATAAACACTTCGAAATCCGTCCGTCTGGTACAGACGCGGGTTCGGACGGCCGGTATGGCCATGAGCCAAAAATTTCGATTTAATAACACCCCTTTATTTTTTTTAATTTGCAATATAAACTCTATTTAAAAATGTATTTTTGATTTACCCAGCATAACAAAAATACATACAATGAGTTCGATTTTTAGAGGAAGTTTAAAAAAATTCATAGGACTGCGGTACGGCCGACGCAGGTTCTTAAAAATAAAATAATAAGATCTATATATATATATATATATATAAAAGTTTCATAAATATATTAAAAAAAACAGAGACAGCAATAGACAGAGAAACAGATTTCCATAAAATTTAAGAACAACAGAGGAAATACAAAAATAACATAGACCCATTTTAATATATATATATATATATAATAATATAGCTTCCAATTTATTATTCTCTGCACATATTATCTTTCAAAATCCTCATACTGATTAACTGAGTGTTTCAGAAGACAGAGGTTTCGGATTTGATAGATTGGAACAGTATAGATCAATGATCATCTTTGTTTTCTAGGTTAATAAATTGCCCTAGATTCAGTTTTCAACAGAGGTTTTTCTACATTCACAAAACTCATTTTTAATAAAATATATTTTTCTTTTCAGAAACAAACAAAAGGGGTATGAGAAGAGAACAATGAGAGGAACCTGGAGTCCAATGCGAATTTGAAGATGCCTGCTTAACTCTGATGCTCTCGAATCTGATTTCCAATCCTTAGCCCAGAATGAACTCCACCTTCACTTGAGCACTTCCAACCTTCTGTTCTTCTGTGTGTGAGTGATAACTCTCAAGAATTCATTATTAAATAAAATATATTCCTCCTCTCTCCAAAGCTCTCCAAAAATCCCAGATAAAAGAAAAATCAATCTTTAAAACAAGCTTTCTTTTCAACACTCAAACCCTATTGGCTCACACTGTCTTTTCATTCTTTTATTTGTTTTTATTACTTTAATTCCCTTTTTTCAACTTTTCTTGCAACTCACATCTCAAATTTATTTTAAATAATTTATTCTCATAATTATCCACCACCAATTTAATTGATTAAAATAATTAAGCTATATTTAATATTTAATTATTATTTAATTGCAATATATGATTTTCAAAATAATTAAAATAATTAAATATTTAATTACAATATAATCAGCATTAAAATAAATAATCTATTTCCAACATTAAGATAAATCATAATTATAAATGCCCTCATAATAAAATAAGACAAAGCACAAACACAACAGACAAGAACGACAATTACACAAAATCAACTATACCAAACAGATGAGACGACCTGACATCATGGAACGGGAGGACTTCATCGTCACCTCTGTATCAACATTTAACCGTTGGGTTATTTGGTGCTCGCCCTGTCCTGCCGAAGCAGGTGGAATCGAGACTTATACCTGCAATCCTGCATACAAACGAAGTTGTGTACATGTGCATATAAACATATATATATCAAAGCATTAAAACAAGTTACTGCATTGTGAGAAGGAATTGCAATATAACAGGGCACTCGCGAACGAGTGATGCTATATTGTATTTCGTCACACCTATTCTAACAAAATAACATAATCAATGAATTACATTTCTAACTAACAATCATCTCATAATATATTAATTTAAATCACCGCATTAAATCATAATTTGGAAAATCAACTGATATAATCAACCATAATGTCATATAGAGTCATCATGTCCAAAATGAAATAACAGCATCATCTAGCATCTAACTAACCATATCAAACAATAACAGTATCATCACAATATCCAAGCAAAGCACGTAAAATAATAAGTCTAGATAGTATGAGGGGTATTACAATCACATTCAGTACTCTCTTTGATTTTGCATAGGCTGCAATGTATGCCAATAAGATTTGTTGTATATGTCCCAAACATGAACAAAATTGTACTATTATTTTGTTACCAATAAAATGGAGAATGTTATCAGTAGGGAAGATTTTTCCCCTTGCCTTTTTGATGTTATTGTATTTCTTTCTTTCTTGTTAAGTGTTTGTTTAAGTTATGTTTCTATTTAGTTCATAGACATTAAATTTAAGTATTTTTGAAACGAAGAGGCAAAATAGAGTAATGAGAGGAGGACATATAAGGAAGGTTATGATTTGATTTTGTAACTATGGCTCTTCATGTTTCTTATTCAAATGGGCTTTGCCTCAGACGTCAGTGATATGTGGGTTGCGATTTTTGAGGAATTTTTATATGGTTAATATCTATTGAGGTAATTTAGAATTAGATAAGGATAAGTAGAAATTAAAAAAAAAAAGGATGTTTTGTTTCTAGGCTGCTTTATGGCCAACACTCTTTTTTTATCTATGAAACACTGGAAGTTTTGAAATGGTTGATGCATATGATGAGATTTTGGCACACCATACCCTAGATGAGGAATTTAAGTACTACATGTTCCAATTCTCATCATTTGTTTCTATTATAGTGTGATCGAAAACACTGAAATAAAATTTAACACATTTTAAAAAAAAATTATACACTGAAAAATATAATAAAAAATAGTATATACTATTGACATGTGATGACACTTGTTTATATGTACAAAAAAATTAGTTCATTTTATAGTAATTATAAATTTATCTATTATTCTATTAATGTAGTAAATGTACAAAAAAAAATTTGATAATGATTTAAGTAATTGTTCATCATAAACATAATATTTTTATACAAAATTTAGTGCATAAAATTTATATTTTGAAAATGACTTATTGCATGGTCCCATGGGGGGCTTGGGCTTCTAGTTCCATGGAGCAGGAGGTCCCATGGGAAAAAAAAATTGTGCTATGGGATTAATTGGAATCTTTTCCAGAAAAATAGGAGCCCCTACAATATAGGAATGAATATTTCAGCTGGTGAAATTGGGGTGGGGCTCAAAATTGCCCCTACAGCTTAGGAGTTTTTTATGCCACTTGTCTCTCATCTAAAATTTTCAATTCTTATTAGAAAATAAAAATGAGAGAATTTTTATTTATTTTTTATTTTTTATCAAAGCACTACAATTCATTCCTTAAATTTTGGAGTTTAAAATTTTAAGTAGAATTGCAAGATTAAATCCATGGGACCAAGAACTTTAAAATATTCCTAAAAAAGCTAAGCAGCATACGCTAAGATTTTTAAGGAAGCCCCCCTCCATGGGACCGTACCCTTAGCAAGTGTTCTTCATTGACAAGTTTAGCCGTATAAAGGTTAAGTAATAATAAAATAGTAAAAAAAAATACTAAAAATAAATTAGAGTTATGCAATAGAAAAAAGCCATTTTTTTTCGTTTTAATTTTTTTTTGCTCAAATGCATTTAAAATACATAAAATTTATATTTTGAAAATGACTTAGCAAGTGTTCTTTGACAAGTTTAGCCATACAAAGGTTAAGTAACAATAAAATATTAAAAAGAAAAATACTAAAAAGAAATGAAAGTTATGCAATGGAAAAAAAGCCACTTTCTACTTTTATTTATTTTAGTTTTTTTTTTTCAACATATATTCTTTTTGTTCTAGAAAACAAATTGCTTACATGTACAGATTTTTCTAAATTTTTTATTAAATATATCTTAGAAGAATATTTTTCAAAATTAAATAGATTTATGTTACATATAAAATTGGCTATATAATTTAATTAATTAATTATTTTAAAATAATTCTAATAGTTTCCATTTTATTTTATTTTGTTTACACACAAATCATTTCATATTCTTAAATTAAACTAAAATTTGATTTTCTAAATTAAATTAGGAATGAAAAATGATGAAAATAGATTTGATGAGATCTTCAATGGATGAATGCAAATTTTTGCTTCAGTTTTAGTTTTAGCTTTTACCTTTTAAAACATGATAAAATGGCAATTATGTGTGCAGTTAGTTGGGAGACATATCTTTGTTTCATTAGTGTTTTTTTATCCTTTATTAGCCGATAGGTTATTTACGTGGGGGAACCCCACCGGGATTTCCCCCAGATGTCGCCAGGAAGATTCCGGTGGGGTTCCCCCAACGTAACAGCACAACTTCTGACAAAACTTTTTAGTGGGGTGGAAGAAACCTCCAACATGGTAGCACATTAAAATATAAAATAAAGAGGCAAGGGTTGACCAATGATCTGACATGACCATTACGTACTGTACATTTGGCACCCCACGGGTTAATAAATTACCTTTGCCCGCATTTAAAATGGAAGACGTCAAAACTGCCAGCACGTCTCCCACTTTATCAGTTGATTTCACAAGCATTGCCTCTAGTCGGATTAAATTTTCTAGCATATAGTTTGAAAATGTTTTGATATTTAATATTACTTGTGGTCGCTATCTTTATTTAGATCAATTGCCAAAAAAAATTGATTGAAATTTTGATTTTTGTATTTTAATATTTTATTTCTTTTTTTAGAAAATAAGAAATTTGTTTGATCAAAATTAATTGAGTTTTCAAAAGTAAGAATAATTTAAAACTTGTTACATTTCATATTTAGTATAATATTATATCATCAATTTTAAGAAGTAATCATGATATCATGGGAAACTCCAGTATATAAAAAAAAAAACAAGGCAATAAAAATATTAATATAAATCATGAGTGTTAATTATTATTTTAGCAATAGCAGTTAACATGATTATAATAATAGGAATAGTTTTAAATGAAATATTAGTAATAGTTGGTATGAGTTTTCCACAGTCCATGAAGATACAATATTTAAGCTTTTGGATTCGACCGTGTCAATTTTTTTGTCGACGTTTCCAAAAGCTTAAATATTGAAATATTAGTAGTTTATTTAAATAATGTTATCATTTTAAAGTATAAAAATTGATGGGATATCCCTAAAGATAATGTTGGCCAATGATCAATTAACAATAGTGTAGTATTTTGTTCAAAATTAGATTTAATCTTAATAATATTATTATTCTTTTTTATTTAATGATAAAACAACTATATTGTAAAATATTCAACAACATTTAGATTGAATCTTAATAATGTTATTATTATTTCTTATTTAATGATCAAACAACTATATTGTTGTTAAATATTCAATAACATTTACATAATACATTTAAAAGGGATTAACAAAGAGGTAATCTTGGAACCATTAATGGAAAGTACATAATTACCATTGAAGTAAAGATAGAGATTTTATCGCTTTAAGTCTTTTAATAGCATAAACATAGAAATAAAATAACTATGAGTAAAAATGGTGTTGGAAATTAATAACTATGAGTAAATATGGTGTTCAAAATTTATAACTATGAGTAAATATGGTGTTGAAAATTAGTAACTATGATATTAATATTAATACCAATTTTGATAAAAGGAATTAATTTTAAATGGAGGGTAACTCCATAATAATATTAATTACATCATGGAAATGATAATAACATCATTAAGGAGAATGAGGATATCATAAATGTTCAAATTGTGGAAATAATATTATTATTTCCCTTTGGAAAATAATTAGGAAAATATAAGCAAGGATCAAACAATAGTATCATTTTTCCTTTGAGAAATCAATGATGATAATTATTAAAGGCTTTTATTGAATTTAATTAATAGAAATTTATGGTAATTAAATAATAATGTTAATCTTTAGGTATGGGTGGTAATAGATTAGAGTGTGGCAAGTCTTTATACTGAGTCCAACCTAAAGTTAGAAACACTCGTTCTACGTCTTAGGGTGTACGTGAAGGATATCCACACACCCACTCTCATTATCCTTCCTCCTCCTTCCCGAGCAACACATCTGCAATGAAGTTGGATGAGGCACCAATTCAATGTGCATAGTTTACATCCCATGCTAATGCATGGCTATCAACTATTAGTGGTTTTCATGTCGTGGTTTAATTTTTTTTTTTTTAAATGGTTGTCTTTTCCGAATATGTAAAATGGAGTTTGAGCAATCGACTACATCAATGCCTTGTGGGATTTGACTATGCCACTGTTTCAATGCCTCATGGAGTTCGAGCAATTGACTACATCAATGCCTTGTGGGATTTGAATACGCCATTGTTTCTATATTTGAGAATTAAGCCTTTATGAATAGCAAAGGAAGGGCTAGCATCTTGAACACTGCTCGATCATAACACATTTGTTAATTGTATGGTTTATATATATATTGCAAAGGATGCATGAATTATGATGACCTAGCCCCTGTTTTGCTCCTGGTCACATGGGCGGGGGCTCAGGAATGTGTGTTGTATTCCTTGGATCAAATTGTCTTTGCTGAGAATCTAGAGGCACTGGACTTTTTCTTCCACATGGGATGGACAATAAAGGCACCACTGCCAAACCCCAGCGAAAGCAAGTAGTTTCTTTATATTTAGCTACAGAGGTATTTTTTGGGGATTTAAGAAATTGAGCAATGTAGTTTAATGGTAAGGTAGGTTTCACTTTCTAGAAGTCTTCCCAGCTCCAATTCCAGAGGCCCTATTTTTATTCTCGTGAAGAACACGAAAATGCAATGCAATGTGAGATGGGTTACCTTGTGTGAATTACCCAAGTTACACAATTTCTATTCTTATGAAACATGTGTGAGAAATTTTGAAAGAGAATATGGGTTAACCATGGAATAGTCTCTCTAAATTAGAAAGGGCACAACTTATGCATCCCCTAACACAGTCTTAAATCTAACTCTAATAATAGACACCCCAATGCATACAAAATTATGTGTGTTACATGAATTGCATCCCTAAAAATAAATATTTTTAAGACACATGCTTGTAAGGAGTCTATCAGTATGGAGCATAAGATAATTCCTTAGTGATTCGGTTTAGGTTCTATCAAATAAACTAAAATATTCTCTCTTTTTGTGATATAAATATTGTTAATAGTTTTCAACAAATGCATTACTCACTTTCATTATATTGTATATTTAGCCGATAAGCTATTACGTGGGGGAACCCCACTAGGATCTCCACCACATCGGTGTTTTCCTTTCTTGCTTTTCCCACATTCTCATCAGATCAACGCATTCCCCAAAACAACAGTCATGCACATTTCTTCTCCATAGATTTTGTTGCTAATAAAAAATACTGAAATATATCAGCCTATCGACATAAGCATTGTACCTCATTGGTGCAAGTGCTAGTTAGTTTTGTTTTTGTACAGCCTATTCCCTGTCTTCTTTAAAACTCTTCTGGAAGTCTGAAGAACATATGCGAAACAATAGGAAAAAAGGAAAACAAACTCTATATATATGCTATTTGTTTAATATTTTTCCTATATACAATCCATACGACTCTATCTCAATCTGTACATAAGGGATTCTATATCTAATATTGGCGTATGATTTGTTTCAAAAATCTACACGAGGGATTTCCTTATAAATAGGGATTTTCTTATGAATATAGCAGTATACATGATTTGACAGGTAAGAGGACTGCATGCGTGACAAATAAAGCTTATCTTCGACAAAAACTACATTCAGCATGTCTATCATCAATTAATTAATAGTGAAAGGATACCTGTTGCAGTTTTACAGCAAATATTTTGGAATGCGTCGAAGGATCGAATCTGCTGCACAAGTGTCTTCGGGTTTCTCATATATTGTTCTGAGCTGTGCAGGATGAAGCCGTCCATTACTATTTATTCATGATATATTAATATCTCTTCGACTGAGAAAATTGATATCCTCCACTTTTCTGTTCGCTTACCATTTTATCTCCATGTATGTCGACCCTATACCAGATTTTAGCTGTATTTCAAATCTGTCTTCAATAATGTTCTTTTCGTCAAAGAACTTTTCACATTTATAATATCTTACAGTTTAAGGAATACCAAATATTAATCATTTAAAATTTCTATTCAGATTTAACTTTTTTATAAAGAAATTATTTTCTTGTTACATATTCATAAACAAATCATGATCACCAAATATTGTATGTAATACTCCTATTTCATGATACGTAGGAATATGTTACAACATCACACTATGGAGGAAAAGTTCAATAGAACATCTTTATGGAGGATATCATGGGCTTGGAAGGATTTCATTGGAGTTATAGTATTTGTCATGGTGTTTCTTGTTGATGAAATGTTAATGGCAAGACCCTATCAATTTAGTGACAAATCTTCTAACATTGGAAGATATAACTCCACTGAAATGTCCAAACTCCTTGAGCATTTAAGAAAAATTAACAAGCCTCCTATCAAAAGCATACAGGTGAAATGCTGAATTTTTAGTCATAAACATTGTCTTCTTTCTTGAAGTGTGATGAAAAAATATTTTTTGTTGTCTAATAATGCAAGAGCTTAATTGTATCTCATACAGAGCCCAGAAGGAGATATTATAGACTGCATTGATCGACACAAACAACTTGCATTTGATCACCCGTTGCTTAAGAACCATAAACTCCGAGTAAGGAAATATTGTGTAGCATAATTGTGTTATGATTTCATTTAATCTATACAATGAAAGTAGACTCCTATTAAAGGATGAATAGCATTGTGTCAAACTCATTTTTACTAATTAATTTTATAGTTCACTCTATATTAGGTGATGGATTGTCCTAGGTGCTTCACCATCATTTACATGAGTGCCCAAATGCATTGAATGAAAAATAGCTATTCAAACTCATGAAAAGAGAGTTATAACAAACCATGATCGATGAAATACGAGCTATGATTAGATGTTCTTTCATAGTTGCAATGAACCTTTGCAGTTAAATTTCTTTTTAATATTTTATTTACTTGTTTAATGAAACATATTTATCATAATATTATTATTTTTTCATTATACATTTCTTTTATATTTCAAAAGTATACCCTATGTCTTACTTTTATTCTAATTTGGTTTTGTTATTCCCTTAACTTTAAGCAGGACCCTCCAAAGATTCCTTCAATGTATATCGCAAGAGTGAATAAGAAAAGTTTTAGTGTTGATAATGTTCAATCATGGCATGCAAATGGATATTGTCCAGAAGGGACGATTCCAGTTAGGAGAAATTCCATAGAAGATTTAATGACATTCAAATCACCTCGATTTGATGCAATAAATGAGGATCTTTCTCAACATGAGGTAATTATGTTATAATTATTTGTGTAATCATGCACTATTAATTCCATTCTTACATTAGATACTATGCATATAAATTGTAAATAAAACTATATATTATATTTAAATTAATATATTATTTCATACTTTCTCTTTATTTCTTTCCACTATAGGTTTTTATGATAAACTTTGTAATTATATTTCTTCTAGTATAGATTTAATAATCATAAATATCTTACACAATATTATCTTATTATTTTGTGAGTGGGATTAAGATAAAAATTATCAGTTAATACCATTTTTTTTGTCCATATAGATTTTCTACTCTAAAATCAAACAAAATAATAGGACATTGTAAATCTTTGTAATTTGCACAATATATATGCATTAAGTCACCATTCAATCTTTTGCATGTTCTTGGTTATCACTGTTTCGAAGAGATATAAATAATTTCTTTGCATAAACCCATCATCCTTTAACAAGATAAAAATTAAATTACGTAGATCTAATTCCACAATTAAGACTAAAGATTTTTAAGTAACATATAAAATACATTGAACCAGCCCAAGAATAACTTGATATTAAAACTTTGATATTTTAAATGTCATTAGTGAATAGATATAACCTAGCTTCAAAAACATGGACCTTGTAGGTATATATTTTATTATCCTTTTAAAATCACACCTATATCTTTTATTAGTGTTCTCCATAATAATTCAAGATTGTATTTTACACATCCTATGATACTTACATATACTTTAGCCTAAGTGGGCTTGTATTCATATAATTTCACAGAAAAACATACATTAAAATTGACAAAATATATCCTTTCTTTGATCTATATAAATATTTTCATACACCTCAAAATAAATTTATCCTCGTATTTACTTCTTTCTCATTTTTTGTTATTGTGAATGGTGAAACTTTAGAGCTTTTTGGTGCTACCAAGGGTCTTTGTCAAGGGGATCCACTCTCTCCTTATATGTTTATTATAATGGTGGAGGGACTAGGTTGGTTTCTTAAATTTCAGGTTTCTCAACGTTTGATTCATGGCTGGCAGTGGGTTTAGGTCTGCCAACGCTTTTTCATCTTTAGTTTGTGGATGATACCTCTCTTATGGGGTTGGCTCACATTCAGGAAGCTGAATCCTTTAAGCAAGCTTTGGGTCACCAAGTCAATGAGAAAAAGTCTTATATTTTCTTCTTTGACACTCCTTAGGCTATTCAGTGGTGGATTGCAACTATTTTGTGGTTTCAAATAGGGTCTCTTCCCTTTGTCTATTTGGATATTCCTTTTGATGTTGGCCATCAGCCTAGGTCCTCCTCACAGATATTGCCTGGTAAGTTGAAGTGGAAGGTAACTCATTGGAATCATCAGTGGTTATCTACAACTACTAGAGTGACTCTTCTCAAGTTTGTTATCCTAGCCCTCAAGTTTGTTATCCTAGCCCTTCCCATCTATAGATGCTTTGTTTAGGTGACTCCCATGTATTTCCTTAGGGAATTTGATGCTCTCACGTCAATTTCTTTGGAGTGGTAACTTGTTGTCTACTAAGTGGAGCCTAGTTAAGTGGGAATTTGTGTGTAGACCGAAGCAGGAGGGTGGTTTTGGTTTACGTTCTACTATTTTGAATGGGCAAGTTCTTGTTACTAAGCTTTACTAGCATTGGTGTACCAATCAACACTAGTTATGGCCCTATATTCTCAATCATAAATATGTTAGGTGTGATTCTTCTTTTGAGGTTCCTCACTATCCTCTGGAGGGGAGTGGTTCTATGATTTGACATACTTTGAAAGTGGGGCCAAATATGATTAAGCAAGCACTTTTTTGGATTTTTCATTCAAGGTCATAGGCTATTTTTTTGTTAGATTCTTGGGATGGTCACCTGCCTATTCTCTCTACTTTTCCTCACCTCTAGTCCCTTTCTAATGTTTTTATTGTAGCTGGCTGGGATACCGTTGAGCATTATAAGGTTGCTCAACATTGTGGATCAGTTTGTAAGCTTTTGGTTGAAGCATCTTTCTGAGTGGCCACCTGGGGTGTCTAAGGAGGATAGGCATGAGCTAGATTAGCTTATGGCTTCCCATGCTTGTAATTCTTTGAGGGGACATGATGTCTTAGCTTGGGATGGTTCTAATTTGTCTGAGAAGTACTCAATGTCTGCTGGTTATAAACAACTTGGTAGGCAGTTATTTGGGGATATTGAGGCCCCTTGGTGGAAGTAAGTTTGGCACAAGTTGTTGTGGCCCAAGTGCATTTTCTTCATGTGGTTAGTTGCTTAAAACTATTGTCTTACTTGGGATAATTTATGTAAGTGTGGTTTCCAAGGCCCTTGAATGTGTGTTTTATGTTGTAATTGTGAGGAGATTGCCTCTCATCTCTTCTTCCATTGTTCCTATGCTAGGGAGATTTGCCATTTTTGGTGGAGGGTGTGGAATACACCCAGTTGGCATGTTTCCTTACTGGCCGAGTTTGTGGATCGATGGGACAGGGCCCCTATTTCTACTTCCTTTCTTCAAGCTGCTTGGGCTCTTGGGCCATCCTTTATTATCTGGAACCTTTGGTTGGAGAGGAATCATCAGCTAGAGAGGAATCGTCAAATTTTTTAGGATGTGATGTTGGTAGCCCCCTGATTTTGGTGGAAAATTATGCATTATGTGGGAGAGACTATTGCGGCCAAGTTTGATCTAACTGCATCAGTGGATCCTTGTGATGTTGTTGTTGTAATCATCTTCATTTTCCTTCTCTGCAATATCAACTCATGCGCAATAAGTGTAGACATCCTACCTCAAAGGTGAATAGGGAGAGGAGATGGTCTCCTCCACCTCAAGAAGTCTTAAAAATCAACATAGATGGCTCTTCTCCAGGAAACCCTAGTCATGTTGGAATTGGTGGTGGTGGTCGAGACAACTCTAGAGATGTTTAGTTTATCTTCTTTGTTTATAAGGGTCTCATACTAATAATTTAATGGAGGCTTAGGCCATTTTATCGACTATGGAGTGTGGAAGTCAATTGGGGTGGAGAAGGATTATATGTGAGTCTGATTCCCAAGTTGTGGTGAACTTGTTAAATAGGCGACATTTAGAGGATGTTAGTTGACATTTGGCTTTAATTGTTGATCAAATTATTAACCTCTATGCTTCTTTGGAGTTCGTTACATTCACTCATATTCTTAGAGAATGGAATGTTGTTGCCGATTGTTTGGCCAAATGGACTTCTGATCATATTCAAGATTGGAATTTGGTGGACCAGGGTCAGTTACCCCCAAATTTGTCTCAACAGTTGGATCACTTGGTGGAGCTTGATAGGGCTATGTAATGCCCTTGCTTTGTGCTTCTTCTTGATTTAATAAAAAATTTACCCCTCCTTAATGTTAAATACACCACCTAAAATATGTTCAAAATAATAATAATTAATAACTAAAATTCATTAATAAGAAATGACCCTTCAAAACCTAAATCCTTGAAATTGTTTACTTGTTAAATGTCTTTTTAAAGATGCCTTTATGAAGTTATTGAATTAATTAGTTGACACATCATTTCAACTAAAAGTTAAGTTATCTTCTCAATATTGAAAAAAAAAGTTATTATTCATAATTTTTCTATGAAAAACAAACTAAGATCATAAAATTAGTAAATTAAACAATTCATTTTACTCTATTCTTCTAAAAAGCTCATAGTTATCTATTTTATAAATTCTAACATCTTATATCCTTATTAACCTACCTTCATTGTACTCAACCATACAAAACTTTTAAAATTAATTAGAATTGCAAGCTCTTTGAAATGCCTCGACTCTTCATACATTTAGAATTCCAACCTAGTTTAGTGAGGACCAAATAAAATATGAAGATTGTCATAGCCAAGCTCACGAGAACATGCAACAAATCTATTTACAACCCAAATTTTCATAGGAATTCTCGAAAAGACTGGTTTGGTAGACATCAAAGATAGGAAGAAATAATCTCTGTATATTCAAATATTACACATAGACACGTGACCACTTCTCTGTATTAAACTAGATGTCTCCAAAAAAGAAATATAATACAAAAAAGTGCACTTAAAAATAATGCAATTTAATCATCAGTAGCTCTCTTACATCAACTCCAGCGGATGGATAGCGTTACCACCACCTGCTCCCTCTGTAGGACCAATGGCATTATGCAGGTCAGATTTTAAGTGTGTAGTAAACATTCTCCAAACTGGTTGAATTTCTGCTGCTTTTGATAAACACTGGAATGAATTCCCTTAGATTTGTTGTTTTGTCACAATTTTACGTAATTAATGGTTAGATATCCCAGTAAAAGTACAGTGGTTAAGTATTTGATCCGTTCTAACAACATTCTTTATGTGGCAGTATGCAGTAGGCCTTGTGGATGGAACATTCTATGGGGCACAGGCTGAAATAAATGTATGGGCACCAAAGGTCGAAACTGGTGAATTCAGCGTGTCCCAGATTTGGCTTCGGAATGGGGAAAAGGAAGCTCTCAACACCGTTGAGGCTGGCTGGCAAGTACGTCTCCCTCGCTGGTGCTTGTATTCATCTTACTACCTGATGAGAATTCATACGTGTTAATAACTCATATTATCATTGTTCTGACCAGGTTTTAAAATCAATGTATGGTGATAGCAACCCTAGACTGTTTACTTATTGGACGGTTGGTATTAATTTCTATTTAGTTAATACTTTTTCATGTTTTGGAGTGTGAAGACGATTTGGTAATATGATCCTTCAACTTGTTGCAGACGGACGGATATGATAAAACTGGCTGCTATAATCTTGTGTGCCCTGGTTTCGTGCAACTCAGCCGAAAGATAGCAGTTGCTACTACCTTACATCCAGTTTCTACGTACTCTGGGGATCAGTTTTCTATCAACATCACCATCTGGAAGGTGAGCAGTGATGCTATTTGGCACTAGAGAAACATATTTATTTTTTATCAAGCGAAAAGAAGTTTATCTACTAATCGTATAAATATTCCTCATGTTGTTAACTTCTGATCAAGAGCACACTAGAGATATTTACCACCAGAGATTTATGTAACTGTTAATTTATATTTATTTTTGATTAAATTTGTATTCCTCCAGTTTTGATCTCCCTAGTGAGGATATGTTCAAAGTTTGTATCGTTTGAGTTTTTTTAAGGTCAACACCATGCTTCAGAATAAATGAGTCCCCAAAAACCATCCACAACAAGGTACTCATAGTAATGGTAGGAGCACTAAAATTTTTAAAAGTGGAGTCGCGTCAATTCATCCTTATTAGATTATTATCCCTAATTGTAGAATAAGTTCTAATGTCCTGTTCAAACAGTTAATTTAGTCCAAGTTTTGTTGCATAGTCTAACATCAACAATAATCTGTTGGCAGGATAAAATATCGCATGACTGGTGCCTGGCTATAAGTGATGAACTTGTGGGCTATTGGCCATCTGAACTTTTCTCGAATCTTCGTAATGCAACACTTGTAGAATGGGGAGGGGAGATTGTAAACCTGCACAAAGATTCGAAGCACACTACTACTGAAATGGGAAGTGGACATTTTGCAGAAGAGGGATACAGTAAATCTAGTTTCTTTCGCGGCCTACACACAATGAATGATAAAAACGAGTTAATAGATGCTGGCAATTTCAATTTTTTTGCATCTAATACTAACTGCTACAACATAAATGGCACCAGTCAAGAATTCTTTTATGGTGGACCTGGCTTCAGCACGAAGTGTCCTTAGCATACAAATATGTTTGTCAGTTTATTACGCGACAGTATTTATTTAATATACCATGTGTTGGAATTATTCCCAACTTCTTGTATTAACTTCACCGTACCTTTCTGCAGCGATGAAAGCAAAGTCTCCTCTACTTCCTGCACACGCCACAATTTTGTCTGCTCATTCTCTGTATGAAGACAATTTTTGCCTATGGATTAAATGCACAAATCAGTCCTCAGATTTTAAAAATCTACGCTGGAAAAGACAAAGGAATTGTAATTAATTATTTTTTGTGTGTCCTCCTATTTGCTCTGCTTATGCGTATTTCTCAAGCAGACTTTTATTTGTTGTTGTATGTGTTAAAAGTTAATATAGTGGCTGTAGAAACAGCTCTGCAAAAAACTGCGTTTTTTTTATGAGGTTTTAAGTGTGCTCTGCTGTAGCAGTTTGAAGAAGAAATCACAAAAACAGGGAATGTATTTTTCATGTTATTTTCTGAATATATGTTGAGAGCAGCAGCTTTTGTTTATGACAGTAAAATGAAGGAAGGTTGTAGTTTTGAAATGGTTGCAATATAAGAAATTTCTCTATTTATCCTCTGTTTCATCTCTGTGGTTTTGCTCTTTCTTTTATGTCTCTGCCTTAAATGAAGGGAAGAAGCAGCCATCAACCTCAAGTGGAAGAGGTAGCAGACCAATGCAGGGAGATTGCAGAAGTGGGAGAAGTCAACAAAATATCGTAGCTGTTGTTGCAAAGACAAAGAGCAGATCACAGAAGAACCAAGCCGCCGTAGGGTGGAATCCTGTCAAGCCTACTAGTCAAGTAGGGTAAATGAGTCTGTAGACACCAAGCATAGATTGTTTTGTTTTACTCTGAAAAGTTTGTTATATTGTTATAACAAAGTCCATAAGCTTTGAGCTAGTCTATCGTGAAGATTGATGGAAATTTGAGGAACAGTTTGCTGCTGTTTAAGTCAAGCAGTCTGCCGATCTGAAAAATGGCATTGAAGTCGTTGGTTTGTTTGCTTTCTATGTGGTTTGGGTAAAAGTCAAAGATTGTCTGAGTTTAAAATTGTGCTGTGAGTAGATTGATGAAAAGTCTGAAAGAAGAGATCGCTCCATTGCTGTTGTAAAGCACACTACCACAGAAGGAGATCGTTGTTGGGGTCTTGTCATAAGTCGCAGAAAATTTAAAGATCATCGCTGTTTGAAGTTGCAGATATTTAAGCCGCTGAAAGTCTGAAGATCTGGGTGCAAAAACAAAGGAGTAGGTCGCAGCCAAGAGGAAAGAGAGTCAAATAAGGTGCTGATGAGAAGGTTGATCCGCAGTTGTTCACCAAAGGAGAATAAAGGAGCCGCAGCTCTTAAAACCTAAGTCGCTGGTTCGAGAAGATGTAAGAGAGCTCAGTCATAACTAAAGATATAAAGATCGAAGATTCTAGTTGGAAAAAGTTTTTAAAGGTGTTAGAAGAATCATGTCCATAAAGAAGTTGAAGTAGCCAACGCCTGAGTAAATCAGGCCAGAAGATTTGGAGACCAGACTGCCGTAGAAGGAGGAAAAGGTTTGGAGAAATTCGTAGCTGTTAAGAATGAGATCGTTTTTTTCAATGAAGAGGAGCTGCCAAAGAAAGAGTTTGAAATAGCCGTTGCCTGTCATAGATTATATAAGGAGAAGCCGAAGACTGTTGTATGGAAGCTGCAAATAGGAGAAAAGAATAAGTCTGAAGACTTGGCTGTAGCCATCAATCAAAAATAGAAGATTTTGTTGAAAGACAAAGGGCGAATCTGTAGAGTGTACCATGGAGCAGTTTTGAGAAGAGAAGCCTCCGTTATAGGCCATACCTAACGTCTGAAAAACAATGTAGGAAAGAACTGTTTGAAATAAGTTAAGCTCTTGAAGGTGTCAGTTCAGCTCTTGATGGTGTATTTCCTGCTCCTGATGGCTCTGAAGCTGATTGAGAAGCCACATACAGAAAGAAAGAAAAGGTCTAAGACCATCAGTTAAGTGTTTGAAGAGCAATCAAGTGTTTGAAGAAACAATCGCAGCAGTTGAAGAGTTTGATGTTGAAAATTGTGGGTGAAGGTAAGAAATGTTTTTTTTTTTTTTGAAGTTGTTCGAAAATGAAGTCTAGTTTTGGTGAAAGGAGGTTATAATCTCAAGAATCTGAATAGAGGATGTCATAGCATGTTGTTTTGTTGTAGTCGAAGTTGTATAAGGGTTTTGGTTGAGAGAGAGTCAAAATGAGAGCATATTTAAAGTCTGTCGAACAAGTAAAGAAAGGTGTTGATAAATGAGTTAAAAAATTAGAGGATACCAGTTTGCATTGGTTTCCCCCATCATGTAAGTTTGTGGTCATCTAAAAACCATCAGTTTGTGAGTTCGTGGTAATCTGAAACCATCAGTATGATAGTTCGTGGTAATCTAAAAATCACTTGTCTCCAAGGATTGATAGTTCGTGGTAATTTAAAAACCACTTGTTTGTAAGGTTTGAGAATAAGGCCAACAGAACCAATTTAATGCTAGGATCCCCGAGCACTTGTAGTGTGACTCTATGGGAGGTATTGAAGAAAAAAAATGTGTCTCACACCTGAACCTACGATGGACTGGTTACTAGAAAAGGCCAGAGCTCATGGGTAGAGCATCCCAACAGCAAAAATGGGATTTCTTAGGTTTGATTCCTAGAAGTTGAAGAATGGAGATTAAAAATACCAAAACATCAATGAAAGAGATTAAGAAAGAAATCATAATTCGTAGTTGTGATTAAAGGGGAGTGTTAGAAATTATAATCACACCTACTGATTTAATTATGCCAGCTGATCTTGACAACTCCGTATCCCCTGTTCTGTAGTCATATCTCATCTAGCATTAAAAGAAAATCTTCATAAGGATGCGAATGGTTGAAGAAGGCTTTTACTTGTCGTATAAGCCAAGTTACTAAATGTGTATCTTATTACTTTGCTTGCAGGTCAAGCTTTCTCCGTAAGGCTATATATTGTATGATGTTCATTATGTATTCACTCCCAGATGGAGTCCAGCTCTCAGAGCTGTAAGGGTATGAAGTCTTTGTAATGTTCCAGTAAGGATATGTAAGAAATCTGTTGTCTAAATGAGTGGCAACTCAGAAATGTTTCTGTAATGATTTTTCTGATCAATATAAAAATATTATATTATGTCTATTTTCTGTTTTCTCCTCCCTCCTCAATACATCACCCTGTTCAGTGAATAGGTTGTTAACAAGTGACTCATAGCGTTGAGTTCCTACCGTTGAATGTGGATAATGTTCATTTAGAACAGAAAGTGGATGAAAAACTAGTAGTTAATTATCATTATTCTTTGATTGGTAATATTTAGAAGCAGCTGGCAAGCCGTTGAATGTGGAGAATGTTGGTTTAGAACAGAAAGTGGATGAAAAACTAGTAGTTAATTATCATTATTCTTTGATTGGTAATATTTAGAAGCAGCTGGCAAGCTATCTCGCCAAAATAGAATGATGAGTGCAAATTCTGAAATTTACTGTAAAAAGCCAGTGATAATTTTTATGTCTTCCCTTCTAATAGTGATGTAAATGTTAGAAGAATCCAAACCATAGTTACCAGGGTATGTAGGATAAATGTCTGGGGACATCATTTTGAAACAGAAAAAGACTGCAGAAGTGCATGAATGGCATGGTAATCTGGAGATGTGGGATGTAGACACGGTGATGTGGACGTGGTAAACCATGTTATGAAGAAGATAGAATTGATTTCAGTAAGTAGATGTGTGAAGCATCGGATGTCAAGATCGGCTATGCTACATTAAATATAAGTGAACGTGAGACATGAGCAGAAACTTAGGGACCCAATATTATATCACATTTAAACATGTCCACGTGGAAAAGTGGGTTAAGGTATGGAGACCATTCATAGCTATGAGACTAGGAGAGACTTAGGAATGCCAAGTCCCGACCCAAGTAAGCTCATGCATAACCAAACTCGCTTAAAATAATCTCAATCAAAATCTCTTATTGTACAATCATGCTAGGTTAAGCTTGGATGATGAATAATGAATTGCAGATCAATCTTTGCAGCACTTAATTTACAGCAGGGATGTTGAATAATTTATAAATTTTTATAAATCGGCTCTTAATTTTAGAAGACAATAATTCGTACACCGAATACCAGATGAATCTGGCAATAAACAATAGAGAAAGGTAAGCAGGAAAATTAGGGTTTAATTACCATCGGTAATTAGGGCAGGAGCAGGGGCTGAAACATCCTGAACATTCACTTCCGGAATAGTAATCATGCTCAACAACACCACGATAATTGAGCCAATGAGAACCCTATTTGACTTGTTAGCAAAAGCCAAAGCTTATAACTGTAATCCTTGACTATGCTTGGTGTCAAACTTCTTTAAACACTTGCAAAAATCTTAAAATCAATAATGATTCTTTTTTTTATTGTATTTTTTTATGACCCACATGAAAATAATCTCTCACGAGTAAGAATAGAAGCTCAAAAACAAAAGTTTACCTTGACGTCGCGATATTGAATCCCACTGTACCCAATGCAATGGAAAATTGGGAGAAAAATACAAGAATAAGAAACTGTGGCATATGGAAATGTTATGAATTTTTGTGCAATATTTTTTACAGAAATGATGCAGGATTTTTCAAACAGAGACACAACTGTACTTTACATGTCATGTATCAGAATAATTCTTAAGTGATATAATCTATTAACAGATAAATTTGTTAAATGCAGGACAATTTAGCATTTGAGCTTAACATAGAGAAATTTGAAATTGTGACTTATTTGCAAGCATGCCAAAATTTTGTTGTAGTCTTAGAAGACAATTAAAAACAAATAAATGGATATCAAGCTAACACGTGGCTAAACCCAATATATGCTTTAGGGAAAAAGGAGTGATTACAAATAAGTTAAAACTTAAAATATATACCTGTGTTTCACTTGTTAAAGATTTATTACAATTTCATTTCAACTAAATCTGAAAACAGAAGTACCACCATATACATTTATGTCAGCTATTATATTTTCAAACTCTCGAGTATACCTGTATGCAAAATGCGGAAGCATAGACAAGGCGATCAGCTGTTTAACAGAATGCCTCAAACAAACTTAGAAATGTGGTTTCATGGTATCCCATGGTTGCAGGATATGCACAAAAAGGATTTTTTTTTAAAAGGACAGAGCTTCAAGCAAATGCAAATGGGAGGTGCAAAGCCAAATTCCAACAGAGCATGCTTATATTGCAATATAGTCACCACTGTCAGCAATGCAACTTGGAATCAACTAGGAAATGAAATCTAAGAAACATGGATCATACCAACCACCAGAAATGCATCAATTTACTTTTCAGTAATGTGAAAGGAATCAAGTGGAAGACAAATGGAAATCATTAGCTCTCTAATCAAGCAGGAAGAATGTCTAACAAACCTAGGACATTGATATCAAAGTGTTCTGAAAATGGCTGAGGCTATTGAACAAGAAGCAATGAAACAGTGAGAAGAGCATTTATAGAGTCTAGACAACAAAACCAACATCTTATGGCCCACAACAGGGTTTCAAGACAAAGAATTTTGAGTGGCCTTAGTTCACAGTTCCAACCGATCACTGAAAGGCAATGCAAGGATATCAAGCAAACGATGCTACTGTGAGATGGACTGGCAATACTGAAGGAAGATATAAGTTACTTTGAAATTCCTAATTGTATTTGATAACTTACTATCAGCTTTTATATCTGTATTTTTGGCTCATAATTCAGATTTAGTTCACCTTTGCTCACTCTTTGGCTTGTATCTCTTCTATGTTTCTAGGATTTTTTCCTAATCCAAATGGATGCTTGTAATTCTCCCAGCATTTTGATCTAAGTGATCTGTATTTGGATTTCTTGCAATCTTATACTCTATCGATATAGCTTCTTTACGTTTATCACAAAAAAATACATCATTATGGCTTCTTTATAATGATGAAATTGAAGCAAGAAAAATTTAAAATCGAGTGACTAATTTTGAATTAGGGAGCAATATTAAGTCCACTAGTGTAATCTACGAAATGTTTGGAGTTGGACACTATCAAAGTAAATCCAGCACACTTTCAATTATTCAGACAACCATAATACAAACATAACTTATGTGTCTCAATGCATTACTGGCTCTCTGCTGTAGACTGAAAATATAACTGCTACAGTAGTCAATAACTGAAAACAAGATAACCATTATTGGCAGATATAAATTTCACTTGGCAATAAGAAGCATACAACGCTTACCGCAACTTCTGGCATACGGCAACTAGTGAGTTACAGCCAGAAACTTCCAAGTTTCCAAACTCCACCATGCTGAAAGAGTCCAATTACTATAGTCAGAAAGATACATTCCGATGCTAGAGATCGATTCCATAACAAATATTTTGTAACCTGTGCATTATAGTCAGAAACTTTTGCAAAGTGGCAAAATTCATCCAAACAATACTTTCCCTTGGGCTTTCCCATTGTAGACGCACTTTAGAAAAAAAAATCCGATGATCGAATCTGGCTGAAAACAAAATAACATTCAGTGGTAAACAATATTTAAATTTAAGAACATTTTCGGATCCATTTTACAGGGGTGTTGGGGAATTCAGGAAAAATGTGATAGTAAGACTATATGTCAGGGAATCAAAATTAGAAGCCATGCTTTGATTTTGTAGAAGCTGTTCTTAATGTTTTAGGGTTTATTGTTTGCTGATGTGGTGCTCCAGCTAGGCTTCATTATTCTCCCTTGCCACTTCGTTCAACTAGTCTCCTACCACATTAATTTCTTCTTACTTCCTTCTATCTTTTACGATGTATCTAGACTCTTCTTTTTGGCGTATTTTGGAAGCTTCTTCAGCTACTTGGAAATCAAGCTCTGTTTTTGTAAAAATGAATTAGGGGCAGATACTCTTTTTGTAAGAATGAATAAGGGGCAGATACTCTGTTTATGTTGAACGCTGAATGAAAGAGCACTGGCAGCTCTGTAAACAAAAAGGCATTAATATAGATCAGTTCTATTTTAATAATTTTTGCTCTATGCTGAATGCTGTGTTTATTTCCACTCTTTCCTTGTTTTCATTCGATATTTAGATCGTCTTTGTCTCTGCACTATAATAAAGTGGTATCAGAGCCTTTATCTGGAGAAAGCAGTTCATCCCAGTACGTACAAGCTGCAGTAGCCATTCCAAGCAGCCAAACTCTGTAGGCATTGCAAGGAGGAGTGAAGGGGTTACAGGCGTAGAAAACCAAAACACAAGGAGCTGTTCTAAGCAGCCAACATTACATCATCTGCACCAGCAATAGAAGATTGGAGGAAGTTGTTACAGAAACTCTTTTATAGGATTGTAAGGGTTAATTAGTAAAAAAAATCAGAGTTCTATTATTGCAGATAGCAAAGGGGCAGGATAGTTGAAAGGATTTGCATAGAAAAGCAAGATTGAAGAAAATAGGAAAAGGGTTTTATTGCAGAAGCAATTCTTATTTTAAAAATAATGGCAGGAGCAAGTGGAAGCATTTCACAACCTCAAATTCTAATTTTTAATGGCAAAAATTATGACTATTGGAGCATAAAAATGAAAACCCTGTTTGGCTCCCAGGACGTTTGGGTTTTGGTTGAAAATGGGTTCTCTGAACCAGCAGACCAACAAGCTTATTAGGCTCTTTCACAAGCTAAAAAGGATTTGGTGAAAGAAATCAAGAATAAGGATGCCAAGACATTGTTTTTCGTTCAACAGGCAATGGAGGAATCAATCTTTCCAAAATTAGCAGCTGCCACAAGATCAAAGCAGGCATGGAAAAGTTTGCAAACACCATACCAAGGCATAGACAAGGTTAAAAAAGAAATATTACAAATTCTTAGAAGGGATTTCAAAAATTTGCAAATGAAGGACTTGGATTCAATAGATTCATTCTTCACTCATGCAATGTCAATAGTAAATTAGATTAGATCATATGGAGAAATTATTGAAGATTAAAAGGTTGTAGATAAAATACTTAGAAGCTTACCTACAAAATTTGATCTAGTTGTAATAGCCATTGATGAATCCAAAGATCTCACTCAACTATCAATAAATGAGTTAATGGAATCACTCTTAACACATGAGCAAGGATTAAATCGATCAGGGACATCATCATTGGAGAATGCATTCAAAACTCAGCCTTTATTTGGCAGAATAAGAGGGAGATCAAACTACAACATAGGCAGAGGACGTTTTACACCAAGAGGAGGAAGAGAAAATACACAATTTGAAAGCATAAGACCAACATCAAGCCCACATGCTCATTCTACACCAACAAGAGGAAGGGGGAGCAGCCATTCTCATATCCATCATCAAGGAGAAATGTGTGATAAATCAAACATCCAATGTCATTATTGCAATAAATTTGGGCACTTTGCATTAGAATGTAGGAAAAAGCAATATGACATGAATAACCAAAAGGAACACTTTACAAATGAAAACTAGCCCAACACTAGTGAAGAAAACACCATATTGATAACATGCAATGTAGCACAAGAAAGCTCCAAAGAAGTATGGTTCCTAGATAGTGGATGTAGTATCCATATGAGTGGAAGTAAGGAGATGTTTGCAACAATGAATGATTCAGTAAAATTGGGGAATGATCATCGAGTTTCAGTCATGGAAAGAGGTCAATTAACATAAGAACTAAGCAAGGTGAGGGGAAGCATATTTCTAATGTATACTATGTTCTTGGATTGCAACACAATCTAATAAGCATTGGGAAACTAGTGCAAAAAGGATATAGAATATACTTTGAAAATGGTGAATGTGTAATTCTAGACAAGAAACCAAGCAATAGGCTAATTGCAAAAGTTGAAATGACAAAAAATAGGATGTTTCTAACACTTAGAATTCAAAGTGAACTATCCTTATAGCCACAAGGATTGCAAAAGGTTGCTAAATTAGTTTTCAAAGCTTCATACAAAAATGAATCTTGGCTATGGCATTTAAGATTTGAGAATTTAAACTTCAAAGGGTTACAATTGTTATACAAGAAAAGAATGGTATATGGATTGCCACCAATAGAGCCACTTAAGACAACATGTGAGAGTTGCATGTTGGAAAGCAACATAGAAAATAATTTCTAGTTGGGGAGTCTTATAGGGCAAAGCATCCACTTGAGATAGTGCATTCAAACCTTTGTGGACCTATACAAATGCCATCCATAAGTGGAAGACTTTATTTCTTTACATTTATTGACGATTTTAGCAAAAAATTATGGGTTTATTTCTTGAAATACAAATCAGATGCATTTGTTGTTTTTAGGGAGTTCAAGGCAAAAATTGAGAAAGAAAGTGGATACAATATCAAAACATTGAGAACCGATCAAAGTGGAGAGTACATATCAAATGATTTTCAGAATTTTTGCAAAGAAGATGGCATAAGGAAACAATTTATAGCAAGGTATAGTCCTCAACAAAATGGAATAGCCGAGAGAAAGAATAGAACAATTATGGAAATGGCATGAAGTATGATAAAAGAAAAACATCTACCAAATGAGTATTGGGCTGAAGCAGTTGCATGCTCAGTATACATATTAAATAGATTTCCAATAAAAGCAGTGATAAATAAAACACCAGAAGAAGCTTGGAGCAAAAGAAAGCATAATATAGCACATTTGAGGGTCTTTGGATGTGTAGCATACTTATTGATACCTCAAGAGTTGAGAAAGAAACTAGATGATAGAGGAGAGAAGTGTATATTTGTGGGATATAGTGAACAATCCAAGGCATATAAGCTATACAATCCTATCACAAAGAAGCTGATAATAAGCCGTGATGTTGAGTTTGTTGGAAAAGAAGCATGGGATGGTAGCATAGACAAGACAACTACAATTGTATCTAGTTTTCCACAAGAGAGTGAAGAGAATCAAACTCAAGTTGTGAATCCTACTACACAAGCAAATGCTCTTATAACACCTTCTAGGGCACCTACCACTCCAAATCCTACTACTCCAGCAAGTAATAATAGTAGTGATTCTTCTAATCCAACACTTGCATTAGTAAGATCAAGCTCCATAAACACTTCAAAGAAGACATAGAGTCTAAGAGAGATATATGATGAAATAAAAGAGGCTGAAAATGATGATTTATGCTCTAATTTTGCATTTTTAACACAAGCTAATCCAATTTACTTTGAAGATGCCATTAAAGATTATAATTGGATTGTAGACATGGATGAAGAAATTCAATCAATAAAAAAGAATCAAACTTGGGATCTAGTAGAGCTTCCTAAAGGCAAGGATGTGATTGGAGTTAAATGGATTTAGAAGACAAAGTATAATGCTAATGGAAAAGTAGAGAAACACAAGGAAATACTTGTAGCTAAAAGCTTCACACAAGAACCAGACATAGACTACAGTGAAACATTCACACCTATGGCAAGATTGGATACCATTAGAATGGTCTTATCTATAGCAGCTCAAAAAAATTGGAAGGTTTATCAAATGGACATTAAATCAACATTCTTTAATGGAATTTTAGAAGAAATGTATATAAAACAACCACCCGGTTATGAAGTTTTGGGACAAGAACATAAAGTATACAAATTGAAAAGGGCACTATATAGTTTGAAACAAGCTCCTAGAGCTTTGTACAACATGATAGATTCTTATTTTGTGAATAATGGGTTTAATAAGTGTGGCGGTGAACCAACTTTGTATGTCAAAGTGAATGATGGAGGAAAAATCTTGATAGTGTGCTTGTGTGTAGATGATTTGATATTCACAGGCAGCATGTCAATTGAATCATTCAAGGTAGCCATGGAAAAATAATTCGATATGACCAATTTGGGGCTCATGAGATATTTCCTTGGGATAGAGGTAAGTCAAAATGATCAAGACATTTTATATGTCAAAGAATGTATGCTAATGATTTGTTGAAGATATTTAAAATGGAAAATGTAAATCCAACTCTTACACCCATTGCATTGTGCTTAAAACTTAACAAGGATGACAAAAGTCCTAGTGTTGATGCAACTTTATTCAAGAGATTAGTTGGCAGCGTCATGTATCTAACCGCTACAAGACCGGATATCATGTATGGGGTTAGTCTCATTTCTAGATTCATGGACAAACCAAAGGAATCACATTCAAAAGTTGGAAAAAGTGTTTTAAGGTATATAGTTGGAACAAAGAGCTTTGAGATTTTGTATATATCTTTAGATGATTACAAACTGATTGGATATACAAATAGTGGTTAGAGAGGTAGCATGGATGATATAAAAAAAAATTTAGAGTATATCTTTCATCTTGGATCAGGTGTTATCTCTTGGGCATCAAAGAAACAACCAATTGTGACACTTTCATCAGTTGAAGCGGAATATGTTGCAGCCACATTAGCAACTTGCCAAGCAGTATGGATGAGAAGAGTAGTTTCAAATTTGAGGCATCCACAAGAAGAACATACAAAAAATTATTGTGATAATAATTTTACAATTGCTTTATCTAAAAATCATGTCTTTCATAAAGAAAGCAAGCATATTGATACACGATATCATTTTATATAAGAATTGGTGAACAATAGTGACATATATCTTGAGTTTTGTAGGTCCAATGAACAACTAGCATGCATTTCACAAAGCCGCTTGCAAAGAATGTTTTTGAGCATCTTCGAGAAAGAATTGGAATAGTAGACATATATGTTAGTGAAGATTAAGGGGAAGTGTTGGCTGACGTGGTGGTCCAGCTAGGCTTCATTAATCTCCCCCACCACTTCATTCAACTACTCTCCCACAACATTAATTTCTTCTTCCTTCCTTCCTCTTTCTTCTTCTATGATGTATCTAGACTCTTCTTTTTGGCGTATTCTGGAAGCTTCTTCAGCTACTTGGAAATCAAGCTCTATTTTTGTAAAAATGAATTAGGGGAAGATACTCTATTTGTGTTGAATGTTGAATGAAAGAGCATTGGTAGCTCTATAAACAAAAAAGGCATTAATATAAATAAGTTATATTTTAATAATTTTTTCTCTATGTTGAATGTTCTGTGTATTTTCACTCCTTGTTTTCATTCGATATTTAGATTGTCTTTGTCTCTGCACTCTACTATTTTTGGTTTCTATAGTTTGAAGGGTTTACAATTTATCAATGTTTTATTTTCATTTTATGCTTTTGTACAAATAGTAACATAAACCAAAAAATGATTGAAACAGTAACTTTAATTAATAATCATTATATTTTTTAATAGAAGGGTAACTAAACCCCTCCCCTTACAATGGCAAAAAATTCATGTCCTCAACAAAACCTTAAACCAAATTTAAGTGTAAACAACATAAATGGTTCCTATCAATTGTTAAAAATAAATTACAATTCTAAGGGTGATCCCACAATACTGGTTTACAAGTTTTGGCCAAATTGGACACTAAACTGATTTTTCTAACTAAATCTTCACTTTCAGGCACCTATAGCAGCTAAAGCATGAGGAATTTGAAGATGATGCAAACTAGTGATTTGTGTCATTTTGTCTCTACGTTCTAAATATATTTTTTCCAAAATTTTTGGAATCAGATTTCACTTCTTTTTCCATGTTTTTCGAAAACTAGTTTTTTCAGTAAACACCCTTTTTAAAGGAGTGATGCTCACCGTATACAACATAACAGTTTTTCCATGAAGGATAAAATTCTTTTTTTTCAAATTTAGATTTGTAACTAAGATATCTAGTGCATGCAATTGGTTTCATAGCATTTCATTGAATATTTTTTCCTTAATAAAATTTTGAAGTCAAACCAATTACTATTCAGTAGCGAGTAGAGCCCTACTTCTTATAGTTTCTAGGGTAGCCAACGAGTAGAGATTAAGCACCTTCCCATTAGAATGAAACAAGAGAGAGGGTTGGTTCCATCTATGAATAGTTTCATTACCCTTGATGAATCGGTGGGCTATCATCCATCTGCTTCTCCAATTACAATTCAGACATAGGCAAACCATATACAACATAACTCTTTTTGCATGTATCAAAATTCAATTTCTTTTGGTTGGATCAAGGACATCAATATCTAGTGCATTGATATTTTTCAATTTTTTTTTTTTATAATCTGCTATTTTTCCACATGTGCATAATAGAGAGCTTGATTTTCAGTGAAAAACCTATGTTTATCAAACTAAAAAAACAAATGCATAATAAAACCAAAACATATTAAAAGTATATTTGTTGGATAGCTCATTACAAGGAATACCATCATCCAGTTGGGTCTATGAAGTCTCCTCCATTTTCATCCTCAACTTGAATTTTGAAGGGAATTTTTTGGAGATTTTTGGTTCCAAAGGGGAAAGGGGGAAAAGGGGGTTCGAGCGAACCCCCTTCCACAAAGTTTTCTTTTTTTTTTTTCTCAAGAAATGAGAACTATGGTGGGACCCAACATTTAATGGGTTCGCTCAAATTGGGGAATGAACTCCCTTTGGGTTTGCTCAAACCAAATGTTCGACTAGAATTGTAAGCCAGTTTTGTGGGTTTACCCCTAAAGAAAACATCTTTTCTAGAGAATTATTTTCAACTCTACTTGATTTGGTGTATTTGGTCTAAGAAGAAAGCTTGCTATTTGCTCATGGAAAATCCCTAGAAATTTTCATTATTACCTTGACAAATGTTGTCAATGCGAGAACACTTGACAAAAGAAGTGGTTGCATTTGTAGTGATTTCAGAGGACATTTTCCTCAACATATTTGCTAAACTTAAAGATGGTCCAAGATATTTGACTAATTTAGCTTGTGTGTGCACAAGTTCATCTTCATAATATGAACAATCTACTAGAGCATTGCTTCAAAAGCTTGTTGTTTGCTGCTCTCGCCTCTAGCACGCTAGGGTTTTTTTAGAAATTTGGGATTATGGCCTTGAGTGAGACATTCGGCCCAACAACCATTAAAAGATCAAAACCTATCCAATTGATGCAAAAACCTTTTAGTGACGAAGGAACTAGTGAAATCCATGCCCACTAGACTCTGTTTGATTATCTGCATTTTCATACTAATTTTTAGGTTAGAGCAAGGAGAAGGCTTCACAAATTGATGTGGAGGAAGCACCAGTTGGAGAAAATGGGCATGGGGTTTCTACACAAGTTATGAGTATTTTTCTTCTAGCAACTTCTTCTATTAATGTATTAACTATAATGTGTAGCCAAAATTATTATGATAATTTAATTTTTCAAGTTGCTTTTTTAAAATGAATTATACAGCTATTCTAACCAATAAAATACAGATAAACAATAATTATTAAACGTAAAAAATACATTTTTAAATGAAACTATAGAAATATAAAAAAGCATATTTAAATTATGTAATGTGATTGGTCAGGATAGCAAAAAAATAAAAATCAAATGATTGCAATAATAACCTTCTGCAAGAACTAATAAACCATGTTGAAGAAAATGCCAAAAATAGCTATGCAAATTTTATAATTATCTTTTTTATTTAATCAATAAAAAATATTGGTACTAAATTTAAATATAAAATTATTTAATATAGTGATGGTGGGACATTATATACAATTTTGAGTAAGTTTTTAAAATTTTCTTTTAACTATTGTCATATTCTTTTTTCTATGTTTTTAAATTTGAATTTTGGGTAGTTGGAAGGAGAAACTGCCTACTTCTTACAACATTAATGAATATCACAAGAAAAAATAAATAAATAAGTATGAGCAAAAAATTTGAACTCAAAATCAGATTGGTGAACATTTATGGAAATTTTTTTGTGTTGCGCCTAATTTAAGTCGGATTTTTGTGGAAGTTTTCAAATTTTTGAAAGGATTTTTTGATAGGGAAGAAGAAAAGAAGAGAACATAGAGAGAAAATATGGAAGAAGATGAGGGAAATAGTTAGCAAGAAGAAAACCTAAAATATAAAGAAAAGGAAAGACAAAGAGGAATAGAGGTGAAAGTGGTGGACCAACAACAAGTAAAATAGGGGAATTCTAGTTTTGGCCCAACCTTTTGTAAGGGAGTAAAGATATGTAAATAATTATATCTTTTAGCTAAAATAAATAAATTACTAGCAGCCACATGCACAAACATGCAACGATTAGTCGATAGGGGTCTACCACAAAAGGTAGGTGAATAGGGAAGAGGGGAAAGCTTTTTTTTCGCAGTGCAAAGTGAATTTGAAAGGCATGATTAGATGGGTAGATTAATTAAAGCAAAGCAATGTGTGCAGTAAAATATATGTATATGGCTTATGTAGAAATTGTTTTATATCTCTACATTTATTTGGAGCACTATAGAACATTTTAAACCCCATGTTATAGTGCACTTCTTATTGTTATGTTACGAGCAATGCACCATAGATTAAAAAGAATTTGTGTATATTAGGAGATTGATTTTTGTGTTTCCATATCAATAATTTTTAGGTAGGAGTTGATTGAGGGAATGTAAAATAAAACCGTAAGTCGTCTTCATTATTTATAATGTATCCATTATTTTCAATCTCAATTAATTAATTATCAATTATTTTAATAAGTAATAGTAGGAGAATGATTTTTGAATAAAAATTTTCATAATAATTTATCACATTTTCTCAATTGAATACAATTTAAATTTGTAAATTACTAGTTTTGTTAATAATAATAATTTTTGTGCAAAATTTAAGGTATTGTGACGAGGGTGCTAACCCGAGACACAAAATAACACACACAAAATAGAGAATAATATTTTATTCACAAATATGGAATTCTTACATGCAGACGATCTCAAATCCTCGAGCTCTGCAATACATGCTAATTACAAAAAACTATAAAAAATCCCCTTTCCCAATATTCTCTCTTTTCCCCAAAAAGCTATCAAAAATCAGAAAACCCCACCCATAAATAGATCCTTTTCCATTTCAGAGCCAAACAACATTCAAATTATGAGTTTTGGTGGTTTGGCGCCAAAAATTACAATTTGAAATTCAAAAATTAAGTCCTAATTCAAAAATTTGTAATTTTCCAAAAAATTACCAACTTCCGGAAGCCAGAAATTTTGATCTGGGACTCTGTTTTTCAAACCATTTGAACTGTTGGAAAGGTCTCGGAGTGAAGAATGTGCTAAGAACATGCTCTGCTAGTTCTGTCGATTTTTAGGCCCATACGAGACTATTTAGTGCCTCAAACTAGACTTGGAAGGCTTTTCAGGGCAAAAAGTAGAAACTGAAACTTGAATAACTTTCAAACCAGGAATGATCTTGACCTAATTATTTCACCAAAGTGCTTATTTTTCTGTCTTGAAGCTTCCCATAAATTTCTACCTCCTAACGCCTTCAAATTCAAAACTACTAAAAATAGCATTTGAGCAAAAAAAAGTAGAAAAACAATTCTGAAAGTTGGGAACTCTTATTCAATGAAAAGGGTATCCATAAATGCAAAAACATCTACAAAAATATAACAAAAGGAAACATAAAGGAAAACATCTTTTTGAGTGATAAAGGATTGCCCTTACACCACTGGATGCTCTTGCATCATATTGGAGGTGAATATTTTTACGTAGGAGTTAATCAAGATTAAGATCCATAGAGTACATTATAATAAACAAAGATATTTGAAAGGAATAATTAGATGGATAGATTAATTAAAAGAAAGCTACGTGTGCAGTAAAAGATATGAATATGTCTTATGTATAAATTGTTGTACATCTCTACATTTATTTGGACCATTGTACACCATTGTAAACCCCATGTTATAGTGCACTTCTTTATTGTTATGTGAGAAGAAATGCACCAAAGATTAAAAAGCATTTGCGTATATCGGGAGATTAATTTTTGAATTTCCATATCAATTATTTTTAATGGGAAGTTGATTGCATAAATGTAAAATAAAACCGTAGGTCATCTTCATTATCTACAATGTATCCATTGCTTGCAATATTAATTAATTAATTATCGATGATTTTAATAAGTAATATTAGGAGAATGATTTTTGAATGAAAATTTTATTTGTAAATCACATTTTCTCAGTTGAATACAATTGGAATTTGTAAATTATTAGATTTCCTAATAATAATAATTTTTGTCCAAAATATAAGGTATTATATATTTTATGTTAATAGCGTGTATATTTGATGTTTTTATATAGGTAAATCAATCATTTGATTCATTAAAATGGGAAAATGTTTTTTGTGTTCTAGAATGAGAATTTAGTAGTTACAAAGTGGCTATCAAATTGTACATCATGTGATATATTCCTAAGATCAAATTAACAAGTATGCTTTTGAAAAAGTGATTTCATTAGTATAGTTATGTCTTTTATTATTAAGATAGAATAAAAAATCATTCTTTTAAAAAGTTACTTTTTTATTTGAATATTAGTTATAATGGTCATCACAAATGGGTTTGCAAAAAGTAAAGATGTTATAAGTAGTATCAACTCCGTAATTTTGGGGTTCAAACAACACACATACTTTGTAAAGGTATTTTAATTAAATTATAAGGTACACATTTTTTGGAACAAACATCAGAAAGATGTCACTAAATTTGTACAATGATTTGTCTAGACATGTATATATGTAAGAACAAATGTATGGCGTTAAATGTAGAATGAGAAAACCCACGCTTGTTTTCCTTCCTACCATATTGGCATAATGAGGGTGCATGACCTATATCGAGAGCCCCAAGCAAGAGAAGAATGAAACATGTACGGGAGATACTGTGGACATTCAACATACATTATTATTTTAATTGAATTATAAGGCACACCTTGTTTTGAGGAAATATGGAAAACATAATAGTGAATCTATACAAGAATTTGTGCATATACATATATGTATGTGACAACAAATGAATGATGTGAAATCAGGAACCAGAAAACCCATGGTCATTTTCCACTTTGCCATATTGGCATCATGGAGCCGCATGGACTCTAGCCAAACCCTTGAGCAAGAGAAGTATGAAACATCCACAAGAGATGTTGTGGAGTTTCATCATACATCGTACAGTAGGAATCTTGGGAAAACTTTGTTGTTTCCATATACAATATATGATATTGTTGTCTTCTCTTTGGCATGACAACTTGAAAGAAGAAATGTAACTTGGTTTTCAAATCCCTTTCCCTTCTTAAACCTAGTTCCTAAAAAAAAAATACAAAGGTGTGTTAGTGGACAACCAATGGAAATAAAAAAGGAAGGATAAAGAGCAAGTATGCAGGTAAAATTAATATATACAATGTGAGCCTAAAAATAGTGAATAATTTCTACAATTAGTTAACCAAAGTTTTTTTCCTTCCTACCATATTGGCATAATGAGGGTGCATGACCTATATCGAGAGCCCCAAGCAAGTGAATAATTTCTACAATTAGTTAACCAAATATTGTTTTCCTTCCTACCGTATTGGCATAATGAGGTCGCATGACCTGTATAGAGAGCCCCAAGCAAGAGAAGAATGAAACATGCATGGGAGATATCATTGACATTCAACTTACATTATTATTTTAATTGAATTAGAAGGCACACCTTGTTTTGAGGCAATATGGAAAACATAATAGTAAATCTATACAAGAATTTGTGCATATACATATATGTATGCAATAAAAAATGAATGATGTGAAATGGGAAACCCAAAAACCCATGCTCATTTTCCACCCTACCATATTGGCATCATGGAGCCGCATGGACTCTAGCCAAACCCCCGAGCAAGAGAAATATGAAACATCCACGGGATATGTTTTGGAGTTTCATCATACATTGTACAGTAGGAATCTTGGGAAACCTTTGTTGTTTCCATATATAATATCTAATTTTGTTGTCTTCTCTTTGGTGTGACAACTTGAAAGCAAAAACGTAACTTGGTTTTCAAATCCCTTTCCATGCTTAAACCTAGTTCTTGCAAAAAAAATACAAAGGTATGTTAGTGGAAAACCAAGGGAAATAAAAAAGGATAAAGAGAAATTATGTGGGTAAAATTAATATATTCAATGCGAGCCTAAAAATAGTGAATAATTTCTGCAATTAGTTAGCCAAAGTTGTCTATTGACAATGAGAAAGTATCATACTTACATACATTGTTGATTTTGTGCAACAAGGATGAGCTGCACTAAACTGAGTCATAGGAGCATAAAAGAATTTGAAATAGAGAGTGTACAATACACTAATTTTCTTGAATGCATATTTATATTTATGTGGGAATCTAAACAAAATATTATACATATATAAAAAAAGAGGCTAGCAGTTGTCTTCTATTAACATGTTTCATGATATTCTTCTGCCCTCATCTGTTTAACTATCAATAACATTTCATGATATTATTTTCCACTCATCTATTTGAAGCAACCTATAACAAAGTAGTCTATTGTTCTTCTAACAAGGACTATTTTTCAATCTTTAAAATTCTATAATCTTTAACATGCTTAATTTGTTTGGATGGAACATGTTATCATTTAGATATATTGTTGTATATATAGATAAATATATACATGTGCACATGGGTATGTGCAAGATCATCATGGAAAAAAAGGCCCTTAAGTGGCAAAAACTTTAGAAAAATTAGAGTTAGGAAACTTGACATAAAAAATTGAATAAGTTATCTATATTATTTAAAAAATATGTAAGAATAGAATCTGTAGAAAATTGAATATAGTTTCTAAACTACTAGGTTTGTTTTAAAAAAAAAACTATTTGGTGAAAATTTGAAATTTCAATGCAGTGGTACTTAAATTTCAGGGAAAAAATAAGAAGTAGGTGTCTGTCTGACCACCTAACCATAATAAAATGATAATTTTTTTTTATAAGATTTTAGATATAAGTAGAGGACTCATGCCCTGATGTGATGCATATTTTTTTCCAATAAAATAATTAATTATGAATTTTTCATTACAACTTTTCAAAAAATATAAAAACTCGTATGTCTGACCACCTTAACTTGGTCAAAACTTCATGAAATTCAATTTTTCTTTTTTTAATCCTATAGTATGCGAAGAATAGAATGTGACACATGTTTTGGATTCAAAAAATGTGATACCATTTGAAATCTATGGATGTTTTTCAATTAGCCTATCAATTAAGACTTTAGTCATAATTTGAATAGAAAATGAATAATAATTACTTATTAAATTCAAAGTAAAGCATGATTTATATTAGTTGAAATTTGAGAATCTCCTTTAAAAGCCCTTTTCGTTTCATCAATTTTGGGTAAAAAACTAGTCGTCAGCCACATACCCATCATATTGCCACTTTTTGGCCCATCATGTTCCTGCATATACCCACATATGGATATAGATATCTTCTTATTTTTATTTTTCAAAATGTCTAGACAAAGGAAAAATTCAACCCGCCCAAGTAACAAAAGTAGGTAAGGTCCATGGAAAATCTCAAAGACTCTTACCATATATCACATGATAACACGAAATAGAGAAATTGTAAAACAACTATTAGGAAAACACTTAGGAGTCACAAGTGATAGATGGTGGAAAAGCCACATTCAACTATTTGATAGAAGACAAGCAATCTAATTGAACCAAACAATGAAAAATGTGGTGCACAATATAGAGTTTGTGTTTAGCTCTTTTATCTGTTGAAAATGGCTCTTTTGACAATGCAATTTAAGCAATATGGCAGAGAATGAAAGGCATAAATAATAAATTAATCATTTATGCAAAAAACCTATGCAAAATGACTTACTGATTCTATAGCTCAATAGTTTTAAAACCCTCCAACCTTCTAAAAAATAGAGCCAAATGCAATGAATTTAACAATAGCCTACTATCAAACAAACAACACAATGGCTCTTTTGACAATACAACTTCATCAAACTATACTCTCCCACATACCAACATTCAATATTGCATTTACTTCTTCTGATGCCATTGTGCAATGATAGGATACATGTTGGCATGAATACTATATATTTTTAAAAGCAATACAGAGGAAGGCGAAAATAGTAAAATGCTAAAATATTCGATCAAATTTCCTTTGGTAGAATTTGGTACTTAATGTAGCAATTCTAGTGTTCGCAATTTTCCACCAATCAGATTTTGTAATTCTAGTTTGTCTACAATATTTGCATTTAAGTGGAGTTTGAAAACTATTTTTAGAACATAATGGCTCTTCCGAAAATACAAGTTCATCAAACTATACTCTCCCACACGCCAACATTCAATATTGCATTTACTTCATCCGTTGCCATCGTGCAATGACAAGATACATGTTGGTCTTATGTTGGTGCGAAGACTATATATTTTTGAAAGCAATACAGAGGAAGGAAAAAATAGTAAAATGCCGAGGAAGGCGAAAATAGTAAAATGCTTCATTCGCCCTCATATAGTACCTAGCTACTCTATCACTAAGATGTATAAAATTCATGTACTACAATGATTATCCCTAAAAATAATAGGCTAATAGGAAAAATAACTTCAACACCATTATACTATCATTTTTTTTTATAGATGAGTGCTACCAAAAGGGGATAGCACCCGAATACATAGATGATTTTTAGCTACACAAGCCATAGATCAACCTAGACCACATAACTACCCTTATTACATTACTAGGTGACAATAAATCATTGCAAGACTCTACCCCAAACCCAAAACTTTTTTCAGACTGCCTTCGCTGAGCCAAGGAAAACTAGAATCCATATGTCTGGTGAATACATCCATATTAGCATTAATGACAGCCTTCCGGTAGATCTCCCAGACATTCTCCATGAAAATCCTCTCAACTTCCATCCGACACCTTATGGAATCAGCTTTGTACATCTCGTCCACATCCTCCTCCTCTTCTAGAGTAGCAATGTCGAAGAAAAGCCTAAGGATGCTCACCAAACCATCCTCCGCCAGATCTAATGTAGTGCTTGCCATTGCTTATGCATTTGTCGCAGCCACGAGCCCCCTAGAAAGTTCCACCATTCTTTCCCAAGAACCTAGGATATCCACCAACAACTCGACCACCACTTCATACACCATCCCATCACACCAGTGCCTTCCTGCTTGGTTCATGCAGCTGAACAAATTCACAATCTCGTACATCACTATCGCATTATGAACCAGAAATAGCCTCCTGCACTGTTCCAATGTGGTTTCCTTGGCACACATGCAACTCAATCTGAAATAGTGCACCATCATTTGCTTCTATCTTTCCCTCCTACAACACTAGGTGGAAAATGAATGACAACACCCAACCAAGCATATGTAGATAAAGGCTTTGGAGAGTACCAATCTCGACAATCATTCACACCACAGTTTGCAATTTTGAGACCAAATCTAAGCCCAAATTTGCCTCCAGTTACCAAAAACATTCTACATGTAATTCTCTGCTCCTGACGCACTGGCTCAAGCCCAGTGTTGTGCACGGCTAGACACCTCAACCTCCCTTATTTTCCTAATCAAGTATATCCTGCAGGCCAGGCCATTGATCCATATGGGAATCTATAATTACCAGGTTGTCTTGGAATGCATCATAGTTTTCTAGTAAATCGGCCACTTTATTAGCTTCTCTATATGCGTGTGTTATGGAAAAATCATTAAATTTAGCCAGAAGGGTATTAATCTTCCTTATCCAATTATCCATTTTCCAACTTGGTGACTTTCCTGAAGAAATAGCCTAGATACATATTTGCCAGTCACCCTCTATTTTCACTGTGACTATCCCTTTCTGAATGTACAACTCTAGCCCTATCTCTAATGCCTCCATTTCTGCCATGTTATTAGAATGAATTCCTTGGAATTTTGAAGTATCCCACACACACTTGCCATAATTATCTCTGATTATGCATCCTACTCCTGCCTACTCGGGGTTTCCTTTTTGCAACCCCATCAAAATTTAGTTTCCACTTTAATCTCACCAGTTGCAACCATCAGACGTTCTTCCTGTTTACCTTGTCCTACTTATAGACCCCGACCTTTGGCCTCTTGAGCTCAATCTAGACCTTATGTATCACCTCATCCCACCATGTGAAACTTGCTTTGGTGTTGATCCTAATTCTATTGTTTGTCGTTTCAATGATAACTCCCTAAATCTTGGTAATGAGAAGATCCCTGCTCAAAGCCTTTTCATAGAAGATGCGCCTATTTCTCTTGTTCCATACATGCCATACAATTAAATTTGATGCCAACACCCATATTCCATGCCAATAGCCACCTTTATTTACTATCGGCCAGCTATGCAGGCACTCTAGAAGCTTCATCTGTCTTGGTCCCTGGAGATGAAAGGTGTCTTGCAGCCAATCCCAACATGCAGCTGCCAAAGGACAATTGAGAAAAAGGTGGTACACATTCTTCTCCTCACATTCGCATAATGGACACTGAGAAGGGTGCACAATCCCAATTCATTTCAATCTTTCTCCTATTAGGCAGCACTGATGAATGACAACCCATAGGAAAGCACCATCCTTAGGTAACACTTCCCATCTCTAGCGTAAAGTTTACATCCATGTATACTCCTTACTATAACCAACTTGTATTCGATAACCCAATTTAGCCTAGTATTCCCCAGAGGTATCCCCGCACCAGATAATCATGTCTTCCCTATTGACTAGGTTAACTTCCCTATTGGCTAGTTCTTGAGCCACTGACCCTTTTTCTTCTTGTGGTAATGGCAAGGCATTCACATCCTTCCATTTGTACTTCCCCCAATCACATTTGCATCTAGGGTTACATAATTTTCCACCTTGCTATTGTATTCCTCCTTAATCCTTCCCACATACTAGGTCCCAATTCAAACATCTCTGCCAAGCTCTTGTGACCATCCCATGAGTCTGTCCAAAATAGTTCCTTCCAGCCATCCCCGATTCACCATGAGAGGTGACTAGTAATTAAATTCCTACATTTTGAAAGGTACCTCCACATTGTTGATCTGCCTTCCACATTCACAATTGTTAAGATTCTGGAGGGTTCATCATTGTCCAAATATTTGTTCTGCAATATCTAACACCATGGCTTTTCTAGAGACTTGTACATCTTCCAGATCAATTTGGCACCATGGGCAGTGTTTTGGAGCCTCACCTTTCACAATCCAGCCCCACCGTCCTCTTTTGTTTTGCATGTTGTGTCCTAGCCAATGAATGAAATTTTTCTTTCATTCTTAGATCCTTCCCACAAGAACTTCTTTACAATTTTTTCCACATCTTCTTCAACCTTTAGGGGTGCCTCATAACATGACATAGTATAAATGGGAATTGCAAATAGAACCACCTTTTCCATTGTTATTCTCCTTGCTAATGTGAGCCAGCTGTTCTTGCACGTCATCGCCTTGCTTTTGCATTTCTCAACTACCTCTGACCAATTTTTTTCTTTACACACACCATTAAAGATCTTTACCCCTAGAAATTTTGCAGGAAGTTTTGCCACTTGGAAGCCTTGAATTCTAGTGATAGCTTGTTGTAACTCATGCCTTGTGTTAAAAAAGAAGATGCACAATTTCTCCTTATTCGTTTTCTGGCTTGATTGTTTTTCATACTCATCGAACACTCCTTTGATTACTCTGGCTTCCCTTAAACTTGCCTCACCCAATAGGGTAGTATCATCTACGAATTGCTAGTGGGAAATGGGTTCCACATTTGCAGCCACTCGTACGCCCTTCCATTCCAATCTATGGCAGCAATCTTTGATGATGTGCAACTTAAGGATTCAACCATGATTACGAATAAGAAAGGAGATATGGGGTCTCCCTGCCTAAGACCATTTGTGGCCTAAAAAAACCATGCAATGTTCTGTTAACCGAAATTGAAAAATGTACCAAGGAAATACAATAGTGAATGAGATCACACCATTGAGTGCTAAGTCTTGTTTTCTCCATAATCTCAATTAAGAAGCACCACAAGAATTTTTTATACGCCTTGCAGACATCCAACTTTATTAACATCTGTACATCCCTGGTTATCTTAAGAGAATGTACCACCTCTAATAGAAGAATAATACTATCTGTGATTTCCATGCCTAGCATGAAACCATTCTACTCTACAGAAATTATGTTTCCCAACAGCAATTTAAGTATGTTTGCTAATACTTTGGCAATCACATTGTATATAGTATTGCATAGCGATATGGGTTGATAGTCGCCAAAAGAATGACATTCAGATTTCTTAGGAATCAATGCTATTACCGAGTTGTTTATATCTTTCATGAATCACTTCATCCTTCTAAAATCTTCCACCAACTTCCACAAGTCATCCCCAATGAAGCTCCAACATGACTGAAAGGATTTTGTTGAGAACCCATTGGACCCAAGGGCTTTGTCTGGGTGGAGTTGAAACATAACACATTTCACTTCATCTTTAGATACCTCCCCACATAGCATTAAATTATCTGCCTCATTTACCCATCTATTTATCATTTCTAAGAACCTACCACCAACTTCTTGCCCACTTTGGTACCCCAACAGGTGTTTAAAAAAACAATAGTAGCCCTACCTACTTCCTTCATGTCATGCGCTGTGAGGCCATCCATGGTTTTGATTTCCTCTATCTTGTTTGCAGCCCTCCTTGCTAGAACCAAGGCATGAAAAAATATTGAATTTGAGTCTCCTTCACCAAGCCAGACTTCCCTAGACTTATCTCACAAGTATATTTCTTCTCTCTTGAGGAGTTCAGCTAGCTTGGAATTTAGGTCCTTTTCCTTGTGAAAATAATCATTCCTCATGCCTTATTTAATTAATTTCTCATTCAGGGCTTCCAGCTTGTCTTCCACCTTAGCCTTTTCCACAAAGATATTTTGAAATTTCTCCTTGTTCTAGATTTTTAGCTTCTATTTTAAGGTCTAGAGTTTCTTGACAATTTTAAAGCTAATCCATCCTCCCACTCGAGTCTCCTTCCACCAAAATTCCAAAAGACCAATAAGTCCATCATCTCGCCACCACATATTATGGAACTAGAAGCTCATTTTTTGTAGATCTTGCTGCCCAGTAATAGTCAATTCAACTAGGAAATGATATGATATTGACATAGGTTAAATGCTAGCCAATACCCACATACCCTCCTCACACCAACTTGGGGAAACCAAAAATCTGTCCAACCTCTCTGCAATAGCTGTGAAGTCCTTACACCTGTTGGTCGATGTGAAAACACCATTTTCTGTCAAACAATCAGCTACTCCAGTGTCCGCCACAAAGCATCTGAAGTTGAAATGGTGGCCTGTGAGACATTTTGAATCCCTCCCATCTTTTCAGTCAGGTCCAGGTTGGCATTAAAATCTCTGTCGATGATCAATTTGTCCCTCAAGAAAGGTTGAGAAAAATCAAGCATTGAACACCACAGAGCAGCCTTTTCCTCATTTTTATCGGGCCGTAAACATTAATGATCACAAAAGGGAAATTCAAACCTAGATCAAATAATTTTGTTGCTGTCTAATTTGAAGAAGAGCCAATTATTTCCACAAAAACCATTGCTTCTTTCCATAATAGTCCTAATCCACCCAGATTCCCCATAGAGTCTTGGAAGTACCCTTTCTAGATCTGACAACATTTTAGAAATTTCATCCCTTCCTCCCCAGAGAATTTGGTCTCTTGTAGCAATATAATATTGTTTGTACTTTTTTGAAGATGACACTTGACAAGGTGTCACTTGTTAGGGGCCTTTAGGCCCCTGACATTCCATGTTGTTATCTTCATTTCTTCCCAAGGGAGGAGCTTCCTCCCTTGGTACTTAAAAACTTAGTGATGCTAGGGAGCCTCTTCACTGCAACCTCTTCTTCCCTTAATTTCTTGAAGGATTTTTGGCCACGAGTATTACCAATTGTGCCAATTTTTCCCACACCTAAGTGCTTTGCAGCCGATTAGGAGATACACCTATCCTCGATGACATCTAGGGAATCCTCCAGATCAACATTGGAGTCTAAATCATCACTTGCCTCTAAGTCAACTTCTACAGCCTCAACTAGTGTTCAATCTCATCTCCTAAGGGGGGAACTTAGGCTACAAGTCAACCAATTGCATCTTGTCTTTCGGTGCCTCATGTGGACTTGCATGGAGCAGTAACTCTTCCTTTGAAGCCTTGTCCCTTTTTTTGTCCTTACTTTAGGGGCCACAGATGAAGACCTATGTTCGCTGGGGGCAATATCCACTTGTGATTTTTCCTTCCAAACCCTACTCCTTGCTCTGTCAAACTTTGACATTGTGTGTCTTGAGGCTTTGCACTTTGAGCATAATAAATTTGTTTCTTTGACTTCGATCACTTGAAGCCATCGAACCCCGCCCATCGTCAGACATATTTGTTTTGGGATAGTGTCAATAGCCACAATTTTCAATCTTGCACACTTGTATAGGTCTCCGTCCAGAATGCTCATGTCCATTTCTATTAGGGAGCCCATAGAGCACCCTATCTTTTCTAGACATTCCATAGTCCAATATTCCATTGGAAGGTTGTATAACCTTACCTAGGCGGAGCAATCATATGGCCTTAATTTTACTGGGTTGAAGTTTAGACACCATGGCTACATGTATAGGGGGTGTCACCCATAAACCACATATCACCCTCTGTGGAAAGCTTCTTCACTTCTTCATTGGTGAAAACAACCAAAGAAAACCCCTTAGGTAGAAATCTTAACAGTACTTCTTGCTTCTATTGTTCTTTGATCTAGCCCTTGATCAAGTTGCTTGCCAGCTCGTCTTGCCAATAAAATGGCAAATGAATGCATACTCCCCCAGAATGACCGCATCCAATTTAATTTTTTCTATGACATTGATTTCCATTAGGAATTTATCCTTATATCCTTTTCACTTTCTTTTCTCTCCTTCCCCTTCGATTATTGCCCGACCATCTCTGAGTTGACCACTCCTTCCACTCCTTTTGCTTCCTATTTGGATTTTTCCAGGTTGCTTCAAACGGTCGATGCCAACTTTGATCATACTTCCTCACCAAGTCAGGAGAATCATTCCTTCTTCACGCCACTTCATGGCCATCCACTGAATCTAGAGATTCAGGGGTTTGATGCCTCTTACGCTTGGTCAGGCCATTATCAAATCCTTCTTGCCTATAAAACGAATGGCATTTTTCCACCCAACACCTACCTTCAAAAACCCATTGGGGCACATTGCTAACCTATGAACCTTTTGGATTTACCTCGATCACTTCATCCCCCCAGTGATGCTTGGATTATTCTTCGCTCCTTTGGATCTTCCAATCCTTTCCCTGGAACTCACCAACCTTCCCTACCTTACCAAATTTTACACCTACACCACCCTGCAAACCTGCACCACTATTCGCCATTTCTCCCCTCTCTATTTCGAGTTATGTCACTCTTTTTTCTCTTCACAGTTATACTATCATTGCTAAAATATTAGTGAAAATATTTATTAACCCTTCTACTATATATTTTTTTAATCCACTATTCTAATATACCTTATAATTTCTTGACCAAATGTTAAGAGTGAATATTTGATCTATATTTAATAATTATATCTAATTAAGAACTATATACATATAGATATACATATACATATACATATACATACACACACACATATATATATATATACATATACATACATGTACATATACATATAAGTATACATATACATATAAGTATACATATACATATAAATATACATATACATATACCTACAAACATACTTTTTGCCCTTCATTTATCACTTGTAGTTATCTCTGTGTAGCATTGGCACTATACTCATTACCATATGACCATTCAGAAAGAATAAGCGGAGAATGAGAAGCATGAAGAATAAATTAATCATTTATGGAAAATACCCATGTGAAACATACATATATATACATGTAAGCATATATATATACATGCATACACACACACACACACACACACACACATATATGTATGTATATATATATATATATATATATATATATATATATATATATATATATATATATATATATATATATATATATATGTATATAATATTTCTAAGATCTCTTTGTATTTGTTGAATTTATTTGTTAGAAGTTCCCAACAGGATTTTTGTCAGCCCAACTAAAAATAAGAGTTGTCATCTAATAACTTTGCAACAATTTGTCTATTTGTCTATAATCTTGAGTTTGAGGGAATGTAGGTTGAATGTTTGATTAAGCTCGCAACATTATGTATACATATACATATATACACACACACACAAACAGATGTATACACATGTCTATATATACAAAAATAGTTTGGTTGCTTTTAAGTGTTATCCTTTCTAATATCTCTTCCTATCTATTCAATTTATTTGTTTCAAGTTTCTGATGGGATTTTCATCAGCCCAAGTGTGAATAGGACTTGTGGTGCAATAGCTATGTTACAATTTCTCTATTTTTCTTTATCCGTGTGTATGATTGGCATTGTAGCGATTACCATAGGAGCAATTGTACTTATCTATGTGTAGAGTTTAGGGTTGTATGAAACAATTAACAAATTGAAGATAAAATTACTTTAGTGGCTATTTAGTGTTATTGTAATAACTATTTTACGATTTCTGTATTTGTGTATTATATAATGAAACAATCTCTCGAAAATGTGTTTGGTAGCTTTTAAGTATTATTGTAATAATTCTTTGATCTGTTCAACTTTATATCTCTAGATGATACACTATCTGTTTGAAATTTGTATTTGTTAAGAAGAGAGTATGATTCAGAGAATGCAACTTACTCAATAAATTTTCTTGCATGTTTTCGAACACATATTCATAATGCCAGAATGGCTATTTTGATAATGCAACAGAATCAAAATATTTTCTTGCAATTTTTGGAGTGTACATTTTGACTACATGTATATATAGATATATACATACAAATGTGTTATATATATATATATATATATATATGTATAGAGAATGCCATAGACTTAATCGCAAATTGAAGTTGCATTCCCTACAACTAAATATTATAGACAAATAAAGGGATTGTAACATACCTATTGCAAGACAAAGCCTATTTTTCATTTGCTGGCAATGAGGATGTGGACAACGGATGGGGAGCTCACCATGGAGAAATACCAGTTAAATCTTCTTTGATTTGTCAAAAAAGTATGGTTAGGGTTAGTAATTTTTCATTGTCGAGTATTATTCTAATACCTCTTTTACAATTTCTCTATTTGTCTATAATATTTAGGGCCAGGTGATGTAGGTCAAATTTTTAATTAAGTGTGTGGGATCGTGCTTTTTGTGCACAAATTATTGCCATGAATTGGGTTTATGAGCTCTATTTAATGTCACTTTTGTGAAGTTCCAGTAAAATATTCTTTCTATCATCAAAAAAATATGGTTGGGTTCAGTAATTTTTGTTGCCCTTGTTTTATGTTTATAGTTATGGCTATGCATCTTTGGGTTTATTCATGGGCGTTGGTAGTTACATGGGTTGGTGGCGATGGAGAATGTTGTTGTGACAACAGGGAAAGGTGAATGGAAAGTATTCGATGTGGAACTTCATAAATACATGGGCTGGTGATGGAGGAGGTGGTCTCCTCGGAAGGTGAAAGGTGAATGGTAAGTGCTTGCTCACCTGATGGTTAATGCATTTTCTGGTTGTTTTACGATGGAGGCAGATGAAGTAAATGCAGATGGACGAAGTAAATGTGATATTGAATGTAGCAGTCTGGGAAAGTATGCTTTGATTAAGTTGCATTGTCCAAACAACAATTGTGGTGTTGGTTTCGTAGGAGATGAATGTAATACTATTGTTTTGGTTATGTGTGTGTATCTTTGGCGTTTTAGCCATTACCATAGGAGAAATTGTAGTTATCTATGTGTAGGGTTCAGGGTTGTATGCTATAGAAAAATAGGGAAATTGCAATAGAGCTATTGCAGGACAAGCCCTATTTTGGATTTGCTATTGAGGATGTAGCCGGCCGAAGGGGAGTTCACTGGATTTTGTTGTGGTACAAGATGCCATAGACTTAATCCACTGGGTTTTTTTGTGGCGACATGGAACTTGGTAATTACATGGGTTGGTGTTGATGGAGAATGGTGTCCTCAATACAAGGAAAGGGAATGGTAAGTTTTTTTTAGCGTGAGGACCAATGGATCTTACCGTTGCACGATGCTAGCGTGTGAAGTAAATGCAATATTAAAATTTCTCTATGCTCATACAACTATCTTTTCAGCTTGCTAGATGAAGTGTATAAAGTTGGTTCTTTATGATACTACCTACTTTCTTTAGCTCATGACAATAATTATATGATGTGATTCCAAATCTTTTTATGTAAAAAATACCTTGCCCATTTTATACATATACATGTATATATGAATGCTGGGGAAATTGTAATATGGCTATTACTAAAACATACATACATATATCTATGCATATATACATATTTACAAACACACACACACACACACATATATAATATATATACATACACATGTATGTATATACATACATACATACATACATACATGTATATATACATATTTACACATGTATATACATATGTATAGATACACACACACACACATATATACTAGTATATACATGTGTATAAATATGTATATATGCATAAATACATGTATGCATGTTTTACTAAGAGGTGTGCTACAATTTCCCTATTTCTCTATAATACTTAATATCTTCTTGTTATATGTTTTTGTCTCTGAGGTTAAATCAAAAGAAATCCTATTCATGGCTTGGCTGATGGAAATCCCGTCGAAAACTTCAAACAAATAACAAACACTCTACATATCTATATATTTGCAATTTCTAAATCCATACACATGGGTACCATATTATAATGAAAAGCATAGGACATCAATGAATGTGCAAATGTACAGATGGAAACATAGGAATATATTATGTTCATATTTGCGAAAGGGGAGTCTTAGATAAGATGTAGGCATACCTTGTGGGTGGAACTAGGTGTAGTATGAATAGAAGAAAAGGAGGCATGCTTTCCACCCCATCGTACTAGGTGATGCAACGTCCTTTCCTATCACGAAATCCCCAAACCAGAGCATACTTTGTCGATGACAAATATTAAGCATTATGCATTATCGAAAGCTCAAAGAATTAACCTGAGAATTTTCTTTAGTTGAAATCACTGCTATACATTTTTAAAAAAATTATGTATAGTTGTATGATTTATGACAAAGGATTGCACACATAGTTGTAAAATAAGAGATGGAACCATATTAAAATAAAAAAAATGGAGATTGAATGAATGCGTAAATATATATATATGGAAAGATAGGAAGAAATTACGTGCATATTTGCAAAATAGAATTGCTAGATAGGAGCTACGCATATCTTGTAGTTGTAACCAGATGTAGTCTAAACAAAAAGAAAGAAGGCTTGCTCTCCACCTTACAGTATTGGGCCATGGAGCCTCATGGGCTATCACCAAATGCCCAAGGAAGAACATAGATTTCCTGCCCACAAAACTGAAACACAATCAAATATCCAAAATAATAATTCTGAAGCATTATAGGTTGTGGAAATCTCATATCATTAACTTGAGAATTTTGTTTAGTTGGAATCAATGCTATACATTTAAAAAAATATATGTAGTTATATCATTTATTATAAACAATTTGACATGTACTTGTGAAATAAGGAATACAATAAAGGATATATAGGCTTACCGTCTATATAAATATAATGTAGTTGAAGCTTTTACACAATTGCAAACACGCGATGACAAGTCTATCTAGTATTGTGGACATGTGTAGTTACAACTAACAATGTTTGCAATATAGAATGGTTTGAATCACATATAGTTAGTGACAAGGCAAATTTTGTAAAAGAACCATTAGCAAGACACTCAGTAACCACAAGAAATAAGAGAAAACCAAAACTGAACATTAAACAAAGCTTGAAGGAGGAAAGAATATCATAGAACATAATCACACAACACAAGAAATCTATGTCTTCTAATGAACTATTTTTTTTTGGCATACAAGTTTTAAAAGTTTGATATGTTTCTAAAGAGATTCCTATAGATAATTTTTATTATAAACTCTAATACCTTTGATACAATTGTCTATTTGTATTGAATATTTACCAACGAAGGGTGTAGCTTGAATCTTGTATCAATATGTTTTAGATTTTGTTATCTATGTATAAGCTTTAAGAAATGAGCAAGGTATTTTTTACACAAAAAGATTTAGAATCATACCATATAATTATTGCCAGAAGCCAAAGAAAGTACATATTATCATAAACAACCAACTTAATATAGTTGATTTAGCAAGTTGAAAAGATAGTTCTATGAGTGTGGGGAAATGTAGTCGGCAGAATAGAATATGTTGTCTATTTGTAGGAACCAATGTATGACATTGTACGAAAAAACCACAAAACCCATGCTCATTCTCCTCCCCACCATATTGACATCGTGAAGCCTAATGAGTTGTAGCCAAACCCCTGAGAAAAAATAGAATAGTAGTTCCATAATAAATTCAATGGAGTCATACCATATATCAACACTTGCCATCCAATATACATATAGATGTATATATTCATCCCACAATAATGGGTTACACTTTTTGGCCAAACTTGACATTGAAATCAACATTTTCAAAGAAAACTTCACTTTCTGACACTTATAGTAGGTAAACTATTAGGAATTTGAAAATGATGTAAACTAGTGATTTGTGAGATTTTGTCTATAGATTTTCAATTTTTTTTTTTTTAAATTGAAATTAAATTGTAATTTTTTTTGCGTCTCCTTTGATAACTAGTTTTTAATAGTAAACAACACTTTTAAAAAGTGGTGTGTACTTGGGCTCGCATAAATTCTTTTCTACAAAGGATAAAATTCTAATTCTTTTGAATTTAGGTTGGTAACACAAGTATCCAGTTCTTTCATTTTGTTTCACAGCATTTTGTTGAATATTTTTCTTTTATTTAAGTTTTGAAGTCAAAACATTTATAATTTTGACAGAGGTGCACTTTGGCTCACATAATTTTTTTGGTATGTACTGAAATTGAATTTTTATTTTTCTTTTTGGAACGAGGACATCAATAACTAGAGCATATATATTTTTCAAAAAAAATTCCTCAAATTTACTATTTTTCCACAATGATTTTTCATCAAACTTGATGTTCGGTGAAAAAACTATGTACAATAAAACTAAAAAATAAAATATAAAATAAAAACAAAATATATTAAATTTATAGTTGTTGGAAAGCACATTTTGATCACTACAATCATCCAACTTGTTTTATCAAGTTGGCTCCATTTGCACCTCCTTCCCAAGCTTCGATAGTCAAAAAACTGCATAAATTTTGAAATGGTGGAGGGGAAGGTGAAAAAATGGGGTTCATTAGAAGGGGGGTTCATTTGAACCACTCCTATATAGTGCAAGAAGGGGTTCATTAGAAGGGGGGGTTCATTAGAAGGGGGGAGGTGTTCATTCGAAGGGGGGGTTCATTAGAAGGGGGGTGGTTCATTCAAACCCCCTTCATTAGAAGGGGTAAAGCATTTTAAATTTTTTGATGGGAATTTCAAAATTTTCTTCATTTGAAATAGAAATAATAGTGTGTTGGTAATAGTTTTCTTATTTAATAGATATGAAATTCTCTTGAGACTTCCATTCTGTAAAAAAAGTCTAGTCTATTCTTCTTTATAGTAAAATCAACTCTAGAATATGGAGAATAGAACAACCAAACTATAGTAATGAAGAGTTTTTTATAGGCAGCTGGAAGAGAGGATGTCATAAAGAATAATTTATTCTACAGAGGTTGAAACAGATAAGGGAAAAAGAAGTTCACAATTACATAGATTTGTATAAGAAAAAAGACCATGCTCAAATGTAGGTAAAAATAGTTCCATGTTTATGAATTGCATGTCATGATCTTGATGCATAGAGGCTTCACAAAACATTCCATGCTGTTGAGACCCTACTCCTTAATTACATCAATTGTTTCAGGAAGCCTCTATGCATCAAGCTCATGCTTACTGCCACAAATGGAGAGGGTTTGTTTATGCTAGGGTCGATGTATGCCACTATTGCTAGAACATAGCAAAAAAGACAGTAAATGGGTATGCGCAGGATCATGATGGGCCAAAAAGTGGCAATATGATGGGTATGTGGCTGATGACTATTTTTTTACCCAAAATTTGATGAAACAAAAAGGGGTTTTAAAGGAGATTATCAGCTTTCCACTGATATAAATTATGCTTTACTTTGAATTTAATAAGTAATTATTATTCATTTTCTATTCAAATTACAATTAAAGTTTTGATTGATAGGCTGATTGAAAAAAATCTACAACTTTCAAACGATATCACATTTTTTGAATCCAAAACATGCATCACATTCTATGTTTTGTATACTATAGGATTAAAAAAAGAAAAATTGAATTTCATGAAGTTTTGACCAAGTTAAGGTGGTCGGACATACAAGTTTTTATATTTTTTAAAAATTGTAAAAAAAATTCATAACTAATTATTTACTTTGAAAAAATTACAAAAAATATGCATCACATTGGGACATGAGTCCTCTACTTATATCTAAAATCTTATAAAAAAATATTATCATTTTATTATGGTTAGGGTGGTCGACAGACACCTACTTCTTATTTTTTCCCTGAAATTTAAGTACCACTGCATTGAAATTTCAAAATTTCACCAAATAGAATTTTTGTTTTTTAAACAAACCTTGTAGTTTAGAAACTACATTCAATTTGCTACACATTCTATTTTTACATATTTTTGAAATAACATAGATAACTTATTCAAATTTTTATGTCAAGTTGCCTAACTCTGATTTTTCTGAATTTTTTGCCACTTAAGGGCCTATTTTTTCCATGATGATCCTGCACATACCCAAATACAGTATTCCATATTTCCCTATGTCAAAGTATAAAAGTATCAGTTTAGAAAAAGGCTTAAAAAAAAATATTCAATGCTATAACTATATAGTGGTTATTTTGTCACAACATAGAAAATACTTATACACGCTACTTTAAACTCTAGTTAAAATCATAGTCTACATAAATACACATAAACATAATAGATGAACCTGTTTACATATACATATGTATATATATCTTTGTCTACATATATGCATATTTATATCTACCTATATACGTATTATACATGTCTGAAATTAGATAAGTAAGGAATGGGGAAAACACATTGCATAATGGGTTGCCACAAGAACAGGAAATTATAAAACAACTATTAAAAGAGTAGTTTAAAATCATAGCTAATTCACAGATGACCATGAACCCACAACTATTTTACAATTTCTCTATTTCTCTATAATATTTGCTTCCAGACAATGTAAGTCCGATTTTGAATTTGCAAGCCAACTGTATGTTTGCGTATATGTATATCTTTGAATATAAAACATAAAATTGAATATGTATGTATAGATCAATTGTGGTGCAATAGCACAACAGGAAAAAAATGTGATATTGAATATTGCAGTGTGGGAAAGTATACTCCAAAATATGCAAGAAAATATTTTGATTTAGTTCCATTGTTAGAATAGGCATTCTGGCATAATGAATATGTGTTTGAAAATATGGAAGAAAATATATTAATTAAGTTGCATTGTCAGAATAGCCATTTTACCATTGTGAATTCTTACACATATTGCATTAAAAGCCACCAAATACATTTGTATATGCAAAACTATTTGCAAATGTATCTATGCATATGCATTCTATTTTCGATAGGGATACAAAGGGGCTAATTGTACAAAATGTGTATAACACCAAAGATGCACAAAGTGTATATATGTGTAACTTCATCAAAGCATACTTTCCCATATTGCAACATTGAATATTGTATTTACCTTGTTTGAGGATACCAACTCCACCACCCCCAACCCATGCTTAGATATAGAGAAGTAGGGAAATTGTAACAAAACTCTATAAACATTGACAAATGTGTTTATCCTCCCAACTTGCCAAATCAATTATTCAAACCTAGTTTTCCAAGGAAGCTCCTATTTTCTGTATGTTATGGAAACAATTATATGATGCAATGATCTATCCAAAATGTATATAGCACCATAGGATTAATTGGAAATTTAAGCTACATTGTTTGGTATTCAATATTATGGACAAAACATTTATACAAAATACCCATGTAAAATGACTTATAGACTTCACAGCACAATAGTTTCAAAACTATCAAATATATTATAGAACAGACCCAAGGATGACTATTCTTACAATAGCCTCATACACAAGAAACACTACAATGGCTCTTTCGACAATGCAACTTAACTAGTACATTTTCTTGCCTTACAAAGAAAAAGAACAAAAAATAATAGTTTGTTATAGGAAGCTTTGAACAGATGATGGGGAAAGAGTATCATGCAACATATACACACACACACACACGTGCACATATATATATCTACATACACACACACACATATATATGTATACATATAGACACACATATACATATACATATACATATATATATATATATATATATATATATATATATATATATATATATATATATATATATATATATATATATATACATATATATATATATATATACATATACATATATATATATATATATACATATACATTGATGACAAAATTGTTCCAACACAAAAAGCTGTAAAATCTTTACGTATAATATTTTAATATATTCTAATGTTTAAACCATCCCATTCCTTTTGTAATCATTCATATATATAAAATTATATAGACATGCATACACATATATATTTTGTTATATGTTTATGCGTAATTGCTACTTTACATATATTTGTATACATCCAAAATTGGTCTGGAGAATATTAATTAAATATCGACTCTTTAATTAATCAAATATTTATTTCCTCTACTATATAAATAAATTGAAAAGCTTATTTATATAGTTCATATTTCTTAATTCCTCCTATCTAAACCACTTTCTTCATGATTTAATTAAAATAAACAAGTTTAACTAATTTATTTTATTTGATTAATTCTCTCTCATTAAATTTGAATTTTTTAATTCAAATTTTGTCACATTTCTCCATATTCTCCTAACCTCCTTCCACCTCATCTTCCAACTCACTATGTGTCATAGGAAAACAATTCTTCCTAATTTCTAAAATGGATATTTACTCTCAACAATTTTAACCAACTCAAGGACACGTGGCTTCTTCCTTCCATTGATTCTCTTCTACACTTGGCAAGATTGTTCTACTAAAGGGGACGATTTCCTTAATTCTCTCTAACCTCCTCATTTCTCACCGTTGATATCTCTAGACTTAATCTTGATCATCCAATGCTACGAACTCACCTGATGCCTTGGTCAAATCTATAAATAGAGGCTCATTTACAACTTTTTCATAAGAGAAGATTGCATAACATTACTCTACAAAATTCATCTTAGCATTTGAGAGCTTAATTACATTTTGATTCAACATTTAGAATAGTTTACCAAGTAATTTAGAATCATGGATGCATGCTTAGATGTATCTTAGATTTTTTTTAGCATTTAGGATCATTCTCATAGCATATCCATTAGTTTAATTCAGTAGTGCATCATTTTCAATAGCATTCTGTATATAGAAAATCTCCATTCTTCCTATCACTTAGTTCATCATTTAGTTAAGAACATCCAAAATTATTTAGGTGTAGACATAGCTTGAACATTTTAGCTTAGAGGCTACTCATTTCTTAGGTGGCATCCCAGTAAGTGCATAATCAAGATCTAAGAGCACAATTACCATGGACATTTAAGAATAGAGGAAGATGGAATGTTTTTAAGGAGTCACTTTATCAAATTGTGTTTTGTTAATTTAGATTCCCTTAATGTAATACATTGCATCTGTTGTGTGTTATTGTTTAGTTTAATTCACATATTTTCTTACACACATAAATTGGCGCCCACCGTGGGGCCTAGCCCTTGTTATTTTGATATTTTTTGGAAATTATATTTTACAGGCTCGGACGTGAGTTTCTATGGCGCAACCATTGATTTCTTTGGTGGATATTAAATACTCTCTGGTGCATTCACTGACTATTCCAATGCAATGAAGGATTTCTCCAGTGCATCTACGCCATTCTATGGTGCATCAGGGGGGTTTCTATAGCGCATTTACAACTTTTTGTAGAACATTTCATGTTTTCTATGGCACATTGATTTAGTTTTGTAGTGCATTTCCTTTATGGTGCATAAGCTTACTATAATGGCACATTTTATTTTCTCTACAAGTTTCTTCCGAGTTTGAAAACTAATGAATGTTTTTATGTAGTGAAAGTTTTATAAACACTATTAGAGACTCTACCGAAACTCAAGAATGCTATCAAAGAAAAATTCATTGCAAACTACTAATAAATTTGATGCAGGGGTTGGAGTGATTTATTTCCTTTTATGCTTAAATTAGGAATCTAGACTAATTTGAAAGGAATGAACACCATGTCTATTGCATGTATTGAATGGTAGACATATGCTCTCCCCTTAACTGGGTGACTAAAAAGCCAGACCCATTCATTTTCATTATCTGTTGTGTGTACTGAATGGTAGGTATATGCTCTCCCCTTAATTGGGTGACCAAAAAGTCAGACCCATTCTTGTTTATCTATGAGTGTGAGTGGAGTATACAATGTGGTTTCTCTCTTTATTCATGCGAAATAAATATTGATCGAACTACAAGTATAGTTGCTTGCTTTTTTTATCCTAGAGGGCTTGCCTTGTGGGAAAAAGTAATCACCCAAGGGAATGACCCAACCGGTAACACGCTAAAGCCAAGTGACTTCCAGCCAATATATAAATGTGGGTACTAGAACAAAGGCCAATATCACGAGGATAGTTTTGATGAGAAGGGAAACAATGGTCTCTCACTACATGGATTATCCCCTACAAATGGAATGAACATACTAGAACCCTTGTTGTAGATTGGTCAAAGTTGGTGTAGCAACGGTCATTGCAAAGGCATCCATATTCTCACAATTTTTAGTAGAGATGATCAGCTTTCCATGGGAGTTTTATGGGGGCTAGAAGCTTGGTTGACCTGAGAAGTGAGTGACTTTTAAGGGGGAGCTCATGTGGCCAAGCTTTTGAATTCATCCACTAAGAATAAGTGTGGTTGGGGTAAAACCCGTGTGGAATCCAAAAGAATACAGTCTTTCATAGCCATAGGAGCGTACATTGCTTGATTACAGTGTTTGTCAAAGTATTTTTAAAAAAAACTTCAAACAAAACCTTACACACTAGAAAAGTGCAAAATTGTGATTTAGAACACATCACTTGAAACAAACCATTCTCTGACCAAAAACTAGAAAAATCAAGTAAACTGGCAACAAATTGTTACATTATCTAGTTCAGTGCATTCACTACTTTTTCCAGTGCATAAACCCTTTGTTATAGCACATTCATTGCTTTTTCTAGTGCACTCACCCACTGTTATAGCACATTCACAACTTTTATCAGCGCATCCCCTACTTTATGTGGTGCATTTACCAACTTCTGTAGTGCATACACCTAAAACTTTGGCACATCCAAGAAATTCTCTAGTGCATACACCTGAAACTTTGGCACATCTGAGCTATTCTATGCTGCATTCACTTTATTTTGTGGCACATCCAATCCATGCTATAGCACATCTTCCTTTCAGTGCATTCATTGACTGTTACAACACATTCACCAAAATTCATAACCAGAGAGCTAAATTTAACTCCTATCAAATATTTTGAAGCTAGATTTAGAAAAAATTTCCAATCCAAAATCATTCCTCAGGTGCAACAGAGTCTAAAAATGTTCTTTATCCAATGATTTCATGAAAGATTAAAATCCGGAAACCAAATTCCATAGCTCTTAGTCTAAAAGCTCATAAAAAATGTCTCTCAACACTCTACAAATTTAGAGACAGATTGCTTTTGAATTTCTATAGGAAAGCTTCAAAGAATGACCCCAACTTGTATTCGTTTTACTATTACAAAAATCTAAGATGTTTCCAAAGATTTGAACATCTTGTCTAAGAAGAAAATTTGTTCCCCATTTCACAACTATTGCAGAATCTTCTCAAGTTCAGAATTATTCCTTAAAGTTCCTTAGAGTCTAAACTTGTTAAAATTGAACTCTCTAAGTGAAATCATTTACCTAAACTTTGATCAAACATCTAAAGGTTCCCAATCATCAAAATCCCAAAATTTGATCATCAAGTTGAGTCTCCCCGTCAGGATTTATCATCCTTCATCTCAAAACAATACATTGTACAGGTATGTGCAGGATCATGATGGGCCAAAAAGTGGCAATATGTAAATGATATGATGGCTCATGTGGTTGATGACCATTTTTTTACCCAAAATTGATGAAACAAAAAGGGTTTTTAAAGGATATTCTCAGCTTCCACCAATATAAATTATGCTTTTATTTGAATTTAATAAAAATTATTATTCATTTTTATTTGAATTATGACTAAAGTCCTGATTGATAGGCTAATTGAAAAACATCTATAGCTTTCAAACAGTATCCCATTTTTTGAATCTAAAACATGCATCACATTCTATGCTTCATATATTATAGCATTAAAAAAGGAAAAAATGAATTTTATGAAGCTTTGACCAAGTTAAGGTGGTCAAATATACGAGTTTTTTATATTTTTTAAAAATTGTAATAAAAAATTCATAATTAATTATTTATTTAAAAAAAAATTACAAAAAAATATGCATCACATCCAGACATGAGTCCTCTACTTATATATAAAATCTTATAAAAAAAGTATTATCATTTTATTGTGGTTAGGGTGGTCAAATAGACACCTACTTCTTGTTTTTTCCCTTAAATTTAAGTACTACGGCATTGAAATTTCAAAATTTCACCAAATAGATTTTTTTTTATAAATAAACCTAGTAGTTTAGGAACTACGTTCAATTTCCTACAAATTCTATTCTTACATATTTTTGAAATAATATAGATAACTTATTCAAATTTTTATGTCAAGTTGCATAACTCTGATTTTTCTGATTTTTTTGCCACTTAAGGGCCTATTTTTTCCATGATAATCCTGCACATACTTGTACATCAAATTTTATCACCTTGGTTACATCAATAGAATTCATCATTCTATTTGACCTAGGTATTCCTCTAGCACTCTCAAATAACGATCAAAATTTTAGCAAACCTTCATCACTTGCATGCCCATTTTAACAAGGTCCCAAAAGAAAAAACTTAAGGATAAAGAAATTAAACCTCAAGGTACCATGGGTGAACCAGAAGAAAATCCCTTTCACAAGATTTCTCAAAATGAAATGGAAGAGATAATAGAGGAGGAAATAGAACAAGCAAACCAAGATCCCAAATTTCGTAAATTCCTAGAAAGAATCTTTGAAAAAGATGGGGAAAAAAACTTTCTAATGTTAGCAAACCAAGGGTTCAAATTACCAAGTGATTTTGATGTCAATAAATTGAAAGGAACCCCAAAGAAAACTGAAATCGAAACACCCACTACGGATCAAATGGCTGCCCTAACACATCAAATGCAGAACCTTCAAGAACAATTGCAAGACATGCAAGGAGGGGCTCCAAAAATATACTTATTACAAGATATTTGTCCCTATCCCTTTGATATAAGGTTAAACATGATACCATTTCCCCCAAATTGTGACTTACCAGAATACGACAAATACTGTAATGGAAAATTAGACCCCATAGACCATGTGTGAGAATTTTGAACCATGAATCTTGAGTTTTCTCATGAAGACAAATATTTGATGAGACATTTTCCTTGCAATTTGGGAGGTCATTGTATGGAATAGTTTTCCAAACTACAATTGGGCATAAAATCCTTTCAATAACTTGTCAACAAATTCATCACACAATATTCATATAACATTTCACATGAGATAACCATGAAGGATCTTTGTAATACAAAACAAAAATAAGGAGAATATTTTCTCATAATCTTACAAAGGTGGAGAAGGTTATTCGCTTGATAAGCTCGTCCCATACCCGAACAATAAAAGATGGATATTTTCATTGATAACCTAACAGTGAAATGAGCTATAGAATGCAATTACAATGTCCCCCTAGCTTTGAGAAGATGGTAGAAAACAATGTTAAAATTGAAGAAGCCTTAGTCAAAAGAGGGGTATTGAAAATTCACAATGAAGGATCAAACAATGCTAGCTCTTCTAACCATCATAACAATGAGAAACCCAAATTTTGGACAAGGAACAAGAATGCCAATGATGGTGCTACCAAAACACATAATGCCACAATAGACTTTAATCTATCAGGAACCATAACCAAGATAGATCAAAACATCAATCAAGGCATTAATCAAAATGTCAACTCACCCAATAATCAAAATGGCCACAATCAAAGTAACACCACATCCAAACCTCCACTGTATCGAACACAATCAAACCACAGAAAATTTATGCCTTTGGGTCAATCACACAAATCTGAATTGAGAGAACTTCTTGAAAATAACCTTATAACACTACCCAACACTTGAGGCTTTAAACCAAAAGTAAAATTGTCATGGTGGAATAATGCCTATTACTGTGAATTTCGTAGGTGCAAAGGCCATCAAACAAATAGCTACATGCAATTGAAACATAAAATACAATATTTGATAGATAACAAGGTCATACAAATAGAGGGACTCCAAACAGACGCTGATCATGGAGCATTTAAAAATCCTTTACCAAATTATGAAAAAGGGGAGTCCTCTACAACAAATAGCAAGGGAAAGAACGTAAACTATGTCCATGATACTATCATAAATCATATCTCAGTAGCAGAAGACCAAATGAATACCATTGAAACCAATGATCATCAAGACATTATTGCAGCTAATAATCCAATCTATGACACTCCAATAGATCAAGAACATGACATCATTATCCTTGGAAATAAAATCAATGACATCAAACTAGATATGGTTGCAAATGATACTCAAATCAATGTCATTAAAATAAATGGGAAACAAGACAACAAACCAGTAAATGCAACCACGAGAGCACAAGTCAAATATGTCTTAAAAGGAAGCTCATCCAAAACACCCACTGCCTCGTCCAATTAGTACAAAAAAGTGGACCAGTTACAAAAGATCCTTGCACAAATATCAATATTGGAATTGCTCAAGATTTCACTTGCCCACAAAGAGATTTTGGAAAAATCTCTAGTGGACACAACGGTACCAACAAATCTAGAATTTTGTAAATTTGAAGCCATGGTGGGACATTTGACTGTGCCACATTGCTTGTCCTTCTCAGAAAATGATGATGCATCTATTTCTCATCCCCACAATGCCACTCTTCATATTGAAGTCCTAATTCATAAACATCATGTCCAATGTGTCCTGATAGATGGAGGAGCCAACCTGAATATATGTACTTTAAAGCTTGTTTGTGCCTTAGGATTTTCTGAGAACACAATTGATTCAAAGAAGAATATTACAATAAAAGAATATGATGATGAGGAAAGATCTCCATAGGGATTGATTGTCTTACCTATTCAAGTAGGACCAATTCAAAAAGATGTAATATGTCAAGTCTTAGAAAAGGATTTGACTTATAACATACTATTGGGTCATCCATGGATCCATGAAATGCAAGTAGTTCTATCAACCTACCATCAATGTTTGAAATTTCCTTGTGGTGGCCAAGAAATCACCATTTCAGCTTATTCAAATAGTCCTTATTATTGCAATACCCTGAAATCTGTCCAAGATGTTTTTGTGCCCCATAACAAAGAAGCTTCCCTTTCCATCCCTTCCAATGATCAAAGGAAATCAAGTTCCTCATCCAAACCATTGGTCATCTCCTCAAATCAAAAGGTCAATCTAGTTCCATGTCCAAACAGTCTAAGAAGAAAGAAGAAGTTGCTTCCTCCACTTCCTCAAATCATGAAGCCCAATTGAATTCCTTGTCAAAAAAATTTGATGAAAAATTCAAAGTCAAAGATAACGATGTTGGTGAATATTTCATTGAATGATCACTATGTCTTTCATAGTTCTCTTCTCCAAAGTCCTATGGGAAACCCTCAACATCAACACAACATACATCACAACCAATTACCAAATTTGATGATTAGTTTATAAAAGAAAGCACTAGGTTTGATGAAGCAAAAGACAAAGATATTCTAAACTGGTTCTATAAGAATTTAGAAGAATCTCAAGCAACAACTGCAAATGTACAAACAACACAATATGGAAAAGGCTTCACTATCCTTGAAAAGATGGGATGTGAGGGAAAAGGCATTGTAGGAAAAAAGAAAGAAGGAATTGTAGAACCCATTCAACCACTCTTAATCAATCCAAAAGACAATACTGGGTTGGGTTATAAACATGATACAAAAGAAAAGATGACTCATAAGGTGGTTGAAATAATCTTATAGTTACAAGTTAGTGATGATCATGAAATTGATTCTAACATGAATATGAGTGGGATTCCCTATCAGCAGAGTCTTGTCACGACAAGGACATTGATGTGGTACACAATTATGCACCCCTACTCGAAGAGGGATAAGGTTCAGGTTCTAGACTACTTGAATTAGGATCGCAACACCTTGATGATTCCAATGTAGGCGATTCAACTCAAAGTGAAATAGATAATTCAGAGGAAAGTTACCTCATAGACCTTGATTTTGCTATTGAGAAAATTGAAGATACCACCATTAGGACTCTTACCATCTTCGACCTTAACCAATCTTGTGGCTTCTTACCCCTAGTACATCTCGAGCTCATAGATTGGCACCTGATTGAGCCATTTGACATCCCTAAATTTTCAAATGATGATTCCATCATTAACTTCCTTTGTGCCAAAAATCCCGAAACAGATTCCACCAATGAACATCATAACAAGGCTTCTGAATAGGGGAGAATCAAATCTTCTAGCTGCAAAATGAATAATACAAGAAATAGATCTGATGGTGAAAATGATTCAATGGCAATATTAGATCCAAAAAAAGTAATAACAAAGAGTGCATTCAATGGCAAAAACCTCTCTTGTAATGCCCCGCTACACAACCCTAGAGGAAGTTGGAATTTACTACTCAAACGTACTATTTTTTTTTTGTTTAAGTATAAATAATATGCAAGCTCACTATCCATTGCCAACAACCTCTAAGGTCACGAGACTGACATTACTTAAAACCAAAACAAGAAACATGAATTGACACATCACATTTAAATACTTAATAAATTAAGAATCACATACATTCCAAACATGATACAAATTACGACAAGGAATAAGAAATTCCACATGATTCCAATAATATAATTTACAATATGATTACAAAACTCATTCCCTGAATGAGGTAATTCCAATACAAAAGGTTACAAATTACATCTTCCACCTCGATACAAGAGGGGTAATAAAATTACAATAATACCAGGAAAGAATAAAGCATGAAGCACTGGATCCCACGAGCTCTCTGACTGGAAATCTTGTCCACACGCACAAGAGAACGACCCAATGGATTAAGATGCACGTTCCACCCAACCATGTGATACCCAAAGGTTCACCCCCCATGCTAGGAGATAGTAACAAGGAATTCTAGACAAGACCAAACACCCCTAGACACAGGATAACTCACACTGACACAACCAAACACATGAACCAAAAATCCATAAGGATAACAAAAGTACAACTCCAACATCACTGACATAGGTCACATTGCTTCCAGAAATAAAACAGATCGAGTATGATAAGAAGACCATACACATAAAACCAAATACCAACTGTTGTCATAGAAAGAGTGTCATCACACAGCTTGTCATGGGATCTCCTCTGGGAATCTTCCTAGGCTCCGGCCCTCACTATGGGTTGTCCTGGTGGCCTCTACTGAATCTTGGCACCCACACTCACTCATGCAGAATCAAATACCTCTCGTAAGGACAAGATAGATGACCTTTCCATTCCAGGCCTTCCCATCTCATCCCAAGTCTATACAAGCCCTTGCGTCCATGAGCGAGGCTTAATTATCTTAATTAGTGTGAAGTACTACCTAACTTCTAAGTACATTAATTTAGTTATCACTTGTTTAAACCACTTCTGAAGGTTTCCTAGTTTACCTCTTTGGGCTCTGACCCCTAACAGAAGCCACTCTTCTACTTGACAACATACCAACACAAAATAAATCATCAAGGGAATCCCAAATGCATACCAACACAATAAAACCACTCCAACTCTAGGAGGAACGTAATGAAAATCCACTCCAACACAAGAGGCAACAAAAGACATACTCCACTCCTTCCAAAGGAGGCACAAACCACATAAACCACTCCTAATACAAATGAGGCACAAACCATCCCCGTTTATGGAAACCGGGTAAGACCACAGGATACAACCAAACACCCTACCTAAGGCAATACAATAGTTGACTATATAATAATGCAACCCCAAAAGTTGAACCCCTTCTAGAAGACTTACATAACAAGCAACTCCAAAAATAATAAACAACTCAATCAATGAGATCCCTAGCCTCAAGAAACAAAGCTCAGAACTAGCAAAGTACACTCATAAATTTACAATCATAACAATATTGCCCATACAATTTACCAACAAGAATTCACTTAAATCAACAATCATATAGATACACATTCTTTAAATAACTAATAATGTATTTTGACACAACAATCTTTGTCATAAAACAAGAACCAAAGTACATATATACATCATATACTGAATCTTTTTCTATTCATATAAGTTCTAAACAATATAAATTTTTTTGAACCTTATCTATTCCTTGCAATCTAGAAAACAAACAACATTCTCTATTCACCATTTAAGGTAATAGAATATAGAACTTTTAAATAACATTCTACCCATTATAATAACATCATAATAAAATAACTCTTTTCTTTACACACATTAAATATCTAGTCAATTTTGCTCCTAATTATAATCCATATAATTTAACTATGTACATAATCCTCACATTCAACAAATCATTTACAAGAACTTCAAGATTTCATTAAATCAAACAAGTCGTTGAAAACACATTAACCATATTCATTTTGATTACAACCCTAACCTTTAACAATAATTTAATCATTGCACTAACATTAATTTCCAAAATACAATAGCCCTAGTTTTAAAATCAAAACTCACATAAACAATATCTTCATTGCCCAACACCGAGAATGAAAGAAAATGCCATTCAAGAAGCATTTTAGGAAACTAAATAACTTTTGTTAGGATTTCCTAAATCCAATCAACTCAATCAACGTTTCTTGCAATTTGCTCAAAAGTAACTAAAGTTAAACTCGCATCGTTGAGAAACTTAAAATTGATGATATAACTCTGTATTTCTCAATCATACTAAAATGTCAAAATCAACTTGCTAGATAAAGTCATTTGATTTAAAAAAACAACAATTTTTATTTTGACTACAATAATGAATAGTCACCATAAAATAATCTATATTTAAATATAAATACATATATTAAATATATGACTAAAAGTATATACCTGGTGTATATACAATACATATACATATATATTTAACATATGATTATTATTTAAATATAATTATTTAAAATCAACTATTAATTTTCCAAACCAATTATTAAATTAATAAATTATTAAACAAAATTTTATTTTAAAAATCATATTATGTTATAATACATATTAATATAATATACATACATTATATATATAATATAAAAACTATATATAATGTATATATATTATATTATATATAACTATTATAATATAAAAATAAAATAAAATAAATTTTAAATTTTAAATAATAATAAAAAAGCAACTGCCCACATGGGCTACAGCCCCCACAAGGGAGGAGGGTGCAGCCATAGGCTGCACCCAGCCTCCTGAGTGGAGGTTGCGCTGCCTAAGGCAGTGCCCAACCTCCTCTGTGGAGGCTGCGCTACCTAAGGCAGTGCCCTCCCTTGGGGGTTGGGTGCGCAGCCTTAGCTGCCCCCTCCCCACACAAAAACCTTAGTTTAAAAAACAATAATTTTATTTTATTATTTATTTAAAAAAATAGAGCAGAAAAACCCCTCTGTTCTGGTAATTTCCAGAACATGGTTTCTGAGTTAAAATTTTAGCAAAAACCATTCTTTCCAAAGGAAAATAAAATAGACTCACTATGCACAATAAAAGTATACAGAAATATATATATATATATATATATATATATATATATATATATATATATATATAGAACCAACCATAAAATCTCCATTTTTAGTCAAGCTGTGTAATTGCACAACAAAATTTTGCAACAAGAAATAAATTTGCCAAAACAAAACTAGGTTTAAATTTCAGTTTGAAATGAAATTTTCTTTTGTGTTCCCTTTCAATTTTTTCTTTTTTCATTGTTTGATTCTTTCCTTGTTTTCTTTTCCATTTCATTTCTATTGCAAGAATCTACCTTTGTTTTCTCCTCTTCCATGATTTAAAAGAGGTTTCCAAATTTGTTTGCTATACTTGCATAGAAATTGAAACCAAAATTTCAAAACTTCAAACAATTAAAACCAAAATAAAACCTGTGATTATGAACTTGAAGAACAAATTGATGTTGAGTTCCTCTGCAGATTTCACTCCTCCACCATTCCATCCCAAGATCTCCACTTTCAAACAAAGATTGAATCCAAAAACCCAAAACCCTATTTTCTTTTTGCAACCAAAACTCCTTATCCAAACACCACCACCCCAGGAAATAAAACCCAAAATGAAATATATTATCTCCCCCAAACTCAAATTCAAATTCAAAAATAAAATTTCATGGCTTCTCCAAAATCCTCCCCAAATTGAGTCAACTCCTCTAAAATATCTTTTCCACCCAAAGTTATTGTATTTTGAAGATATTTGAATTTCAAATAGCTTAAAACAAAATTCCAATTTCCAAATAGAATTTACTACATTTAAAATTTTCTTTTCAAACAAAAGAATTTTAACTTTTAAAACTTTCTTTCCAAAATAAACTAACACTTTTAATTCAAAAGAATAACTTAATCAATTCAACACAATTAAGTTAATTAATCAATAAAATAAATCCAATCCTAGATTATTTTATTTTATTAATTACATTAAATTATTCTAATAAATTAAATAACATTTTTAACAATATAGCTAGATTTATTTAAACAACAACTTAACTACAAAAGCCATTTATTTACTTTTATATCTTGAATTTAAATAAAAACCAAGGTGAAAAGGGACAACATAAAACAACTACACTCGACTATGACCCGACGACACACCATGACCGAGGGGATGACTTGGCATGGAAAACCTAGGTACTATCTCCCAATCGATTATCGTTGGTCAATGGACACGCTCAAACCTGTGAAACTAGGTGGAGTCGATGTCCTGTACCTGTAGTCCTGCAACCAAACTGAGTGTCGAACATGCATATAACATAGTAGACACACTGTGAAGGGGAAATCACAGAATCACAGATGCTCACATGCTAGTGATGTAATCCCATCCCCTTCACCAATACAGTATTACTAAATGACGAATCTAACATCAATAATATAATCGAAAGCATAAACCATCGTTAATTTTAAATATCTGCTAAGCTAATCCAAAGCATGCCATAATGATAACATCTATATAAAATACCATCACATCAAAATAGAACATTCACATCGCTTAACAGTCAACGATCAAATAGCAATCAAGCACCTTAATTCAAGTGTTAACAAAAACAAGGCATAACATAGAAAAACATTGTTTGATCAACAGAGCACAAAATGGAGGGGTGTTACATCTCTAAGGTGTTGAAGGATGGAAGGTTTGATACTCTCCTAGAGCACTTTTAGGAATGATCAAAGGTGTTGATTGAACCCACCCAGTCTGTCAATATCAGAAGTGAAGAGACAATGAAGACTATCCATCTAGCAGCATCTTTGATAGACCAAGAAAAACCAATCTTTCTCAAAATTTTCATAGAAAAACAAGTCCACTTTGCTTGGTCTTATGCCAAAATTCCAAGGATTGATCCAAAACTCATCATGCATCATCTCTCCTTGCCACCAAGAGTAAAACCAATCAAGAAGAAACTAAGGAAAATGCATCCACATATTTTGCTATTGATAAAAGTAGAGTTGAAGAAGTTGTTAGACGTAGGATTCATTAGACCCATTGACTATGATGAGTGGATCTCCAATATTGTGCTAATCTCAAAGCCTGATAACAACATTTGCATTTGTACAGATTTTCGAGATCTCAACAAGGCTTGTCCCAAATATGATTTTCCTCTACCCAACATAGACATCATAGTGGATTTGATGGCAAGACATGGCATGTTGTCACTTATGGATGGTTTTTCTGGTTATAATCATGATGGAGCTTGTAAAATTCTAAAGAATTTCAGCTCAATTCCCATGAACTTGGTTCAAATTTTTAAACCCTTGTCCCCAAAGTGAGTAGGATTTTATTCAAAGCATGCCAATGTTATAATTTTAGGTTGACCTACTCAATCAGTCATTGGCCCCTTAAGTCATCTTTTGAGCCATCTGACACATCAATCTACCGGCCCCATTAGCTCGTGTAACCAGTCATCCTTTTCCCACTCTATCAATTCCTTTCCTAAAGTCGGTTTTCAAATTTTAACCAAATGACTTAAAAAATAAGTCATTAACCCAGTGGTCATGTCACCATAGGCTAGACTAAGTTCTGTCCATTTAATGCTAACATCATTTGATGTACAAATTTCAAGATTTGAGGATCGGGGATAATATCTGAAATGTACCCCAACAGCCCACGGGAGTTAAGTGCTAGCTAGATAAATGTAGCGAGGTTGGTGAAAAGCCGACATGTGTCCAAGGTATAGTGCAGGATCCACTCCCCACTACTGCTCCTATGGCCTGACATCTTCAATGAATGACATAGATCAATCTGGTGGAACAATCTTCACCATTCCCTATTAGCCCACTGGATCAAAATGGAAGTTGGTTATGACTAGTGAGATCAGTGAGATCTCGACACCTGTCTTCAATTACTCGGCCCGTGGAGCCCACACACTATGAAGGTGTATTCGACATGGAAGAACTTTATTGGTTGTGAGAATTTTGGCAAAGCACTGCTGGAAATCAAAGGTGGTCAAATGAAATTTGGTTGTCCGATCATCCATCAAGGAAAAAGATTGACAGATATCATTCAAAGTTGGCAAGTAACACGTGATGGCCACTTCTACATTGCGTGACTAGCTTGCATTAATGGCTAACATTCTGCAGGGTGATTGAGTTGATCTCAATTTGTGTCGAGATGCAAATGCTGGTAATCATGAAGAATAATCTACAGATTTCCATGCAAATGGGGAATAAATGGTGCAATTACATCTTCCAACGAGCCTCCTGGGTTATGCATGTGTATTATAAATTGCTTGTGAATGTCATCGCTCCCTAATAAATATAGAAGGAATAGTTGCTATTCTTTCCATTTTCATTTAGCAGCTAAAGGTGTGGTTGGTTAAGATAGGGTAGTATGAGAAATTATTAGAGAAGAGAATGAGCAAGGTAGTAAAAATTTCTATTTGCTTGAGTTCCCTAAAGATTGGCCTTGGTGCATTAGAGGCCACCCCAGCCATGGAGGAAAACATTTCCTCTAGAAAGCCCAAACTCACACCTAGCAGGTGCAGTTGAAGGATACAATTTCAAGGAAATGATGTCGGAAAGATAGATAACAAAGGAAAGAACCCAATGCGGTCTCGCACGCGAGCACAAAATAAAATAAGATATGGTCGTGGCGCTTATGGACGTCAACATTCACCAATTGATCTTACTAGCGGCCCCTCTGAGACCAAGACTGACTCCAACTATTTTTGGTATCTAGCTCTACTGAATGATGGTTTTCCCTTTGAAGAGGAAGTGTTATCTATTATTCCACTGGCGGCCAAAACCCCGAGCGAGCATACTAGGAGCTTGTCAGGAAAGTAAAAGGAGGAGGAAGTCGAGGTTTCTTCTCCTCCTCTAGCAATAACAAGGAGTGGTCATGTATATTGTGGACATGGTAGTGGAAAAAGTGGAGTGGAGGGAAAATAAAATTTGTTGTATATGGGATCTTATTTTTGTTGGTGTTTATGAAATTTGTTGTGGTGGTCCTTAGTTGTGCGTGTGTGGCACATTTTGATGATTCGATGTAAGTTGTGCACCTTCATGGAATTTTGGTTGCCTTGTTCATTATGTCTCGGGTGGCAACAAAGGGAAATTTGGTGGTACTTTGCATTCCTTTATCTGGCGATGGTTTTAGCTTTCTCTTCTTACACAATGTTTTGCATTTTCAGCATCTGGGGTTTTGAAACACAAGTTAAATGCAACTGAAATTTTGATGAAATGAAAATTTGCAATGTAATTGCATTCGATTCTGAAGCTTGTTGTTCCCTATAGGTATAAAGGGAATTCAAGACTCGAATGCAAGGGGGAGAAGAAAAAGATAGAGAATAGAAAGTTTCTAGTTAGGTCTAGGCCAGGTGCATATATGAATTTCATGATAGGAATAGAATAGCAGGATTGTTTTGAGCTATTTTGGATGAATATATACATACTATCTTAAATTGTTGTGTAGACTTGATTCATAACTATAAATGAAAGTTTATTTCTAATGCATTTTCTCTCTTTGTGTGGATTTGAGTAAATTTTGAATGGAATTGTCAATAACATTTTCATTCGTCTTTTGAATTTTAATTCAAATGTATATCTTTGTTTCGTGCTTTGATTCAAGTAATCAATTAAATGATCAAATAGAGAACTTATAGATTTGCAATCATTTTCTTGGGATTTGATAAGTAGTTGTGTATCATAAATTTTGAGCCTCATAATGCAAAGTTTTTATGTGGATAGTCCATTCCATTAGGATTTGAAGTCATTTTTGTATTACTAGTATTATGCACATGACTCCATAGCCCAATTGAATAGGGCACTAATCTGTTTCCTTGAAAGATTTACCTAATGGGTTGCTCAAATTGTTGTAGGATGGCCAACCTAGAGTTAGAATTTGAATTTACTTGAAAATTTCCAAAATATTTACACAAATTTTACATTCATTTATCATAAGGGATAACATTTACTGAAATGGTAGCAAGCTACTTAGAAACAAGTGAATTTCATAGTAAGATTTTCATATTTACCTTTCAGTTAAAATGATTTGTGAAAGTGATGTGTTCCATCAAGTGTAATTTAAAAGAACACCAATAGGGACACCCTCCTTGGTCCCACAGAGCCTAAAGTGTAGAAGATCTTAGTCTATGACTAGATCTTGTCAGTTGGCTAGTCATTTTTAAGAGTTTTGAACATAGGAAATGGCTATTCCTTAGAAGTTCCTCTAGGTGTACTGGAAAAAGCACCAACAGAATGGCGACTCTACTGGGGATAATTTTAAATTTCTAGTTGTAGGCTGTGTAGAAACAAATTCATATCATTTACATAGAGTCATAGTGTGGGCCATTCATAATTTGGTGGATCTGGACATCTTTGTGCAAATAATTGAAAAGCTCTTGCACCTGGAAAGGATTTATTGCAGCAAAGATCAAAGGATATGAGTGTGACTCTACTGTTGGAGAAAACCTAGAATGAGATTTTAGCTTAAAAGAATTTCATGTTTTTGAAATTTATTCCTCTCTAAAGGAGGTGGCTACTCTATCTGAAGAACCAGTTAAATTGTGAAGAATATATCAAAGATTCATAGAATTTTCAATTCAGAAAAAAGGATTAACAACTACTACAAAATTTCTAGGTATTCTCATCTATCTGAAACAAGTGTTATTTTTTTTGAAGGAAGCTTGTGAGAAAGAAGTCAAGGCGAAGGGGCACAGATGATTCCCTACTAGATGGATTTTCATTAAGATAGGGAATAGTAATAATTCTTTCCATACTTCTTATATGAAAATTTTGTGATTATCCATGAAGTATGTCATTCTTTTGACCATTACCTTTTGAAGAATTTCTCTGTAAAGAATCAATCCAAAGTATGCAGGGTGAAGAAGTCATGTCATCCCTTCGAAGGGATTTTGTTATTAAAAGTTATATTCCATTAGTTTTCAGTGGTATTGAAGGTTTCCCTAACTTGATTCCTAATAATGTTAAGAAATTTTTTCCCAAATTCAGAGGGAAAAGTTTTGAATCAACCTCTAAGCATATGCAAATATTCATTGATGTTATGGGGGATTATGAGGTGAATCATGAATATTTTTTCATTAAACCTTTTCAGTCAATCTTTGAAGGGTGATGCCAAGGATTGGTATTCATACCTACCAACAAGTTCCATAGCCTCATGGAGTCAATTTATGACAACTTTTGTTAAAAATTTTGGTGAAAGGTTAAATCCAAGTGTGGTAAGGAAATTTTTTATGGAGATCCACATAAATGAAGGGAAATTAGTTCTTGCTTTCAATCTCCAATTTGCAAAGGCAATCAGAGAAATCCCAAAAGATATAAGCCAAATGGTGCAGAATGGTGGTATACTTAGGAGCATTTGATAAGAAGATGAGCTTCTTATTAAGAGACAAGGAACCCACAACTTTACACCAAGCATGTCATATTGCCATGGATATTGAGAATAATTTGAGATACTCAATAAGGAAGGGACCTACAATTGCTAGTAGTAGTTCTAGCACTACCCCCATTTTTGAACCAAATAAATTAGAGGGTAAAAGGATTTGTCATGGAGTGAACCTTATTATTCCCAAGAAATGTAGAATGTGATCATGCATCAACTTCACATCAGCCAAATAAAGGAAAATATGATATAATCCTCTCTATCAAGAAGTTACATGAAATAAGGAGACATGCAAATGAGTCACCATATGCATTATTTTCAAGATTCTTGGATATATTGATGGAGATACCTGGGAGTCTTAGAACCAATGATCAAATGTGCATTAATTTTTTTTGTGAAGTTTATATGCTAGGATCTAGCCAATGGTTTGAGGATCTAAAGTCTTGTAGCCTAGACCAAGTAATAGATTGGATTAATATTGTGGAAATAATTGAACATGGTCATGTGCCTTTATCTAGTACTCATGATATGAGTAATAATTTCCATGTTGCAAATGATTAAGGGCTAAGATCACCAAGTCAAAGAGAAGCATTAGAACCAAAATAAGTGATTGTTGAATTTTGTCATTTGACTGACAATCTAGAAACAAATGAAGACAATAATGATGAGGATGAAGAGATAGAATATGAAAAAAAAGAGGTGAATCCTAATTATCTTCCTTGGGATGACATAAACTATGAGAAAACACAAGAAGTACAAGATGAAACTTCCCAGTTTGATTTAGTTAGCATCCATCATGCATCTGTTAATCAAGGGAATACACTTAATCCCAATGCCATGGTATATATGAATAATCAAAATGAAAAAGTTGAACGTGAGGAATCTACCATTGAATATGATTCTTCATATGAAGTGGAGATGGAATCCCTTGCCTCTAGTAGGGTTATATGTTAATAGCCTTGAAAATGTGTGTTTCCTAGGTATTGAATAGTTCTCATCATGTGAAGAAAATTTTGGTTGTGGGTCAATTGTTTCAAATATGAATGATGAGTGTAATAATGATATTGCTTCTCTATGTTTTTCAAATGATTGTATTGACTTTGAGTACACTGGCTCTCTGAATTGCTTATATCCTAATTTTAAAGATGACGAGATAATGATGTAGAGCTAGGAGGATTCAATAATACATCTCATAATCCTTCAATAATAATCCAAAATAATCTTCATATAACACATGCTATTAGGCATTGTATATCACATTGGAAACATAACTATGGTAGCCCACAATTTAATGCAACGAACAATCATTAATAAATTCCTCAAAACAAATAATGAAGCCAATCACTCTGGTGATATTGAAGAAAACATAGTTATAGAATTTTTCTCCAATTTTAATGAAGATCCAACAGTGGAAATGAAATTTATTGCATTTTTCCTCAAACTGCAAACCTTAGGTAGGGTTCAGACCTACCCTCACAAAAATGGTCATAACTTATTCAAATCTTAATGAAATTTGATGAGACTTTAAGAAAATGAAAGTAGATTCAAATGGAAACAAAATCCAATTGGTTTTAGATCCAAAATATAGACTTTAAAATCTATACCATCACAATTTTTTAGACTACAAATTCTACACAATATTGTTAGAATAGGGCAGTCTCACCAAAATAGTCATATCTCCCACAAAACTCAATAAAATTCAATGAGACAAAAATAATTGGAAACTAGAAACAAATATATTTCCATCAATATATTATAATTCATTATATGAGTCCATAATAGGCCGTACAATGCACAACTTGAGCCTGAAAACAATGTAAGAATCAAAAAATGCACACAAAATTTGAGGTTTCTATTCAGCAAACTTAAAAAATAATGTCTCCAACTCCCAATTCAAGTTTTGGAGGCTTTATTTATACATTTCAACTAAAACCAACTATTTTAAGCCACCTTTTGATTAGTTTGTTGACAAAACATATCAATGACATTTCATCTACCTAATTTTGCACTTTTGACAATTTTTACAATATGGAACAACTTTAAACATTATTTGACAAATGACTTAAAATATGACTTCCTAAGACTCAAACACCTCTAAAATGGTTTGGTAAACCTTATTATAATACCCAATACACAAAATAGAAAAACTATTTACAAATGGCCTCATGGAGGTAAGAAATCAAACAGGTGCTCTTGCACCAAACTCCCAGGGGAAAAAGAATTCAAGCCCCTTTGAATTGTCTTCTTCCTGGTCTTCCAATTACTTTGCACTTAAATGTCCCTTGTCTTTTCAACCATGTTTGGTCCTTTCTTCCTTTTCTTCTTATTATACCTTCTTCTATCAATCATTCTTGCAACTTGGAGGTTCGAAAACTCTATTAGATCATCATATCCTTCACTTTGTCCTTCATAATCTACACATACATAGTCCGAAGAAAAACTAGAAACACAATATAAAGACCTTGAGGTCTCCTCCTTGTCTTCTTGTACTTCAAATTCCTCTTCATCGATAACCAAATTATCCAATCTTGACACTAATTCACTTGCAACCTCAATGTTCTTGTTTTCTTCTTCCTCTTGTTTGACTTGTCCATCACCAACCTTACTATCCCATTCTTCTTCAATGGCTGCATATTGTGCCCATAAGTCTTCTTCTTCATCTTTGACTGAATTTTCTACCCTCTTTTGTCTTCTTTGCTTCTTCATAATCTTATTTAGAGGCCACCTCTTTGACATTGGTATATGCCAACTCCTTGGTGATTTCTTAAGAATTTCATTTTCCTTGGCCAATCTTTCCAACTCTTGGCTTATCTCTTCCATGGATTTCTCAAACTCTAATTGTCTTGCCTTCTTTCTTTCCTTCTTTCTCATTTCCTTTTCCTCTCTTTTCTTCTTCCTTCTTGAATCCTCATCCTACAAATATCTTTCCAATATTCTCAACAAATCCATCTTCACAAGCAAGTCTCTCCTTGCTTCCACTTCACCTTTCCTCACCTAGGCAATTAGGTTCCTTCCTCAACCTGCACAACACAACACACAACCACAAAAACAAACTCTTCCTCTACCTAGACCTTACTAGTCTCTGATACCAATTTGATTTAGAGCTAGGAGGATTCAACAACACATCTCACAAACCTTCAATAATAATCCAAAAAAATATTTGTATAAGACATGCTATTAGGCATTGTATATCACATTGGAAACATAACTATGGCAGCCCACAATTTGATGCAATGAACAATCATTAATAAATTCAAAAAAAATAACAATAAAGATAATCAATTTTGTGAGATTGAATAAAACATAGTTATAGACTTTTCCTCCAATTTTTATAAAGATCCAATGGTGGAAATAAAAGTTATTGCATTTTTCCTAAAACTGCAAACCCTAGGTAGGGTTCAGACCTGCCGTCACAAAAATGGTCATAACTTATTCAAATATTAATGAAATTTGATGAAATTTGAAGAAAAATAAAGTATATTCAAATGGAAACAAGATAAATTTTGTTTCAGATCCAAAATATAGACTTTACAATCCATACCATCACATTTTTCAGAGTTCAAATTCTGCACAATATTGTTAGAATAGGGCAGTCTCACCAAAATAGTCATATCTCCCACAAAACTCAATAAAATTCAATGAGAAAAAAATAATTAGAAACTAGAGGAAATATATTTCCATAAATATATGATAATTCATTATATGAGTCCATACCAGGCTGTACAATGCAGAACTTCAGCTTGAAAACAATGTAAGAATCAAAAAATGCACACAAAAGTTGAGGTTTCCATTCATCAAACTTAAAAAATAATGTCTCCAACCTCCAATTCGATTTTTGGAGGGTTTATTTATACATTTCCAACCAAAACCAACTATTTTTAACTACCTTTTTATTAGTTTGTTGAGAAAACACCTTAATGACACTTCATCTACCTAATTTTGCACTTTTGACAATTTTTACAATATGGAACAACTTTAAATATTATTTGAAAAATGACTTAAAATATGACTTCCTAAGACTCAAACACCTCTAAAATGGTTTGGTAAACCTTATTATAATACCCAATATACAAAATAGAGAAACTATTTACAAATGGCCTCGTGGAGGTAAGAAATCAAATAGGTGCTCCTGCACCAAATACATCCAATTAATGCATGGCAAAATATTTTATTTGATGAGGATGTTTTGGATGATGAAGTTACAAATGATAGCACCTATTGGGGTAGGAGAAATACTCTTTTTGAGGATACTTATAAAAAAGGTCTGGAAAATTCCATAAATGGGCATATTGTAGATGATCCATGTAAGGATCAAAGTAATGCTGAGGTGGGTAGTTTTATCAATAAAGATGCTACTTTTGATCTAACAAAAGCTAAACTATATGAGAGGTGTGGAGATATAGATACCAATGAGGAATCTCTTGAGTATGATATCAATTATGGATGTAATGAGGGAACTCATAAAATTGAATATGGCCGCATCGGTTCCCCTATGGTGAAGAATTGTATATCTGAAGGAACAGCTGATAAGTTAGATATTCATGTTCTACGGGATGATTGCACAAATACTTCCACAACATTGTTTTATATTGAGGAGAAGGAATTACATTGTAATTCTATAGATTATGCAGATACTTCAGTACCTTTTCACCCAAGTGAAAAGCAATCCAAAGATATAGGTGATTGTGAAGATCATATGGAACAATATGAAGCTGCAATGGAGTTTTTTGAAGATACTCCCTATCTAATGGATTTGATTATGGAACTTCTCTCACCTCAAGGGGTCAACATTTATGGAAGGAAAATTGATAATAGACCTGATTATGTGTCCTTTCGTGAATGCATTGAGGAGTGGCCTAGTTAGATCCAAAGTGTCTGTGATACCTTCAAGTTTGATGAACAGATTCAGGATGATCATATATTTCATGGTGATGTGGAATATGAAATTTTCACCTTCTTGATTTAGTCTAAGGAGCCTCTAATAGAAAGGGACAAAGCTAGCAATGTTGTTCTTGGTGGCATAAGCAGTGTTGGTCAATGTAATACTAATGATTTGGTGTCACATACTACTTATGTGCATTCATTGTTAAGAAAACAGGCTAAAGTTTTTGATAGAGGAAAATTTGTTTTTGAAATTTTGGGGCCTGGAGGCGCTACCTTGTAAATTTATTTTTTGTACATTTTGTGAGTATCATAAATATGCTTGTCTGATTTGTTTTCTTTTTGCTGGGTCTGCTTGCCTAGTCTGGGTAAGTTCCTTGGTTTTTGGTCATGCACCCTGGTCTGCTTTGAATGGAGATTCTATTTCTCACCATACCCACTAAGGCTATGCATCCCTGAGCATGAGCCGCTAATGGACCTTGCAAAATTCTGAAGAATTTCAGCTCAATTAGCATGAACCCAGTTCCCATTTTTAAACCCTTTTCCCCAAAGTGAGTAGGGCTTTATTCAAAGCATGCCAACATTATAATTTTAGGTTGACCTGCTCAATCGGTCATTGGCACCTTTAGTGATCTTTAGAGCCATCTGGCATGTCAGTCTACCAGCCCCATTAGCTCATGTAACCAGTCATCCTTTTCCCATCCAATCAAATCTTTTCCTAAATTTGGGTTTCAAATTTTAACCTGGTGACTTAAACATTAAGTCATTAACCTAGTGGTCATGTCATCATTGGCTAGATCGAGTCTCATCCATTTGATGCTAATATTACTTGATTTGTAGATTTCAAGATTTTAGGATTGGGGATAAGATCTGAATCGTACCCTGCCAGCCCATGTGAGTTAAGTGCCATCCAGATAAATGCAACAAGGTTGGCAAAAAGCGGACACGTGTCCAAGGTATAGTGCGAGACCCACTCCCCACTATTGCTCCTATGGCCTGACATTTTCAACGAACGATAAAGATCAATTTGGTGGAATGATCTTCACCATTCCCCATTGGTCCACTGGATCAAAATGGAAGGTGGTTATGACTAGTGAGATCAGCAAGATCTCAAAACCTACCTTGACTTACTCAGACTATGGAGCCCACACGATGTGAAGGTGTATCCAACATGGAAGAACTCTATTGGCTATGAGAATTTTGGTGAAGCACTGCTGGAAATTAGAGGTGGTCAAATGAAAGATGTTTGTCTGATCATCCATCAAGGAAAAAGATCGATGAATATCATTCAAAGTTGGCAAGTAACACATGATGGTCATTTCTACTCTGTGTGACTAGCTTGCATTAATGACTAACATTTTGTAGGGTGATTAAGTTGATCTTAATTCTTGTGGAGCTACAAATGCTAGTAATCATGAAGAATAATCTACATATTTCCATGAAAATGGGGAATAAACAATGCCAGTACATTTTCCAATGAGTCACCTGGGTTACGCATGCATATTAGACATTGCTTGTGAATGCCATCGCTCCCTAATAAATATAGAAGGAATAGCTACTATTCTTGTCATTTGCATTTAGCAGCTAAAGGTGTGGTTAATTAAGATAGGGTAGTGAGAGAAATTATCAGAGAAGAGAATGAGCAAGCTAGTAAGAAGGTCTATTCACTTGAGTTCCTTGAAGATTGGCCTTGGTGCATTAGAAGTCGGCCTAGCCATGGAGGCAAACATTTTCTCTGGAAAGCCCAGACTTGCACCTAGTAGGTGTAGTTGAAGGCTATAGTTCCAAGGCGATATTGTAGGAAAGACAAATAACAAAGGAAAGAACCTAGTGTAGTCTCCCACATGAACAAAAAAGAAAATAAGATATGGGTGCAACTCTTATGGATGTCAGCACTCGCCAATTGATCTTACCAGCAACCCCTCCAAGACCGAGATCGACTCTAACTATTGTCGATATCTAGCTCTATTGAATGATGGTTTTCCCTCTGAAGAGGAAGTGTTATCTATTATTGCACTGGTAGCCAAAAGCCCAAATGGGCATACTGGGAGATTGTAAGGAAAAGAAAAGGAGGAAGGCAAGGTTTCTTCTCCTCCTCTGGCAATGACAAGGAGTGGTCGTGTATAATGTGGACGTTGTGCAATTTTTTGCACACACGCCCCGCTAAAAGCAGGGACCCTCTTTTGTTTTCACTCTTGTTGTTTTGGCCCTCTTATTTTGGGGATTTAAATTGCCCAGGCATGAGTTTAAACATTTATCTTGCTTGCCTAAGTGTTTCCCCCATGTTGCCTATTGAAAATCTTAAGCTTTAGGCGAAGTTTAGGTTTTTACCCTAGTTCAGGATTTTCTGCCCTGTTTGGATTTTTCAAAATTTCTTCCAAACTCTGGTAAGTCAGTTTCAACATTACTATTCAGGAATTTTTGGGTCTTCACGGAATTCCACCTGGGACAGATTTTTCTGGAATTCCATCCTGTCGTCGGGTTTCTGGATTCCTTCAACTCATTTGGTTAGCTGCGTTTATGATTGCTCCTTGTATGAATTGTATTTGGTTGATCTTTGGGAGATTTTCTTACCATTATGCTTTCTCATTGGCATCCTGTTAAGTTGAGATATTTGATCTAGTTGTGATTTGGCGTTACTGGCTTGCCCTATGCATTCATGGTTAAAACTTAGGGTTTCATGCCTAGGGCATTTCCATTTCTTTTCAATTTTCTTTCGATTAGGCCTAGAATTCAAGGAAGGTCTGTTGAGGGTTTGGGTTAAGCTGGTTTCATGCCTGGGGTCCTCAAATTTGTGATCTTCGATTAATTTGAGCGAAGTCATGGCCAATGTTCGCATTTTCCTTCAGCTTTGGGATTTTCCGTCGGTCCCAGATTTTCCCGGTTCCTCCTTTTTCCCCTCATTTCCCCAGAGTTCTTGCAGTGATTATCATTTTTTGGATTTTCTGGGAGGCACTATGGAATTTGAAAATTTGGTGAAATGGATGATTATAATGATAAATTTTTATGGTTCCATGTTTTAGATTGCTAAATTACATAGCGATTATGCATTCTTTATTCATTTTTAATGATCTATTATTGATTTTGTGCTTATTTCGCCAGAATCCTCTTGGTCTGGATTTCCCCAAAATTCCTTTCTGGCCTAGATTCTGTGGTTGGCTTGAAATCCTAGACTGTATTGACTACGATTTAGCAGTGTTTCTGGGTTGATTTTGATTTTTGTTTGAGCTTATTTGGATTATGAATATATTACTGATGATGAGCTAATCTTGATCTTCATGTTACGATAGTGTTATAATGAATATTAATGGTGGTTTTTGCTAAGTGCAGGTTGAGTTTTGTTGAGTCATAAAGGAAGTTTTGGAGATGAAGTTATATCTATGGAAGAAATTCAAAATATTGGCTACTCCACCCCTTGGCTGAATTGGTGAGGTGCACTCAGGATAAGAATGGAAGGAAGTAGTTAATATAGGGCTGCATTGAAACTTGTGCCTTGGTTCGAATTGCATTGAGGATCCCAAGCCGACCTGGATTGATTTCATGTATTAAATGCTAATTTGTTTTGTTTTGAATTCTCCTTGGGACGACCTATTTGATGGCCATTATTATTATTGTAAACATCAATTGGGATGACTTGTTTGTGGTTGTCTTATTATGGTAAAACCCTTCTTGGGCTGACATGCTTTGGGGTTCTCTATAAATTTAGAATTTTGCCTCATTTGTAAGATATATAGAATAGATACACAGATAGAGATAATTTTGATACAAGAGCAAACTAGGTAGTAGAGCATAGTTAGAAGTTATTCAATTTCTGAGCAAGTGTTGTAACAAAACATTGGAATTGTTGCTGAAATTTGGTGATTCCATACAATTGAGGACATTGTGATTTTCTGGTGATCTCTTTTGTGTTGACTCATCTTGCATGGTTCTTATGCTTCTATCTTTCAAATTGCGCAAGGTTATTAGATATATGTTAGATTTAGATTTAGATCTGATTCAATGGTGTTTATGATTTAATGCTTGAAGTGTTTGCAACAATCGTTGGTCCATACTTTTTGTAGCTAGCTAATTGTTAGTTGCTTTGCAAAGTTAGCCTGGACCTTTATATTCATTGTGCCTAGTTCAATTGTGAATTTTATCCATTTCAATTGCAATTGAGTTGTCTTGGATGAATGTTCATGATCTAAAAATCTTAATAACTTAGAAGATTGCACTGTTTCTGTGAGATTGTAGATTTATCTTGGTTAAGTAGGAATTAGTTTATGAGGGATTGGTCCATTTCAAGTATTTCATCATTTGCATTGTTAATATTAGGAGTAGTTTTAATCTTAGATATCTCTTTGAAACCCTAATCTTTTATTTCTTTATCATTTGAGTTAGATTTAGGATTGAAGTATCATTACATTGCCAGATCTGATAAGTTAAAGATTCAGTATTTTCTTGTAGTAAGGTCCCTTTGTGATTACCAGCATTTTCACATTTATCACTGAGTTGTTTATGCATTGCCAAAACTTGACATTAGAGACCTTGGGGTTATCTCTTGAGGCTTGCTGATAGAGATTTATGTTTCAAGAGAGATATGATTTCATATTCTGTCTGAGTTGTTGCTGTGTAAAAAACATAATCAAAAGACGTGGCAGTGGAAAAGGTGGAGTGAAGGGAAAATAAATTTTTTTCTGTATGGGATCTTATTTTTGTTGGTGTTTATGAAATTTGTTGTGGTGGTCCTCTATTGCATGTGTGTGGCACATTTTGATGATTCCATGTTAGTTGTGTGCCTTCATGGTATTTTGGTTACTTGGTTCATTGTGGCTTAGGTGGCTACAAAGGGAATTTTGGTGATACATTGCATTCCCTTCTCCGACGATGGTTACATTTTAGCTTTCTCTTGTTACACCATGTTTTGCAATTTCAACATGTTGCGGTTTTGAAACACAAGTTAAATGTAGCTAAAATTTTGATGAAATGAAAATTTGCAATGTAATTGCATTCGAGTCTGAAGCTTGTTCCTCTCTATAGGTATAAAGGGAATTCAAGACTCGAATGCAAGGGGGAGAATAAAAAAGAAGAAAAAGATAGAGAATAGAAAGTTTCTGGTTAGGTCTAGGCTAGGTGCATATATGAATTTCATGATAGAAATAGAATAGAAGGCTTGTTTTGAGCTATTTTGGATGAATATATACATACTATCTTAAACTTTTGTGCAGAATTGATTCATAAATATAAATGAAAGCTTATTTCTTATGCATTTTCTCTCCTTGTGTGGATTTGAGTAAATCTTGAATGGAATTGTCAATAACATTTTCATTCTTTTTTTGAATTTCAATTCAAATGTATATCTTTGTTTCATTCTTTGATTCAATTAATCAATTAAATGCTCAAATAGAGTTATAGATTTGCAATTATTTTCTTGGGATTTGATAAGTAGTTGTGTATCAGAAATTTTGAGCCTCATAATGCAAAGTTGTTATGTGGATAGTCCATTCCATTAGGATTTGAAGTCATTTATGTATTACTGGTATTATGTATATGACTCTGTAGCCCAATTGAATAGGGCACTAATCTATTTCATTGAAAGATTTACCTAATGGGTTGATCAAATTATTGTAGGATGGCCAACCTAGAGTCATAATTTTAATTTACTTTAAAATTTCCAAATATTTACACTAATTTTACATTCACTTGTCATAAGGGATAACATTTACTAAAATGGTAGCGAGTTACTTAGAAACAAGCCAATTTCATAGTAAGCTTTGCATATTTACCTTCCAGTTAAAATGATCTGTGAAAGTGATGTGTTCCATTAAGTATAATTTAAGTGAACACCAATGGGAATACCCTCCTTGGTCCCACAGAGCCTAAAGTGCAGAAGATCTTAGTTTATGACTAGATCTTGTCAGTTGGCCAATCATTTTCAGGAGTTTTGAACATAGGAAATGGCTATTCCTTAGAAGTTGCTTTAGGTGCATTGGAAAAACCACCAACAAATCAAATCAAAATAGCTCCACAGGATCAAGATAAGACAACCTTTTCATGCCCACGGGGAACATTCTATTGGAACATCATGCCATTCAAACTGAAGAATGTAGAAGCTACTTATCAGTGTGCCATGACAACCATTTTTCATGATATGATGCATACTTTCATGGAAGACTATGTGGACGATCTATTAGGTAAATCATATACTAGAGAGGGACACTTAGAGATCTTAGACAAAATATTCACTAGATTGGAGAAATTCAATGTACAATTGAATCCAAAGAAATGTGTGTTTGGAGTGACTTCAACCTAACTCCTGGGATACATAGTTTCTAAAAAGGGCATCAAGGTAGATCTAGGAAAAGTTAAGGCTATCATGGAAATTCCACCACCTAAAAGAATCAGTGAGCTATGATCTTTGCAAGGAAGATTCCATTCAATCAAAAGATTTATTTCACAACTAGTAGATAAGACTCATCCTTTCACTCACCTACTACACAAAAATGTTTCTTTTTGATGGGATGAGAAATGTGAAGGAGCCTTCAACCAATTGAAACAATACCTAATGAGTCCACCTGTCTTAGTACCATCAGTAGAAGGAAAACCACTCTTGTTATACATTGCTACAATTGAAGTATCATTAGGAGCTTTGTTAGCACAAGAGGATCCAACAGGAAAGAAAGGGAAATTTACTACATTAGTAGGATGCTAAATGACTATGAGATCAACTATACCTCCATTGAAAAGGCTTGCTTGGTAGTAGTGTTCACCACCTAATAGCTTCAACACTACATGCTAACTCACACCATCGAGTTAATAGCCAAAATAGATCCACTAAAATACCTCCTCAACAAAGCTAACCTAAATAGAAGATTGGGAAAGTGGGTTATGATACTCAATGAATTTGCTATCCAATATGTGGATAGGAAGACAATAAAAGGACAAGAAATTGCTAACTAGTTAGTAGAAGCACCTCTACTAGATGATCATCCTTTACACATTGAATTTGCAGATGTTGACGTCCTTACCTTGGCTGCAAAATAGTGGACATTATACTTTGACATGGATCACACACCCAACATGGATTAGGGGCCAAAATATTATTTGTCACTCCACAAGGACATACCATACCAAAATCATATAGATTGATGTTCCCTTGTACCAACAACATGGTAGAGTATGAAGCATTAATTATCAGCATTAAAACAGTTGTAGAATGGAAAATTCTAGAATTGCAAGTATACGGAGATTCTCAGTTGGTCATTAACCAAGTCAATGAAGATTATCAAATAAAGGATGACAAACTGATGCCCTACAAAAGATGATTGATGATTTTAAGAAATACTTCATGGATATCAAATTTGAACAGATTTCAAGAATGGACAATAAAGTCATTGACGCCATGGCTACTATTGCTTCCTTGTTACAACATTGAATCCTTTTGCACCAGCACAAGAACTCCAGCCTTTTGCATCAACATGGACCTTTTGTCAGTGGGGACTAGATCTTGTTTGTAAGATCAATCCATCATCGTCGAATGGAAAAAATTTAATCATCACAACTAAAAAATATTTCATGAAGTGGATTGAAATCGTTCCTCTAACCACCATCACAGGAAAGAAAATTTTATCATTCATCCTCAATTACATCATCTGTTGGTACAACATCCCTCAATCCATTGTCACTGACAATGGAAGACCGTTCAAAAATAAAGACATACAAGAATTGTGTGAGAATTTCAACATTCAACATTGCTTCTCCACACCATATTATTCTCAACAAAATGGTCAAGCAGAGGCTTCCAACAAAACCATTCTGAAAATATTGAAGAAAATGGTCAATGACATTGAACGTGATTGGAACATCCAATTAAACCCTGCTCTATGGACATACCACACTAGTATTTGAACACCAACAGGAGCCACACAATATGCTTTGGTATATGGATCTGAGGCCATTGTACCCATTGAAGTTTAATTTCCATCTCTCAGGGTTTCATTGAAGGGTATCATCTCTCATGAGGACTATCAGGTATCTAGATTACAAGAACTGGAACTATTATATGAATGACGCCAACATGCAGTGAACCACCTGAAAGCCTACCAACAATGAATGTCTAGAAATTACAATCATAGAGTCAAACCCAAAACATTTTAAGTTGGTGATTTGGTATTGAAGGAGAGCCCACACAACCAGCAGGATAAAGAGAAGAAAGGAAAGTTTGAACTGAATTGGTTGGGCCCCATTGTCATTGTGTCAATCTATGGTTCAAGAGCATACCAGCTATCCACACCAAAAGGAGACCTATTTGAGGAGCCCATGAATAGCCTCCATCTCAAGAATTTCTACACATGATTCATCTGCTACATTGGTAAAAGCCTTGAAAAAATCCAAAAACATCAGAAAAAGTCCTTAAGAAATCCAAAAACATTAAAAAATGTCCTAAAAAAATGGTCACCCTTGTGAAAACCTAGCAAACAGGCATCTTGGTGACAACAAAAAAAATCAAAAAAGAGAAAAATACAAAAAAAAAAGAGAGAAAAAAGAAAAATACAAAAAAAGAGAAAAATATGAAAAAAAAATACAAAAAAATCAAGAAGGGGAAAAATACAAAAAAAATATAAAATCTAAAAAAGTGCAATAAAAGCAAGTAGTGAAAACCTGGCAATAGGTTCTATTTGTGATAGGTTGGCTTCTTCCTCTATTGGAACATGGGTTGGCCACATTGGCTCTTTGCTATCACTATCTACATCCTTTGTTTGAGCCTCATTTACATATTCCATTGTTTTGGTCATGTCTCACTTTGGCTTGTCGATCATTGTACATATCCATAATAAATTGGTTTGTTTCCACTGGGGGTAATCCATCTTTGAGCTTACAAAGCAACAGAAAAACAACAGTACAACAACATAGCGAAAACACAACAATCAAATGGGCTACAACTTTGAACATCAATCAAACTCACCAAAAACAATAATTTGAACCAACAACAACAAGGTCAATCAAAAAAAAGTTTCATTTGGTGACGATACTCTGAATCACAGTTTTATCACTTTAACACAAATGTTCAAAACTATTTGCATTGTGATTGTTGTTATCATTTCTCAGGAGCAACTCAAGGTTGTAAAGAACTAGAGAAGCTATGATTGAGAATGATAGTTTTATTTGTCTATTGTCTATGAGTTGATCATTACTACCATGTGAATCATTGTGGGACATGCTCTACAAAGTACCACTAATGGCATTCCGGATTCACATAGAAAAATGATTAACTCTTGTTTGTTTACGCAAGGAATGCTTAGGTCATCTCAGTTTAATTATACTATCGATATTTGTAATCACTTTCAACATTTTAAAAGCTCAATTATAATACCAAGCACAATAAATTGATTACTAGGATGACAACATTGCATGTTGTTAGAGTTGTATGTTTAGGTTGCATTCATACTAGATTTTGTAATGCTATTTATAGATTTCTCCAAGGCTAATGTTATTTCTATCATTAACAGATTGAGTACATTTGACATTACCAAAAGGATCATATACATGCATGAATATTAGAACATCATTCATAGCATTATCATAGAATTTTAGTCATTAGATCATATATTTGCATTATGAAAATCTAAACATAGATGCATTACCATATCATTCTCTAAAGCATTCATCTTAGTCATTAGATCATATGTATGTTTGCATCATGAAAAATCAAAAAATAAATGAATTTATCATATTGAATTTCCATCCATATACATTTAGTCATACATTTTTAGAAACAAAACACCAACATATATAAATTTCCATTTATCCATTTGATACATGCATCCATATATTTGCATCAGAAAATACAAAAAACACAGATTATCATGCATATCATACATCATAATAGCATGCATCCATAAGAACATGTAGAATTAATCCACCATTATTTAATCATTCCATTCATCCATTTCTGCATTAACATTCATTAATATCATTATCCATCTATTGCATCATACATATTTGCATCAGAAAAGCATATAAACATAGCAATTAACACATTCCATTCACATAATTAGATTCCTCATATAGGTCATATAGAAATCATTAATAAAAGCATCATAGAATTATAACATGTGTTGCATCCATAATATATCATATCATCAGATCATGAAACATCACATAACATATATAATAGGAAATTAAATGCATCCACCATGACCAATGCACATGAACACATAGGTCAACCATCATCATCATTGCATATATATCTCAAAAATGATGTCAAGTGTACAAGGATATCTGAATATGAAGGAATACATCATAAAAAATGGTAGTAAATCATCGAGTATCAGTGTATAGATGTCCACATCACAATAAAGCATCAAATATCAGAGCTAGGTAGTGCTCCCTCTAAATGGTGTTGACATCCCTGGACCTGTACCCCCTGATGTACCTAATGGACCCACACCTGAATCTCTCCAATCTCTAGACAATGGTTGTGTGACACCTACACTGATTGTCTGAGACTATGACCTAGCAGATCAGGTTTGCGCAAAGCTCACCCACCGCTTGGGAAGAACCAACTCATGATATCGTTCTCTGTAAAACTGGATCTCCTATGTAGTACGACAAACCTCCCTAAAATAGTCTGTGAATCTGGCAGCTGTCGCAACCTATTGTAATCTATCAGTGATAGCCTCTTCCTACTCTACCTATTGCCTCAGTGCATCCCTCTCCACAGTAAATGCAACAACCTGGCCTTGTACCTATCCCTAGCCCTACACCTGAGCCAGCTACTATCTAGCAGCATCCCTCTCGGTCGCCAGAGTTTGTATCTATCCCTGGGCCTATAAGAGTTGTGCCTAAACCTATGCCAACAACTGTGTCTATGTCTATAATTGTCCCTTCACCTATGTCAACTAGCCTTGAAAGGTCTAAACCTGGGCATGCAATGCTATCATCTAAGACTATTTTTGTTGTGATAGCAACTGTATCTGCACCTATTGCTACCACTAAGGATTGTCTCTTGCGAGGCATTCTAATAGCCAATCTTGGGTGGGCACCACCTCTTCCATCTCCACCACCACCGTCATCTCTACCATCATTACCACCAACATCCCCACCATCATCACTACCTCCTCCCTCCTCACCTCTACCTCTACCCCTCCTATGTCTGGGTGGTCTATCCTCATCGTCCTATAACACAAGCACTATCTCATCAGGTCTCAAAATCCTCAAAAATGGATGCTCAACAAAATACTGTGAGTACTCCTCAGTCATATATCCCTCAGCAATGCCCAAAAGGTAGTCCCAGATCACTAGATGTAAATGATGATACTCATCACATGTAGAATCATGAGATAATGTGGGCCCCCACTTGTTCACATCCTGCTACCTCCACGCATACATAGCCAATCCCTGAGGCATCCCCTGAACTCTATCGTACTGTCTAAGCACCCTCCACAACAAGAATCTCTCTATAATAAAATATGTCTGCCCAATAAGGTATCTAGCAGTCATAAAATAGGGCACCTCCAAATAATCCTCAGCCCATTGCTCATAATCTACATACGGTTACCATGTAACTAAATCTAGATCATCTAGTACTCGTCTACAATACTCCAATTTCCTAGCTTATGCTGGACAACTAGGCCGGCATAACCATAAACATAGGTTCTCCCAAATGGTCAAAATTTGTTTGTCTCTAGTTGTGCCACCACAATATTCTCCCAAGCCCACATCTATAAGAGGGTCACACCTATAGACAGACTATCTCATCTAAGTTACACTACCTGGTGCAAATCATGGTATAATTGTACAAGCATACATGAACCCCAAGCGAAACGGGTCCCAAACCAAATCATCTGCTCCAATGTCTAACCTCAACCAAAAAACAATCCCTTTTCCCTCTTTTTGGGACATGAGAAGCCACTAACAAATCCTGTAAGCATGGAAGGAAAAGGGGCATATCTCTCAAACACCTCATACCAAGGCATCTCATACCCAACAATATGATCATCATGGAATATCCGACATAAAGCATCTATACCTCCTTGCTCAGTATGATCATAGGTCATGATATCACCTACCACAAGAATCTGCAATATCTTATAGATATCCTATAGTGTCACAATCATCTCTTCAGTGGCCAAATGAAAAGTGTTGCGGTCACTATTCCACCTCTCTGCCAATGCAATCAACAATTCCTAATTAATCCTAATCCAGAGCATATCAATCAGTGAGGATAATCTGCATCTCTCAATGATATCTCTATCGGCTTGTGACAGATGTGGGATCATCTCCCAAGTTTGTGGAAACCTCTCTCGGGATTGAAGATTATCTAAATCCATATCCTATCATTATAAAACATCATAATCAACACATCAATCAATCAAATCAAATCAACAAAGCAATCAAACATCAATCAATCATCTTATCAGCTCTAGTGATATTTTCTATCGAATGTCGTGAACATCTATTTTTGATCCTCGCCTATCATGAGGTCAAAATAACATCATCGTTAGTGCACCTCACCTATCATGAGATCACTAAATCATCTAATCTATCATCAAAAACAAATCATTGGCTGATGAAAGAAAACATCATCAAAATCAAGGAGAAAACAAAAAAATCTTCAATTATGTCCTAGATGCAACATAATAGGGCTTCATTGCGTTGAAAATCAGATGCACCATCAAATTCAGTCTATGTGCCATTATAGATCTTCAATGTGCTATTTCATGGGATGAGCCAGAGAATTCCTCTTATGCACTGCACAATCTCTTCAATGCTCCATTTCATTCAATGTGCTAGAGAATTACTCTGATGCACTACATAATTCCTTCAATGCACTATTTCTTCAGGATGCTCTATCTAGAACCCTAATGCATGATTATAGGCCACCCATGCGCCAAAAGGTTGGTGCGCTATTATAGTCTATGAGTATGCTGCTATATCTAGTGGATGCACTAAAACATCTAGCCTATGTGGAACATAAAATTTTGTATGCACTGAAACAAGAAAAAACCAAAAATTTGAAAGGAAAAACGTGGGAAAATTAATTCAAAATTCACAAGAAAAGTTTCAAAATTCATACTGAAGGTTCGTATCCCACTAGACGATTATGTCATCGCACCCACTCGAATCAATGAGTCTCATAAGGCATCAAAATTTTTACTCAAATTCTCAAGAATGCTCTCCCAATCCACAATTTTTCAAAATTACCAATGCACAAATGAATCCTCTTTTCACTTTTTACCTCTTAATAAGGGTAATTAAAAGGGTAATTTTGGTGGGATATTTTAATTTTTAAAAGGGTCAATTAATTGGAGGAGCTCAATTCTTCCATATCAGGAGATAAATCTCTAGAATGTCATCACATCAAAATTTCATCATCATACATCATCAAAAAAATTCAAAAATCATCAAAAATCTTTTATTATAAAAAATTCCTCAATTTATCTCTCAAGGGGGCATATAGTCATCTTCTAAAAATTGTTGTCTGGGGCATTGCCGGAATTTTAGTATCTTTGGTAAAATTTTCTTTGAAGCAAATCGTAAGCACCACTTCAAAGAGGGGAAAAATGTATACAGCCAAAATTGGTCTAGAGAATATTAACTAAATATCAATTATTTAATTAATAATTTTTTTATTTCATCTACTATATAAAAAAAATTGAAAATCTTATTTATATAGTTCATATTTCTTAATTCCTCTTATCTAAACCACTTTCTTCATGATTTAATTAAAAAAAAAAAAGTTTAACTAATGTTTTTTATTTGATTAATTCTCTTTCATTAAATTTGAATTTTGTCACATTTCTCCATATTCTCCTAACCTCCTTCCATCTCATCTTCCAACTCACCATGTATCACATGAAAATAATTATTCCTAATTTCTAAAATGGATATTTACTCTCAAAAAATTTAACCAACTCAAGGACACATGGCTTCATCCTTCACTTGATTCTCTTCTACACTTGGAAAGATTGTTCTACTAAAGGGGACAATTTCCTTAATTCTCTCTAACCTACTCGTTTCTCGTCATCGATCTCTCGAGACTTAATCCTAATTGTCGAATGCTGCCAACTCACCTGATGCCTTAGTGAAATCTATAAATAGAGGCTCATTTACAACTTTTTCTTTAGAGAAGATTGCATAACATTACTCTACAGAATTCATCTTAGCATTTTAGAGTATAATTGCATTTTGATTCAACATTTAGAATAGTTTAGTAAGTAAATTAGAATCATGGCTATATTCTTAGATGTATCTTAGATTGTTTTTAGCATTTAGGATCATTCTCACAGTATTTCCATTAGTTTAATTCAGTAGTCCATCATTTTAAATAACATTATGTATACAACAAATCTCCATTCTTCCTATCACTTAGTTCATCATTTAGTCAAGAACATCCAAAATTATGTAGGTGTAGACATAGTTTCTGCATTTTAGCTTAGAGGCTACTCATTTCTTAGGTGGCATCCCAGTAATTTAGTACATAATCAGGATCTGAGAGCACAATTACCATGGACATTTAAGAATAGAGGAAGATGGAGTGTTTTTAAGGAGTCACTTTATGGAATTGTGTTTTGTTAATTTAGATTCCCTTAATGTAATACATTGCATCTATTGTGTGTTATTGATTAGTTTAATTCACATACTTTTTTATGTACAATATCTATTGTGATACATGTAATTTCATATATGCTAATGTGCATGACCTCGTATGTATACTTGTAAGTTGTGAGAGTACATTCAAGTTAAATTGTGATAATGAACAGTTTGTTATGGGAAAAAGAGTATCACAAAATATATAAATAGAAGAAAAGTAATCTATGTAAGAGTTTCCTTATCAATTATACATTTCATCCACATTATTTAGCAACACATGTGAAACACAAACAAGGACACTACGAGAAGAACAATTAGCGGGAAACTTGTGAACCATAGGACGATGTCAGTTGTTCAAAAACCAACATTAAATAGAAGTAGAGCATAGAATTGTGTAGATCTTGAATAGCAATGTGATCTATTCTCGTGTTTGCATATATACATTTGCACTCTCATTGACCTCCCATGCTTTTGATTGTAATATGGTGGTTGTTTTTTTTGAATATGCTAACAAATAGAGTAATTGTATAATAGGAGTTGCATTATCCGGTATTTAGTATTACAGGGAAATAGGGAAATTGTTACAGAAGTAGTACTAAAACATACATACATGTATTTATGCATATCCTATCGTTGCATGAAGGAGATGGGAAAAGTAAATGCAAAATTGAATGCTGGACTATGGCAAAGTATACTTTGATAAAGTTATATTGTCAAAAGAGCCATTGTGGTGTTGGTTTGATAGGAGGCTATTGTTAAATATACATATATATATAGGTATACATATATAGAAACATATATATACACATACATATATATACATATACATATAAACACATACATATATATATACATATATAAATACATATATATACATATATATGCACATATATATACATATATATGCACACACACACACACACACACACACACATATATATATATACATACATTCCCACACACCAATATTCAATGAGAGGATGGATTGGTGCTTGCACCAAGAAACACTTACCATTCACCCTCCCCGTATTGAGGACACCATTCTCGTACAACACCAACCCACATAATTTCCAAGGTCCATGTCACCACTCAAAACGCATGGTGACCATATATATGAAAAGGCTAAGTATGAAATAATAAACATATTGGAGGTAAAATTATTATATATATACTTTCCCACATGGGAAAATTCAATATTGTATTTACTTCACCCACTGCCATTGCACAATGTAAGGATGCATTGGCCCTTGTGCCAAAAAACACTTAACATTCACCCTTCTTGTATCTAGGACACTATTCCCCACCACCACCTACCCACATAATTATGAAGCTCAACCTCACCACAAAAAATCCAATGACCATATATATGCAAAGGCTTAGTAAGAAAGCATAAGCATGTTGGAGATACAATGAGTTTGGTGGTTGGTACGTGCTATTTTTTGCAATTCATCAACTTTGGCTCCATTATAGGGCAGATTGGAGGGTTTTAAAGATGTCATTTTGCACAATCAATGTGTCATTTTACTTGGGTGTTTTGTATAAATGGTTTATTTATTGTTTATGTTGAAAGCGTTTTCTCTAGAATCTGTAAGTGGTTTTCCATGGATGTCTGGCATTATGGTTTTGTATGGATGGAGAAATTGTAGTTAAATCTTCTTCGATTCGTCAAAAAATATCATCAAGGTTTGTAGTTTTCCCATTCTTGGTTTATTGTTTTTAGTTATCTCTGTGTGTCTTTAGGCTTCTACCTATTACCATAAGAGAAATTGCAGTTAAATCTTGTTTCTCCCATTAGAAAGTATGGTTAGGATAGTAATTTGATTGCGCTCCATTAATTTTTTTAGTTTTATTTTTGTATCTTTGTCATTAGATGCATTAAGATAGGAGCAATTTGAGATTAACATACGAGTGATTGCACATATATAGATATGCAGAGTGTTTGTTATGTGTTTCAAATTTTTGGTAGCCAAAGTAAATGCAAAATTGAATGCTGGTGTGTGGGAAAGTATAATTTGATGAAGTTGTATTGTCAAAAGAGCCATTGTGGTGTTGGTTTGATAGTAGGCTATTGTTAAATATACATATATATAGGTATACATTTATAGCAACATATATATACATGTACGTATATATACATATACATATATATAGATATAGATATATACATACATGTATATATATATGCATATATATATATATATATATATATACTTTCCCAGATTCAAACATTAAATATTGCATTTACTTCACCCATTACCATTGTACAAGAACTGTAATGCCCCATCATAATAACCTAAGGAATGTTGCAATTGTGTATAAAAGTGAAATAATTTTTTTTAAAAGTATAATTATTAAGTTAATTAGTTGCATACATTCGTTAAGTTACGCGATGTTACACTACTTTGAGTTTCCATAGACGACTTTAGTATTTCGCATTGCACATATTAAATAACATTAACAAAAAAATAAACATTACATTTCATTTGAAACTCCATTCAAGATAACAATAAAGTACTAACATGTTTCATACATTTCTTTTGATAAAATAATACAATACTCATCCATCTGATGAGGTAGTTCAATAATAATTACATTTTACAATGTTCACCTCATAACAATTGAGGGATGTTTTCAAATACAAGATTTACAATGACATAAAGAAAATACAACTGTTTCCAAGTACGAGCTCTCCATCCATAAAGCTCTTGATGCCAAGATCACAAAACTAGGGACCCAACGGAGCAAGGTGCACATTCCACCCAACCATGTGGTACCTGTAGGTCCACCCCTCATGCTAGGAGATAGTAATATGGTTACCTAGACATAATCTACTAACCCTAGACACAAGTACACACTAACTATTGGTTACATTGCTTCCATTAAGACAATTGGTTGTACTTCATACACAAGGTTAACTATTATTTTAGGTGGAGTGTCATCACAATATTACAAAGGTTACCCTGGTGTTTATTCCTAGGTTCCGGCCCCCAAACATGGGTTACCCTGGTAACCTCTTACAAAACCTGGCCCCTATTGCATACTATTGCGGAATCGAATGTCTCTTGAAGAAAGAAGACATCGATTTGCCATTTTAGGCCTTCTCATCTTATATTCAAGACTGAACTAGCTCAAGAGTCATAAGTGAGGCATAAACATTATGTTAAGAGTTTTTAAATTTAACTATTGTGTTCTTTAGTTTTCACTGACTTACTAACTCTTTGTAAGTTACCCTGACACCACTTTGTGTGTCGGCCCTTACAAAAAGCCACTCCCCTAAACATAACAAAGGAATCTATGTTCTCTAACTAAGGTTTACAAAGTGTACATATAACCAAAATTAATATAAAAGACCAAACGTGTTATAACGGACATCAATCATTGTTCATAAAACAGGTGTCAAACCACCATACAAATCCATGTAGACACCCTTAGTTAACACAAGAACTCTATTTAAATAATCACAATCCCCATTTAACAACTGGTCTAGAAGACTTGGAAAACTACGACTTTCCCAATTTGCCCAATTAAAAAAACAACTAAAGCAAATCAGAAAATTAAACATCTACCATTCAGATTTATTAAATCCAATCATTCAAAGAATTAACAAGAAATTATAGTAACTTAAATTCAACTCTTTTCTCTTATCATAAAAAAAATAACATGATTTAATTCTAACTTTAACTTTCACAACTTCACTAATCAATATCCACCCATTTTTCTATTTTAACTTTTCTGTTATAAATCTACCTAATGTTTTTCCTAACATAAAATTATACTCTAAATAATATTTTCTTGCTTCATTCAAAATAAACCCACATTTTAAAATAAATTTTAAATAACATAGAATTAATATAATATATATATAAATACATATACATATATATACATATATATTATTATTTATATATATAGAAAACCCTAGTCAAAATTATTTACGGATTATATGCTGTGTCAAAATTTACGAATTCATTTCTTTGCTATTTATACACAGCCACGGCTGTTTACCAGCCGACAGCCTTCCCCATATGGGGAGGCAGCTGTGTGGTAGCCGCCGCTGCCTATGAGGGCAGCGTCAGCTACCTCCACAGCCGTCACCCCATATGGGGGCGGCTGTGGGGGTAGCCCCGCGGCCCCATCAAAAGACTATGTTTAAATATTAACATTTAACCCAATGAAAATTAAAAACTGCAACTATTTAATTTCACTTAAATGAAATTTAATACGAATTTCATACGGCGATTTTAATTTATTAATTCACTACTATTTGAAAATAAAATAATTTTTTTTATATATATATTTGTATATGTATGTATATATATTTTTTACTGATATATATACATATATGAATATATATATATATATATATATATATATATATATATATATATATATATATATATATATATATATATAATTCATAAAAAACAATTCAATACTAAAACTGGGCAATAACTTTCAATAGGAAATTGAAAAAGAAATTTCAAACCCTTCAAAGATTTTAACAATTTTCCTCTATAAATTTCTGCTATTAATATAAAACCCTGTTTTGCCCCTTTATTTCTTTATAATCCATTGTTTTCACAATTTTCACAGAGTTTTAAAAATTTAACAAGAGAGAATTTTTTTTCTTTCACAATTAAAATCCTTCAAAGATCTTTCCTACTGTTTAAATAAATTTTTTACAAAGTTCTTGAGAAGAACACAAGAAATACAAAACTAATATTTTCTCAATCATTCTTTTTCAAAAGGAAACAAATGAAACAAAGAAAAATACCTGTAACTTGAGATTTGGCTGTAGAAATGAGAGCCTCTGTTGCCATAGTCCTCCAAATCTTCTTCAAAGCACCAAATCCAAGAAAGCTTTAACTAACCACAAAGATCCTCCAAGCAAAGGGATCTTCCACAAATATACAGTATTACCAAATTAACACAATACAGAAGGTTTTGCAAAAACTGAGATATTTTTCCCATGAAGAAATTGAACAGCCTCTGTATTTTCCAAATCCCCAGATAATATCTGACAAAATCCTCAACCAAAAATCATAATTGCACTGGCACACTTGTCGAGAAGTGCAAAATATCTTTTAACCACTTCTCGGCAATCTTGCCTTTCCAAGATTTTGCATGATTTAATTCATTTATTTAAATTTAAAAATCAAATTTCAAATTGCATGCATTTATTTTATTTAATTTAAATTTGCAATTTCCAAATATAAAAAATTATTTAATAACCAAAAATACCATTTCCACAAATTATTTAATTTAAATATTGAATCCATTCACACACAATTTTAAAACAATTTAATTTAATTTATTTATTTATTTAATTAAATAAATTTAATCTTTTAAGATCAAACCATTTAACCAAACAGGCTAATTAATTAATTAATTAACAAGCAACTAATTTCTTCAACATTTAAAAATTAATTTAAATAACAATAAGTTAAAACATAATAAACTATTATTAAAATCAACATTTTTCCTTTCAAGCAATTAAACCAACAGAGAAAATACAAGACAACCAAGACTCAACTAAAACTGATAATGCACAGTGACCAGGTTAAAGACTAGACTAGGATGAACCAAACTACTACCTCGCAATCAACATTTCCGTTGAGTCTTGACATGCTCAGATCTGAGTAACCTGGTGGAGTTAGTGTCATGTACCTGAAATCCTGCAACCAAGCAAATAACATGCATATATATATAAACCATTGTATAGGCACACCATGCAGAGAAAATCACAGATATCACAGATATCACAGGGCACTCGCAAGCGAGTGATGCGATTCCATTCTCCACACCAATACACGTCACATCAGACTGACGAATTAAAAGTAGTTAGTCCATCATAAACATGTACATAGCAATAATCATCTGAAAGTAAACATCTACACTATCTCAAAGCATGTCTAAAATCAGTAATCACCATACAATGTATCATCATGTCACAGAATAAATCCACTATCGCTCAAAACCAGTGATCAAAATATCCAAAAAAAGTATCATAGTCTAATAGTGTGAAAACATAATAGCAGGAAGCATAAGTATAAATGGAGGGGTACTACAAGAACAAGATGCATTGGCCCTTGCACCAATGAACACTTAACACTCACCCTCCCCATATCTAGGACACCATTCTCCACCACCACCAACCCACATAGTTATCAAGCTCAACCTCGCCACAATAAAACCCAATGACCATATATATGCAAAGGCTTAGTACGAAAGGATAAACATATAGGAGATAAAATGAGTTTCATGGCTAGTAGATGCTATTCTTTGCAATTCATCAGCTTCGGCTTCATTAAAGGCCAAATTGGAGGGTTTTAAATTTTTCATTTTGCACAATCTATAGGTTGTTTTACTTGGGTGTTTTGTATAAATGGTTTATTTATTGTTTATGTTAAAACTATTTTTCTCTTGAATCTATAAGTTGTTTTAAATGGATGTCTAGTGTTATGTTTTAGTATGGATGGAGAAATTGCAGTTAAATCTTCTTTGTTTCATGAAAAAATATGGTCAATGTTTGTAGCTTTCCAGTTCCTAGTTTATTGTTTGTAGTTATATTTATGCCTTTGGCCTTATACCTGTTACCAGAGGAGCAACTGTAGTTAAATCTTGTTTCGCTCATCAAAAAATATGGTTAGGGTTGGTAATTTTATTGCGCTCTATTTATTGTTTTATTTTTTTGTGTGTATCTTTGTTGTTAGATGCATTAACATAGGAGAAATTGGAGATTAACATAGGAGTGATTGCATATATATATATATATAGATATGCAGAGAGTTTTTTATTTGTTTGAATTTTCCGTCAAGATTTGTCAGTCGAGCCAAAATAGCCCTCCAAATACCAGCCCTATTAAAGGTTTAAACATTCATAAAAATATTTGGACAATGAAAGAGCATGCAAGACATATTACATATATGCTACATTATCCGCCACTCAATACTATAGACAAAGAGGGAAATTTTGAAAGAACTATTAGTTAAAACATACATACATATATATACATATACACTTATATACATATATATGCATATGTATATATATATATATACACACATATATATATATATATATATATAAATATATAAATATTCATACATAGTCAATTTTAAAGAAAAACAAACAAACTGCAAAAGAACTCTTAGGGAGACACTCAAGAAGCATAAAAAAATATCATAGTCTCAAAAAGTATACTGTTGATCATCAAAGCTCGCACTTATCCGACAATCTTATGGGAAATTCAGTGAGTGGGGCACAAATTGCGTCTCACTGAATACCTCTAGGTTTTTTATAGAATGTCGACTCTTCTTTTGGGGTTTTGAGATAAGGTAGAAAAGAAATGTAAATATAAAACATAAAAGGCGATGTGTCAAATCTTTCACAAAATTTCAAACACATTCCTATGATTGATATAAAAGACACAAAATTCCACAACCCCTCATTTTTGGAAAGAGAACAAACAACAAAGGCTAACTTCAAGCACAATACGAAATTTCAAATCTTTCAGCAGGCAGTGTTCATTGAGGTCTAACCAAACATAAAGATTCCTTTGAGTAAAAGAACAATATTCCAGAAATTATAAGAACTCTGTCTCCTAATATAGCATAACACAACAGAATAACAACTTTAAGGAAAACAAAAAAAGTCCAATGACATAGTCCAGTTCTCCTAAGCTATTATTCAATTGAACAAGCATAAAGCATAGAAATTTTCTATTTAAACTACTAGAATATAACTTGCAAGACACAATGTTTCATTCAAAACGACAATATAAAGGAAGATGTGAAAAAGGCCATACATGCACAGTCTCAATAAATTCCCCTCCATAGTCCGTGCTTTAATTAAAACTAAACTTTGAAACAAATGTCGGATGCCAATTCGACAAGAGTTTAAACCTTAATAGATATAACATGGTAGAATAAAGTAGTTCTATAACTTGCTTCTAAAAAATAGTTTTGAAACTTTAAGAGAAACTAAAAAGAAACACTTCTTTTAACAAAGAAAACAGTTCCTCTTGGAAAATCCTCCTTTTTGTGTCATCACCCTCCTTATATAGCTGCCAGAGAAAGAAGCACTACCTCAAATCAGAATTAATTACTGCCAGATGTTGATACTTGATAGCTCACAATCTGATTTGTAAACCCTTGGTTAGGCTGCAAAAGATCTTTCAATTAACTCTTCAGCTATTGTATTAATGTCTTTTAGATATTTTAAAGAGAGAATCCTACACCCGATTAAATCCTAAAAACAATAGTTCAACAAAATAATCCTATTGACTAATCACATCATCTGAAAGCATTGACTCGAAGCTTCCATCCTGAGAAATAAGAAAAGAGAAGCTAGCAAGCTCCGACAGTCTTCAAAATCTATTATTTTAAAAAGAAATAGTCTTCCTTTGATAAAAAAGATGACACGTAACATGGTCAGAACCATATGTTTTCCAAAGAATGTTTTTGTAGCAAATTTCCACCATCTCGACATGTGTCTTGGGTGCCCTCTAAAAAGAAAATGATAAGGGAAAGTACCACCCAATGGTGTATTTCCCATCTTCCTTACCAGCCTTACATTATCCCAAACACTTCCACAATTAAAAAGGAAGCCAAAAATTGGAAGGCTAGGGAAAAAATATGAAAAAAAACTTCATATTTTTGGTGATTCGCAAGGGCCTTCACTCACAGAGGTATGAACCCAACTCTCTGGAAATTCCTATAGTTTGAGGAAGGAGGAATGTTGGGTCTGCCATTCTTCTTCAGTTGGTAAAGAAATACTATAGATCAACCTATAGGCTTGATCAAGCTAGAAAACTTCTTTGAAATACATGACCCCCCATCTTGCAGTAACCACTCCAAGGTAATGATAAAGGTGGGAAGAAGACAAATCTCGCGCTCAACCTCATCAACTATATGCACCGTGCTTGAACTTGGGAGTCCTGTAGCAGTCTGATCCTTCTATTTGATAACATTTATAATCTGCTCCATTGTTTGCACATTTTTGTCTGGGGGAAAAAGGGGAGGTAGCTTGCAGTTGATCAAAACATTAAAGTCCTTTTTTATCTCTTCAACTCTCCTTGCCAACACCACCTAGCAATATTTACACCTTTTGGCAACCTTATAGGAGTTGACAATTTCACTAGCCTTAATATAGGTGATGCTTCGGTCAACAATTCTGACATCTTTTAAAACCTTATCAGAAGCCACACAAAGTCTGGAAATTAAACTTTGTGATTCTACCACTTGAGAGTCACATGTCTGTAGAACATGATTGTCCATGGAGCCAATTTTCCCATTTATTTCCTGGACATCCTTCAAGAATTGAAAGACAAGCCTAAGAACAAGAAATGCAGCTGCAATCTACTGCCAATATGAAGATACCAGTCTTTTTATCAGTAGGAGAAACCCAGTCTCTTGAGCAACAACCAACTCTTGATTGAGCCAAGTCTCCTTAGTATTTGCATGTTCCTCTATTCGACCCTTTTCCTTGATAGCACCTGCCACTTCGAAGTTTATTCTTCGTACCTCTAAATCACGAGTCTACAATTCATACCCGACCTCTTTTTTTTCCAGCTTCAATTTTTCTATGTCCACCTATTCCTTCCTAACAGCATCGGAAAACTAAGATTATAAATTGCCCAACTCATTCTATAAATTTTATTGAGTACTTTGTACCCATTGTTGGATGGAAAGATCATCTTTTAACCTTTCAATTTCGGCATGTAGCCGAACCTGCTGGCTTTGTGCTTCTTCTAGCAATCTTGAATCTTCCCTTTGTTTACTCTGAATTTGCATTATGTGTGCCAACTCAAAATCCTTAGCCTTAAACTTTGTTTGCAATTTGGCCACTGTTTCCCTTACATTTACCAACTCTGTCTCACACTATTTTAACTTTCTACCTAGCTTTTCATAGCTTGAATATACCACCTACTGGGTAGTCTTAGCTAAGAACACCTTGTTGTGTGGATGTGTTTCAATTAGATCTAGGCCCATTGTCCAGATGTCGTAATTCTCCAGCTACATCTACCCTTCAAGCTTAGCCATGAATTGTGTCATGGTTCTCATCAAAAAAGAATTATGCTCCTCATTGTAACAAGCTTCAATATTCTTAGTAGCCAACAACTCAAACATTTTTCATAAGCCACCTTTGTTTAGCATTTTGACGGGCCATCTTTGTTGCATTGAAATGATCCTAGAGAGTATGAGGAATGTCGACGTTATGTGCTACAATAGGGGCACTGGGAGGGAAACCAAAAAAAGTAATAGAGGGAGAGACTTTAGATGTATGAGTATGGGGAGAGGTGAAAGGGAGTGTTATCATGGAAAATGGTGGGACACCCAGCTGAGATCGAGTAGGGGATTTTCCGGTAGAGGTAAACAAAGACATGGGTGGGCGGAAAGGTGTTTTCTCAGAAGTTGTCAGACTAGGAATGGGGGTTAATACGGATTCTTCAACTCTTTCAAGAGGGTCCCTTGAAAGGGAAAATAAAGAGTCAACAACAGTTGATATGGATGTTGCTCGTTCGACGTGCGGGTAATCTTAGGAATTTCATTTTGAATAGGGGAAGATGTATTCAAGATTATTAACTCAAGGCCCGAGGATGGAGAATTCCTTTCCAAGGGAGGAGGAGAGGGGGTAATCAAATATTTGGAAATAGGAAGAAAATGAGGAGTAAAACTCACCTGAACTGTGGTAGTCGGTACATCTTGGAAAGAAGACTCCACTTCTTCTTCACCTCAGGTCGGCGTATCAGATATTCCTATACCTTCAATCTACCTTCTTTTCTCCTGACTAGAACGAACCTGATCTTTCCACCTAACCACCGATCCCTCCAAAATTTTTCCCTCAGCAATTGCAATGGATGACACTCTTGTGGACCGTCAGAGTTTCTTTCCTTTACTCTGGGCGCTGGAGGCGGACAGAGTCTGTGCATCCTTTTTCCTCAAATCTCTTTGACTATCAAATTCTCGAGGTTGGTGGTTTTGACATGGAACTTGTTCCACATCAATTTCATGGCTGGTTTCTAGATTACTGTTGTCGGAACTGGCCTCTTTATCATAAATGTACTCAAAATCCTTGTCTTGTGGGAATTGTCTAACAAGAAGGTTGGGACAATGCAACTCCTGTCGGAACCTCCAAAAAAATTCCTTCTTCCTTTTTGACCACCCCTTCTTTAGCTGTGTAATAATGGACTTATTTATTGGAAGGTTCCTATCATACTAGACCATTGACATATAGAAACTCAACCATTCTGGTCGTTTGAAAGGAATATGCTTCAAGTAAATGTATACCTGTGTACTTTCTTGAGTCATGTTCTTTCTTCTTTTGAAGTATTCTCACTCCTCATGCTTCATGCTATAAATTCCTTGTGGATTATAGTCCCAATTATCATAGATGATGATCAGGCCCAAAGCCACTAATAGATTCTTCAGTTCCTCTTCACAAAATCTCTTTGTAAGCGATACTTGACTATTAGCAATATTGAGAGGTTAGCAAATACAACTTCATCTTGTTTCTTCCTGCACTGTAGATCTTGTCAACAAAAATCAACTAGCAGCATGCTTCCAGTGCAAAAACTTTGTCTATTAAAAACATAGGGAGTCAAAATGACTCATTGGAAAAACCATGAAATCTAATAAACGTGAAATCCACACCTAGGAAATAATCCACTAGATTTGGTGAGATCCTTATGCATTATAGAACCTCAAGAGAGAAATGCCCCGTAGGGTGGGGTAACATTTCTTGGAGTACAGGCCTCAAAAAGTAATCCACAAACCCATAATAATCCCCTATTCTAGAAAGCAGATGGGTCCACACAGAAACCAGCTGAAGACAGTTCCTTTCATCCAGCCTAGATACTAGCACATTTTTCCCAAAATATTCAAAATTTTGATGTAAGACTAAATGAACTAAGAAGGAAGGGTACCTGAATTTGGAATCAGTCCCATAATTTTTTAGCCAGTCCAACATGTTCCCAACTATCACCTTGTAAAAATCATAGTGCCTCTAGAATTTTTCTTTCTTTAGCTCAAAAGCCAAGCTGAACTGGAAAGGAAAAACCTTGGCATCATTGTCAAGACCAAATACCCAAGCTAGCATCGATGTTATTCCCCTGAGTATCCTATTTTGAATAATGGAACAAATGAATATATAATGATCATGAAAATCATCTCTCCTTCCCTTATCTTCCTTTATAAAGATTTTGATCTTTTGGAATCCTAGTTTCCCTTTCATAAAAATCCCTTATTGAGTAAGAAATTCAACCCATTGAATTCCCCTACTTGGATAAGTATTTCAAAGAACTTCCTATAATTTCAAGACCATTTGGTTTGAGTTCCCTAAAAACTCCCCCCTGGGGAAGAATCTTGAAAGAAAGCGCAAAATCCTGATGTGACTTCCTTAGATGAAATGTGAAGTCTCTTTTAGCTTGACCCTTCACTAGGATCAAAAACATTATCGGCAATATCTTGTACTACTTTTATCTTCACAGGCTTGTCCCTCGACACCTTCTTGTAGCACTTGAAAGGTCATTTCTCCATAGTTGGGGTGTTGACAAAAGAATTCCACCCAAAAATATTGGCATAACCAAGACGTTGGCTGAAAGCTGTAGCCTATCTTCTAGAGGTTGAGGGTTCCACCATGACTATATCAAAAGTTGCAGAAAACCTCTTAGGGATAATGGTCAGTGGCCCTTTTCCTTCAAAAGAAAAAAATACTTTTGAGCGTAATCAATTGTTTTACCAGTACACGCACTCAAGGCTACGCTATTATTGTTGGGCTATTAAATGATGCCACAACTTTTCCAACTAAATTTTTTTGATAAATGCATATGCACTACTGAATTTGACACCATTTTTCGACATTCGTTCATCGGCAGCTCGAAAAATCTTTGTCGGAAGAGTGACGAAATGGCAAAAATCTTTCCATCGCTATTTTTCTGTTGAACATCCGATGATGAATTAAACATCGAACTAATGGTGAAGAATCGTCAGTCGACTGCATCGTGAAATACCTTGGACATTCATCAGAATATCGATGAAAACTTTGTGTATCCACTGATGAATTACAACAAAAGTTCATCACCAGTTCGATGAAATGCGCAAGCAGTAGCGTCGAAACAATAGCAAACGTTCATCGCAATTTCAATGGAACGGACAAGGAGTAATGTCGAAACAACACCAAACTTTTGTTGAATGTGTGACGAAATATTCAAGTAGGCGCATCAAAACAACACCAAAAGTTCATCGATGTTGCGACAAAATTAGCAAGGACTAGTGTCAGAAAAACACCCAAATTTTGTCACAAGTGTGATGAAATGGGCAAGGAGTAGCATCGTAGCAACGCCGAAAGCTCATCAAACTTGTGACGAAATGGACAAGGAATTATGACAAAATCTTCGTCATAGCTATAGCAACTTTGTCGAGCCTTTCTATTGATTCATCGGTGGTTTTCGTCAAAATTGTGACGAAGCATCAATTTAAAATATATATATATATTCATGGAAATGTGCCATTAGGGAGACTAACAACTGATCATACATACAGACTGCATATTGGTTTGATGCTTCAAACGATGCATTTCTTATATTGAAAGTGCATTACGCTATTGAGCTTCTCTTTGTTTCGAGAATAGTTTAATATTATCTACTTAACAAGGCCAACCACATGACGGTGGAAGCTCATTTGGCCTCCCCCCCCTCACATCACTCTCAATTCCCCATACCCAATCATATAACATTAATCATTCATTCATCCATTAATAACATATAACATTAATTCATTCATCCATTAATAACATACAACATTCATTCATTCATCCATTAATAACATATAACATTCATTCATTAACATATAACATTCATTAATTAACATATTCACATTCATTCATTAACATATAATATTCATTTTTTCATTTTTTTTACATATTATCTCAAAAATATGGTTGCATATGATATGATTACAATCACTTCTTTTTTCTTTCTTTGAAAGCTACATAAAACTAGTGAATTATCCTGTTTTCCTAAATCAATATCCCCTTTAGTTTTCACGCCTCTTCTTATGATCTTAATGTACGCCTAGTCGTCTACTCATGACGTGGACACCGTTGCAAGGGGGGTCTACTGCAATAACAAAGAAATGTTAAAGTGATATGTTTTATTATTATTGTTACAAGTATTTCATTAATTAAAAGAACATTAGAGTGGTTCTCTTTACTTGATGGGTCCACATCATGTTCCTGAAATTTTGTTATAAACTCATGCTCAACATGTTGAACACCCTCTAGAAATCTAATCTGGTTAAACATGAAAGGTTACATTTAATTTAATACACCAATTGAAATTAAATATGTTTAAGAGAACATGAAAATTTGGTCCTCTTTTGATGGAACCCACATCGCCTTCACGATCTTCTCTAACACGATCATGATCAACCGTTGATCCATGATCTACATGCTCTAAAGTTGAAACTTATAAAGGATACATTAATTAATACACCAATTGCAATTAAATATGTTTAAAGAACTTAGGTGGTCCTCTTACTGATGGGACCCACATCATATTCCTGATCTTCTCTAGCCTGATCATGCTCAACATGTTGATCACGCTCTACATGCTTTAAAGTACTGGGATGCACACCATGACCTTCATTTGCATGTTCTACTCCACCCTCACCAGGCTGCATTCCAATGTCATGTGCAGTATTATCATTACTTGAATGTTTAAAACAAATAGGCATGTAATTACTTTATGGTGGAAATTAATATTGAATAGATTGCACAAGTATTCAATTTTAAATAAACTTTATTGAGTTTATTTACCTGCGTGTTGGATGCAATGGAAGATTGTGTTTGCCCAGTCAGGACTCTTAGGCATTTAGCCATGGCTCCCATAGCCATCTTTGAAGAAATATTTGGAGTCATATTACGTAGAACCACGGTGAATTCAGAGCCCTACATTTTTGAAGAAGATCATGAATATTGCTTCTATGGTGTGATAAAACCAAAATTGTTTTCAATTTATTATAATTTGGATGCAATATTTCATTTATTGATACTTACAATTTGTGTGGCTAATTTCATATAACCACGAGCCAAGTTTGTGTTGCTGTGCTCTAATCTATAGTAATGTTGGGCAGCTTTATGAAAAGTTTACAAAATATGTTAGATTATGTAAAAGAAGAGTAAACTCAATTATATAATTACATTGTTGATAGTATCACACATAGCATACTACTTTTAAAAAAATTAGCCTGCTTTTCCATAGCATATAGACATTGAGAGCATAAATCTGAGTTCAATGGAATTATAGAAATAATTTTTTATTGGTTATATTCATATGTGATTACATTGCATCTAGTACTACAACTACATAAATATTAGATGGTGGCAGAGTTGTCTATGCTCTACGCATTTTTTCATACATGTCTGAAAGCATCTTATCAACGGGTTTGGTAGCACTGCTATGGCTAAAAGTCTAAAACAGGTGCTTTTAAACAAGCAATGGATGCTTGGAAAAAATCTATCAAAGCATAATAGTAGGCAATAGCATAGACAAGGCAGTGAACTGTTTCAAAAAATGCCTCAAAGAAATGTGGTCTCATGGTGATGGAATGCCATGACAATCCATAGCAATTTGCTTGTCATGGCATTAGTTATGGCATTCCATCACCATGAGACCACATTTTTTTGAAGCATTTTTTCAAATAGTTCACTACCTTTTCTATCTTTCTACAACCTACACGCCTGCAAAATTTTTATCAAACAGGTTCCTTTTCATGCTGTAGTTTAAGAGTAAAAAACTACTCAAAGCGAGGTGCTTTTAGAGACAAGCTATGGATGCTTGGAAAAAATCTACCAAAGGCTGTAGTAAGCAATAACATAGATAAGGTAGTGAATTGTTTGAAAAAATTCCTAAAAGATGTATGATTTCATGGTGATGAATTCATCACAATCCATGTAATTTTTCTTTTCATGGCATTAGTCATGGCATTCCATCACCATGAGACTACATTTCTTTGAGACATTTTCAAGCGATTCCTTGCCTTATGCAATGCTACCATTTTCATACGTATCTACCAAAGCATTTTATCAAGCGGTTCATTTTGCCTTTGCTGCTATGGCTAAAAGCCTAAAACAAAAAGTGCTCCAAACAAGCTATGGATGCTTGGAAAAAATCTATCAAAGCATAATAGTAAGCAACAAGCCATCGTCTCATGGTTTTTTTTGCGCGAAAATTAGCTCAATTTTATTCACATTTTTTTGCAGATTTTAAACACATTTTTTTGGTGATTTTGAACTTTGAAATGGAAAAAAATAATTGACCAAAAAGTCAATGATTTATTCAAAAAATTAGGGAAAAAAATCGTCCAACCTGCAGTTTTTTCAAAAATAATGATTAATCAAGATTTTTTGTAGGTTTATGCTTCTATATCACATACTTTCCTTGGCCCGGTGGTCTCTTTCCTTTTTTCTTTTCAGCCTTCTCCTTTCCATCAAACACCATGTCCTTCCACTCTGTCTCCGGAATCATGGGGGGATGCTTGTACTTTTTGTTCTTCTCTAAATGTGACCTATATTGGTCCCTCACATACTTTAGATAGGTGCCAACTTTCTTAAGGACATTGGTTCGTTTGAATGTTTTATCACCGAACAACACAACTAAACGGTTAATGAGCTCATCTTTTAAATCTTCATTTTGGGCATTCCATTGTGTATGTATGGTGGGCCCGAAGAGCTCCAATGTAATATCACTTATATGTTTATAAAAAACATCATTTCCTGCAAAATGATCATGGGATCAATAGTCTAAAAAGAGCAATCATCCATAGCTCCATGTTCATCTGCTTGCAAAACCACATTCTTCGGGCCATGATAATCCATATCATCTGCCCTAGGGTGACCCACCTTTATAATAATGATAGACACAAATAAACCACGATCATGATCAAGTGATTATATATATATAATGCTAAAACAATATAAACACATATAATGAACAACTTACCAATAGATGATAATCATGCCCCCCTTCAATGTGACTATGTTGCCTACAATGTTTCTCAGCTGTTGTGATTACAAGTCATCTCGTCTTTAAGCCCTTGCAATTATTGTAAGAACAATAACATTTCCCATCACCCTTTCTTTTCAATCTAGCCCACAATCTATCAAGTGCCTCTTCATTTTGTTCTAGACTAATATTATCTGGCATGATTTTTCTTTACCAAGCTTGACTATTTAGATCTTCAAAAAATATCAAAATCACACTCCAATAATTTTTATTCATAAACAGGTAACATAATCTAATAATTTTGATATTTTACACCAAAAAAATTTGGCGTGCAAACACCCCTGCAAAAGAGAAGATAGTCTGAAGTTAATGACCCCAAAAAACAATTTACAATTCTAATTCCAAAACTTATTAAATTCTGATTTTACTATGATTTCCAACCGTTAAGACTCCTAAAATTAGAATATTGAACTTGATCACAAAATTCCTACAACAATGGAGGTAGCGAGCTAGTAAGAGCAAGTGACCCATTCCTAAGGCAACAAGTCGGAATCATCATTGCTAATGTCGATCGCAGTTATCCTTTTAGTTAAAAGATGCAATGTTGTCACTTCTTATGAGGAAAAACATCCTCGAGGCCTCCAACGTGAGAGAGCCCTAATAAAACAACAAAAGCATTGTGAGAATGATTGGGAATTACAAACCTTGAGCCTCGTAGAAACATAAACAATAACTATAGCGGATTAGTGAGGTTGCAATACTAGAAAAGATAGAGACATTGTAGGTAATATAAAATCTTACGTCTAAGATTAGCCTTGATAACAGCACACTATGTAGCTCAGTGACATTTGTAAATGTAATATATGGTAAGAAGAATGGAAGTCACTTGAGGTGTGATAGTCAAAAAGAGGCTGAGCAATGACAAGATAATAAAGCTCAAACCTTGCATAATAAAGTGGAGATTTTAACAATGAGTTTCCTTACCCCCTTGCTGACCTTAAGGGTTTTTCAAATGCTTTTGGTAGTGTTAGACAAGGCAAATGCAATCAGGGGATGACTATCCAAATGAAGTTATAGTGGTAATCATAGGTTCAATGTTTCTTATTAGCCATTAATATTGTATAATGGAGGTAGTGGATTGCATGTTTGACCAGTGTTTTGGGACTCACCAAAGATGGGAGAATAGTGAATAATACCTTGTGGACTGTTAAGTAGTGTCAATAAGGTTGAAGGATCTTAAGAGCTACAATACCATGAAACAATGAGTCCCCTGTAGTAAGTAGGCAGTCTATAGGGCATAGTTTGATTTTATAGAAGGATGCTCATGAAAGGAAATTACTACCACTTCATGAGTGACTATTTGGCTTGGGCAGGAGTTAGAGACAAATCCTTTATCAAACCAATGGTCAGGACCTTCTTTCCATCTAAATGCATGATTCCCATTTCAAGGGGTTCAAACTTAAGCCTTAAAGCATATGCCACTTGTTTTGGCATAACGTCATGCTAGCCCCTGAATCAATCATATTATTATGCAACAATTTATCTCCTACTACAAGTGTTAAAAGGAAAGGCATGGGCTTTGTTCCTCTTACCTCTTTTTCTTTAATGCTACTCACATTATTTGCATAATTTGTTACTTTCTGAGCCTAAGGGGGAAGCATATATTTGTCATTTCCACTCATATTGTTCAACTAAGTCATGCTTGCCTGCAAAATTTTCCCTTCCACTTTTAATGCTTCTTGAAATAGGGTTTTCTACTTAGGAATTGATATGACGTCCCATAATGATACATTTGTGGGTGCGTTCTTCAATTGCTCGACTATGTTAAGCATCCCAATTGTTTGAACCTTTGGCTTAAATGGTGGTATTTATTTTGTTTTCAGGAGAAAACGTTCAATCATGACTGGGCCTGGTGCTTTATTCACCTCCTTTTCCACTGATGGTATGTTATGTAGCTGCGAATAAGGTCAAACGATGGGTGGCACAACCTACTTCTCTAAGGAAATAATTGGTGTGGCTACAGTTAGGGTAGAGTTTGTTGTACATATTCTCTCGTAAGCCTCCTCTTAGATCTTGTGTTGTAATTTGACCGTATTGGTGGAAAACTAGTCATCGGATTCTCGTTTGCATACCATTAGGGGAAATTTACATAAAAAATGGGCCTCCTAAGGAACTATAAAAAAGAAAAAATTATCTCAAATAATAAAAATTATTTAAATATAAAAAATTTAAATTACTTAACTACATGAGTTAAGTGGGGCCACATATTTCTATTATAATTCCTTAAAAAACTCAAGTCCATTATTTTTTTAAAAGTGGTACATATATTTCTATTGACAAACTCAAGTTCACTTTTCATTTTAGATTGTTTCTTTTCTTGATTTTTAATTTTTAATTTAAAAATATTAAACTCAAGTTCATTTATTTTTTAAAAAGTAGTAACATATATTTCTATTATAATTTATTAAAAAACTCAAGTTTACTTTCTTTTTTTGATTTTATATATTTATAATTTTATATATATTTAAATTCACGATTTTATATATTTAGATTTATTATGTTATGTAGTTTATTTAAATAAACACATTTATAAGTTTTATAAATAGTGGCAAAGTAAAGTAACTTTATATATTTTATTTTATACTTTTTTTTTTTTTAAGACTGCAGGAATCGGGTAGCATGACCCCCTATAAACTGCAGTGCGCCTGGTAAACTTTTTAACGTGACCGGCGGCGCTGGCGCGACACGCCCTCCGGTACCACGGGACGGGGGAGATTAGAACTCGTGACCAGCAGAGCCGCAACGGAATTACTTAGCCAACCGAGCTAGGGCCCCCGCCCATATTTTATTTTATACTTAATATTATATTTTATATAAATTTTATATATTAAATCAAGTTCCATATTATAGATTTACATTGATTATGTTAAATATGTTTATAACAAGTTTTATGATTTTAAATATATGATAATTTTTTTGAACGATATAAAATTTAAATAAGTTTACTAAAAAAATTGTAGAGAAAAAAAATTGAGGGAAAATTTTGATGTCAAATTGTGGAGGGAAATTTTGAGGAAAGTTGTAGAGGGAAAATTTTGAAGTTCAATTATGGAGGAAGAAAATGAGATTGAATTTAAAATATCCATTTATTTAGACTTTAAAAACAATCTTGCTCTAGGAGGTCAACAAAATCCGTCACAAAAAAAAATACAAAATCAAACGTATTTTAGAAAAAAGAAAAAAACAATAAACATTTTCAAGAAACAAAAAATATTTTTAATAATATACTTTTAAAAGCTATGTATTTGAAATTAGCAATATGTTTTTTTAATATATTACTATATTTTTTTGAAATTATATATTAACTTTAAATAGTATATTGCTAATTTCAAATATATAATGGCTTTAAAAAGTATATTATAATTAAAAATAATCATAATTTTAGTAATATTTTTCTTTTGTTTTAGTAATAGTATTAAAAAAAATGTAATAATAATAATAATAAGATATATCTCGGCATATTTTATATAGATTATATTTAAGATATGTATACTACTATATATATATTGAAAGAAATATTTTATTTATTTATTTAGAAATTACATGTAATTAGTGTAGTTTTTTTTATCTTGTTTAGAAAAATAGATATTGTGTTAAATAAATAAAATAGTTTTTAAGTAGTTTTGAAATTGAAGAAAAGAAATAAATGAATAAAAAATTATGTACATATGATCATTATTATTTTTTTCCATATATTTATAAATAAATAAATATTAGTCAAATATTATCAAGTATGCACATAATAATAATTATTGACAATAATAAATAAAATTAAAAATTATAATATTGTTTGGTTAATAAATCTGAGATCAATTATTAAATAAGCATATATGTATTATATATTAAAATGTTCTTGATCTTATAAACTCCTACTTTTAAGATTTACAAACTTGGATAAATTACATAACTTAGATGGATGAGTCAACTATGTCAATGTTACTGATGAATTTTATTACAAATTAATTTCATTCCAAATTTTTAAAATATTTAAAAAAAAAGTTTTGTTAAAATATTTTTGAAATGCTTTTTCTATATATTTTTGTTTTAAGAATGAATTTAAAAAAAAAAAAAAACATAATAATTTCTATAATAGAACTTGGGAATATAAATTTAAAAAACAAAAAGAATATTTTATATTTAGAAAGATGAATGAGATAGAATAGGATATGTAGAGTTAAATTAACCATCATGAGTTAGTTCATAAGAGTTTAGAAAGTTTTATTTTATAAAATAAATAATTTTATTTTTATTTTGGATGATGTCACCGTACAGGTTGATGTCATCTTTTAGTTGATTTTTGATAACTTAAAAAGCAGATGATGTCATCCTTAGGAGGCCCATTTTTTATGTAAATTTCCCCTAATGACTGCATCTTCTTCCTTCAACCATGAGAACAAAGCTTGTCTAATTCTTGTTCTAGGGACATATGTTGCAGTTGTTCTAGAAAACAATCATTATTCATTTTGGATGACCCACATTCATCCTCATTCAGGGGTGGGCCTTTGCTTCTTTGTTTCACCATCCATTTTTGCATATTTCCCTTTAGGAAATTCTACAGGAAATATCTGTTGCTGCATGGGAGACACAACTCATCACCCTCTTCTACCAAATTATTCTAGCCTGTGATCAATTCTCTTCTTTGACTTCCTTTTACCGTTTGAAGTGGCATGGTGAGCAAAACTATCTTGTTTGCAAATGTCAACTATTGGCTTCCTCCTCGAAGAAAACCTTGGAATGAATTTTGTTGATAGGGAAGTTTGCTTCCGCTATAGGTCTAGGCGTTCACCTTCGAAGGCATTACCTACTGCTATTTGAGAATGACCAATTCATTAACAAGAGTCTGCATGAGATTCATCATGTCCTTAATATCAATCGTGACTAAATTTTAACCTGACATGTTGCTTTTTGCAGAGGGACATATATACATAGATTGGGGCGTATCTGACATGTTTCTTTGTATAGCGAAATACTTGAACAAGCTCCTTCTTGTGATGTTCCAAAGGGTTCTGGGAACATAGGCATGGGAGGTCAAGGTGGTAGCTTCCCAACATCAATTAGACTATTTTCCGCTCACACAGCCAACTCATAAGCATCAGGAAAGATATATCCCCCCGTGGAAGTTATCATAAATGTGATATCGGGATTGATGTTACATACTTCCACTATATCTTGAAGGTCCTCGGAAGGGGTTTTGAAATATTCTCTAAAAAAAATTGGAATAGCCTTGAGGGAATTAGTAGGTATGGTAGGCCATACATCTGGGGATGTGGGTGGTTGTAGTGGACTATCATCATCCCATGTTATGAAGTTTCTAGGAGTAGGAGGAGCTACATGAGCCATGAGGAAAATATTCCTATGAATCAGATATACAAGCAATCTTATCTAGAAATTTAAGCCTCCGGGTGGAGTAGATAAGGCTCTATATATTGGGCTCTGACTTGTCGCTCTATTACTCCTTACAGGTGATACAAAACTTGTAGTTCTTCTCCTTCTAGGATTTGAGGCAGGTAATTGAGAGTACTAGAAGTGACCTCTTGAGGATGCTCTCATTTGGAATTTTCACATGAAACTTCCAGTTTCCTTCCTTAGCCCGATTTAATAAATATTTGACTTTTAATTAGGCATTTGGATAAACTTCAGTCCCACCGAGCATGCTAGAAAAAGAACTGTTGATCATCAAATCGTGTGCTTCTCTGATAGTCTTATGAGAAATTCAGTGAGTGGGGGACAAATTGCGTCTCACTGAATACCTCTAAGTTTTTTATAGAAAATCGGCTCTTATTTTGGGGTTTTGAGATAAGGGAGAAAATACATGTAAATATAAAACATAAAAGGTGATGCGCAAAATATTTTACAAAATTTCAAACCAAAGTTATTCCTATGATTGATATAAAGGACACAACATGCCACGACCCCTCATTGTTGGAAAGAGAATGAACAACAAAGGCTAACTTTAAGCATAGTGTAGACTTTTAGATCTTTCTGCAAGCAGTGTTCATTGAGGTCCGATCAAACATAAAGATTCCTTAGAGTAAAAGAACAGTATTCCATAAATTACAAGAACTAAGTCTCCTAATATAGTATAGGACAATGGAATAACAACTTTAAGGAAAACAAAAAAATTCCAATGACATAGTCCAATTATCCTAAGCTACTATTCAATCACACAAGCATAAAGTATAGAAATTTGCTATTTAAACTACTAGAATATAACTTGCAAGACACAACACTTGTTTCATTCAAAATGATAATATAAAGGAAGAAAATGTGAAAAAGGCCATACATGCACAGTCTCAATAAATTCCCCTCAATAGTTCATGCTTTAATTAATACTGAACTTTAAAACAAAGGTTGGATGCCAATCTGACAATAGTTTAAACCTTAATAGGTATAATATGCGAGAATAAATTAGTTTTATAACTTGCTTCTAAAAATTAGTTCTAAAAATTTAAGAGAAACTAAAAAGAAACACTTATTTTAATAAAGAAAACAATTCCTCTGGGAAAATCCTCCTTTTTGTGTCCTCACCCTCCTTATATAGCCACCAAAGAAAGAAACACTACCTCAACTTAGAAGTAATTGCTGCCAGATGTTGATACTTGATAGCTCGCAATCTGATTTGTAAACCCTTGGTTAGGTCAAAAAATATCTTTGCATTAAGTCTTCAGCTAGTGCATTAATGTATTTTAGATAATTTAAAGAGAGAAGCCTACACCTGATCAAATCCTGAAAACAATAGTTCAGTAAAATAATCTTGATGACTAATCACATCATCTTGAGAAAAAAGAAAAGAGAAGCCAACAAGCTCTGATAGTCGGGTATGTGCAGGATCATCATGGAAAAAACAAGCCCTTAAGTGGCAAAAAATTTAGAAAAATCAGAGTTAGGCAACTTGACATAAAAATTTGAATAAGTTATCTATAGTATTTCAAAAATATGTAAGAATAGAATTTGTAGCAAATTGAATGTAGTTTCTAAAATACTTGTAGGTTTTATTTTTTTAAATAAAATCTATTTGGTGAAAATTTAAAATTCTCTTAAATGCAAAGAGTACTTAAATTTCAGGGAAAAAATAAGTAGGTGTCTTTCTGACCACCCTAACCACAATAAAATGATAATACTTTTTTTATAAGATTTTAGATATAAGTGGAGGACTCATGTCCCGATGTGATGCATATATTTTTGTAATTTTTTCCAGGTAAATAATTAATGATTTTTTTATTACAAATTTAAAAAAATATAAAAACCCATATGTCTAACCACCCAATTCTGGTCAAAAATCATGAAATTCACTTTTATTTTAATCCCATAGTATACGAAGCATAGAATGTGATGCATGTTTTAGATTCAAAAATGTGATACTGCTTGAAAGCTATAGAATTTTTGCAATCATCCTATCAATCAAGACTTTAGTCGTAATTCAAATAGAAAATGAATAATAATTATTTATTAAATTCAAAGTAAATCATAATTTATATTGGTGGAAAGCTAAGAATCTCCTTTAGAAACCCTTTTCATTTCATTAATTTTGGGTAAAAAAAAGTCGCCAGCCACATACCCTACAAATACCTATCATATTGCCACTTTTTGGCCCATCATGATCCTGCACATACCCAGTCTTCAAAAGATATTATTTTAAAAAGACATAGTCTCCCTTTGATAAAAAGATGACATGTCACACGGTCCAAACCTTATGCTTTTTGAAGAATGTTTTTGCATAAAATTCCCACCATCTCGAAACGTGTCTTGGGTGCCCTCTGAAAAGATAATGATAAGGGAAAGTCATGCAGCCACCCTGTAGTGCATTTCTCGTCTTCTTTACTAGCCTTGCATTATCCCAAACACTTCCGCAATTATAAAGGAAGCCAAAAACTGGAAGGCTAAGGAAACAATAAGAAAAACCACTTCACATATACTATGATTAAGTTGCATGCTTGAAACAACCATTATGGTGTTTGTTTCATAGCATTTTATAGAGGATATTTGTTTGAAGTTTCCAATAGGACTTTCATCAACCCAACCATGAATAGGATTTTCCATCTAATAGCTCTTTTACAATTTGTGTTTTTAGAAAAATAGACAACACTTGACCAGGGCTTTTACTGAGAGTGTGGAGCTTACCTCTTAAACAAAGGATCTCCCTAAATGTTCCTCATTGGTCAATACACATAGATCACCAAAACCATAAACCAACAAAGAAAAAATTACTAACCCTAAGTGTCTTTTTTTAGGGAAGAAAGGACATTTAACTACAATTCCTCCATCCATATAGAACGACAATATCTTTCAAATCTCCACAATGGGTATAACAACAAAGATACAAACATTTGACAAGAAGACATGGACAATAAATCAACCATCCATGCAAACTACTCATGTAAAACGATGTACATAATACATATATATATATATATATATATATATATATATATATATATATATATATATATATATATATATATATATATATATATATACATATATACATAAAGCATGTAAACATATATATATGTATAGATGTATATATATATATATATAGATGTATAGATGTATATATATTTGTTCACATGTATATATATATATATCTATATATATATGCATGTGTACATATATATACATGTACACGTATACTAGATGGAAAGTGTTTACCCACACGAGGGTTAAGCTATGTTGTTTTACTTTTTTTGTTCCTGGTTATTGGTTGTAGTTATCTCTATTTATCTTTGGTGTTATTTCTGTCACTGTGGGTGCAATTGTAGGTAAATCTAGGTTCTTTCATTTAAAAATATGGATAGGGATTGTAATTTTGTTGCCCAATTGCAGATTAAGATCCAAGAATAATTGTATATATATGGATATGTAGAGATTTTTTTATTTGTTTGAAGTTTCCAATGGGATTTCCATCAAACGGGTCATCAATAGGATTTTCCATGCAATAGTTATTTTGCAATTTCTCAGTTTGTCTATAATATTTAATCCCACACAATGTTGCACAATTTTTTTTTGCGTAATATATGCCAGGGAGGTGGATGGTAAGTGTTTGTGTAAAAAGCGAGGGTTAACTATTCCATTGTTGTTCTATTGGGATCTAACCAAGCAAATGCTATATTGAATGCTAGAGGGTATACTTTACTGTTGCATTCTCAAACAAACTATCAGGGTCTTTTTTTTTAGACAAAAGCCGTAGCCAGCACCCGTCTATATTAAAATATCAAATATGACAGTTAAAATGGTAATATACCAGCACTCAGCAAGAATCTCTATGGTTGCTTACTATTGCTACCAGTTACAGAAAAGTTGGTAGACTATTAAGAAGAGACCCCCCAAAGTAGCAGCAACTACTGCCAGCCATTCCAAGAAGGCGAGATTCAATGATATTCCAAGTGCTCCCAACATCAGACCACCTTATACACCACAAAGAGCTTTCTTTGACAGCTCATCCGCTAGTGCATTCCCTTCCCGATAAATATGGTTGTTTTTAAAATCTTCCACATCATCAATTAATGTCCTTATACTAGCCAACCATCTGTTAATCTTCCAATTGGGGGTTGAGTTTTGGCGGATGGCATTTACAATGATCAATGAATCTCCCTCTAGATGTATATTCTTCGCTCTGAGCTCCTTGCCCAACTCTAAACCTCTCAATGCCGCTCTGACCTCTACAATTTTATTTGTTGCTATGCCAATGTATTCCCTGCGTTCAACAATGATTAATCCCTGCTCATCCTGTGCAACACAACCAATCCCACTTGGCCCCGGGTTTCCACTGGAAGCACCATCAAAATTTATCTTAATCCAGCCTGGGTTTGGTGTTGTCCATTTGATTCCCTTCCGAGGATCCACCAGTTGTTCTGATCTTCTTGGTCCCATTAGCTTTGGGACCAGCAGCCCTACAAACTTTTTGGTCAACTCATTGTCCCAACTCGTAAAGACATTATTTTTCACATTAGAGGATCTAACTGCAGAGTTCACTACTTCTACAATAGAGGTTTCAATCTTCTTAGCTAGCAGCTCCCTTGGAATCCCCAATTCCTTGAAGATTTTGTGGTTCCTTTCCTTCCACTTCCATCTCAATTGACCATTCTCAGCTATGAACGAACCATAGTTATAGACTTCCTTTCCCCAGACACAATTTGTCTCTCTACAAATATCCTCCAAATGTGGAAGAGACTTGAGGGTCAGATGTCCCTCCTAGGAGTCCTCCCAAAATGATGCCTTTCTATCGTTGTTTACTTCCCATGTGATATGTTTGGTAACAATGTCTCTGCCTTCTAAGATAAAATTCCAAATTGTCGAGCCCCTTGGGGGATTCTGGATGGTGAATATTCTAATTGCATCATCTGTGTCAAGATATTTCTTTCTCAGAATATGAACCCACTGCTGATCCCCTTTGCAATAAATATACCAAACAAGCTTTGCACCCATTGCCAAGTTCATTAGGTGTAATTGTTTCACCCCAGCCCCTTTCGCTCCTTATGGTTTACATATCTTGTCCCAAGCCAACAATGGGAACTTCTAAAAGTCACTTGAGCCATTCCACAAAAATCTCCTCATAAGCTGAATCAGACCTTCTTCAGTAGCTTTGGGTAATTTCATGTAAGACATTGAATAAGCCAGAATGGTTGAGAGGACAACTTTTATCATCGTGACTCGACCAATTGAGGTGAGCCATTTCCCCTTCCAGCTCCTCAGTTTCTTCCTGCACTTGTTTAGTACTGATTCCCAATAACTTACCTTGTTTACCCCTGCAAACAAGGGCATCCCTAGAAACTTACCAGGAAGGTTGGCAATTTTTAGTCCCAGAATTCTTGCTAAATCCCTTTGAAGACTCAGCTGGACGTTGAGGAAGAAGACTTCGGATTTGTGCCAGTTGATATTCTGACCCGACACCAACCCACACTCATTCAACAATTTCTTGATGCACCTGGCCTCCACCCTGGTAGCAGCCCCAAATAATAAAGTATCATCTGCAAATTGATTGTGTGTCGATTTGTGTATCCCCGGGGCAACTTCTATACCCTTCCACTTACCTTCAGCCCTCATATGTGATATACTTCTACCAAGTGCTTCTGCCATGATGATGAAAAGAAAGGGAGATAGGGGATCACCCTGTCTGATTCCCCTTGAAGATTCAAAGAAACCTTGTGCTGCACCATTTACTAATATCGAGAATTTGGGTGAATTGATGCATCCAGTGACCCATTCCACCCACTCCTGTTGAAAACCAAACTTCTTCAGCACCTCCAACAGGAATTGTTGATCCACCATATCATACGCCTTAAGAATATCCAATTTGATGATCATATTGGGAGCTCTAGTTTTTCTTGCAGTATGAATAGTTTCATGTGCCACAATAATGCCTTTGAATATGGATTTTCCTGGGGAGAAGCCGCTTTGCTCCTCCAAGATAACTTTATTAAGAACCTTCTTGAGCCAATTTGCTATGATCTTTGTTATTATTTTGTAAATTGTATTATAGAGAGAGATTGGTCTGTAATCTCCAAAGTTCTGCGGATCTTTCTTCTTGGGAACAAGTGCAATGAATGTGTGGTTGAAAGCCCCAAGCACTGCAAATCTTTCTTCTTCGGGAACACAATGCACATCCTTACCAATGATGTCCCAAAAGGCTTGAAAGAATTTGGCCGTGAAGCCGTCGGGTCCAGGGGCTTTATCAGCTCCTAGTTGAAAGGTTGCAGCCCTTACTTCCTCTAGGCTGATTGGCTCGTAGAGCCTTAGATTGTCCTCCCAATTGATCAAGGATGGGATCCCGTCCAAGAAATCCTCTCTTTCCCTTCTATTATCCAACGTAGCCTGGTTGAGAATTGTTTGGAAATACTGGACTGCTAGTTGATTCACTTCTTCTATGGATTGTGTTCTCGAACCATCCTCCTTTGTGACTTCAGTGATACTTTTCTTGACCCTATTTGTAAGTTCCATTCTGTGGAAAAACATAGTGTTCTTGTCCCCTTCTTTCATCCATACTTCCCTAGATTGCTACCTCCAAAAGGTCTCTTCCTTGGTCATAATCTCTTTCAACTCTGCTTTGAGTTTTAATTCTAGTTCATAATCAGTCCCATCCATTCCACTTTGAATCACTTTTTCATTTAGCTTGGAAACTTCTCCTTCAATCTGATCTTTCTCCTTGAATATATTGCCAAACTTCTCCTTGTTCTAGTCCTTCAATTTATTTTTGATATGTGCTAGTTTT
>VDFB02373365.1:87693043-87708180 GCA_007258455.2 Sequoia sempervirens
AATGTTTTTAGGTTTATAGTTATTCCAAAGAGTTACTAATGAACTTATACTAATTGTAATTATTTTAGATTCATCATGTATATTTACAAAGAAAAATAGTGTAGGTGTGAACTATTTGATTTTGAGTAACCATTATGCTTATTTTATTCAATAATTTCAATATTTGATTAGAGATTATTAAGTATATGTTAAAAAAATTAATATGCTAATATGCTTGAAATATAAAAATGAATTTGATGACATTGAAGTTGGAAAATGGCATTGAAGATAAAAGAAGAACTTCAAATGGGGGAAGCCCTACCCTTTAGGCTTGTTATCCAAACCTATTCTAAAACCAAAAGGGTGGATTTTTCTTTTTTTAGTAAAAAGTGAGTAGATTATGTAATGTGAGTGCATTACATAATATTCTTGTGGTTTCAAAATGTGATCATGTTAAAGAAACATTTTTATGGCATAAAAATACAATTTCATTTTGGGGAACATGAAACACCATCACATTTTAGGTTCCCCAAAATATATTCATGGTTTTTAGGCTATAAAGCAAGATAGTATGGTGGTTTGATATTTGCTAAGTCAGAACATGATGGTATTATTTCAACCTTTTGATAACATGAACATTAAGGTGAAAATCATATATTTGACTACTTTTTTTTGTCCCATTTCGATGCACATACTTATAGTTATAATATAATTCTTTAAATTGTTTATTTATGATGGAAGAGAAATATGCAATATTTATTAAAAGTTATTTGAAAAAAAATGACTTAGAGAGTTCATGAAGAAAGTTCTAAAAGTTTGATACTTGGTCTAAACATTACATGTGATATATGTAATATAACAAGATTGTTCTTTTAACATTCATTTGTTCATTGTATTCTTTTTCTATTCAATAATTTAACTAATTAATGATGTTATGAATATTATTTACCTTGTTTTCAAAAATGAATAATTTGAATACTTTTTAATAAAAAAATTGTTTATTCTTAAGTACTATTTTAGATTAAAATTGTTCCTAATTCAAGAAAAGTTCAATTATGTAATTCCTAGTTGATCTATAGAAACAATACCTTAACATAGGTCTATTGGAGTCTTCTTTTACCATCAATCCACTCGACCTATTCTTTTGAGTGACACATGTCCTCATACGAAAGAATGCGTGGTTCGCTAAAATTGTGAAATTGTGAACGTCAAATGGGGAAATCCCAACCCTTTAGGATTGTTATTGAAACCTATTCTAAAACTAAAAGGGTGGATTTTTTTTTGGGTAAAAAGTGTGAGTAGATTGTGTAATGTGAGTGCATTACATAATATGCTTGTGTTTTCAAAATGTGATCATGTTTTAGAAAAAAAATCATGGTATGAAAATACAATTGCATTATGGGGAACATGAAACACCATCACATTTAATGTTTCCCAAAACAAGATCATGGTTTTTAGGCTATAAAGCACGATAGTATTATGGTTTGATATTTTTCAAGCCATAACATGATGGCATTATTTCAACCTTCCAATAACATGAGGATTGCGGCCAAAATCACTTATTTGACTACTTTTTTGTCCTCCATTTTGATACGCATACTCATAGTTATAATATTTTTCTTTAAATTCTTTATTTATGATGGAAGAGAATTATGCAATCTTTATTAAAAAAAAATTAAAAGAAAATGACTGAGAGAGTTCACGAAGAAAATTCTAAGAGTTTGAAACTTGGTCTAAACATTACATGTGATGCACGTAATATAAGAAGATTATTTTCTAATATTCACTTATTCATTGTATTGATTTTCTATGCAATAATTTATCTAATTAATGAAGCTATGAATACTATTTTATTTTTTTTCCAAAATGAATAATTTGAATATTTATTAAAACAAATAAAAAATTTAAGTACTATTTTGGATTGAAATTGTTCTTTAGTTAAATTCTATGATTCCTAGTTGATCTATAGAAACAATAACATACCGTAGATCTATTCAATACTCTTTGACCATCAATCCACTCGACTTATTCTTTTGAGTGACACGTATCCTCATACGAAAGAACGTGTGATTCTCTAAAATTGTGAACTTGTTAGTTCTAGTAGCTGGAATCACTTAGACCAGACTATAAAATTCTCTATGTCCGAAGGAGTGTATCATGAAAATTCTCTTAAGATGTCCTAATGCCCCAACCAACATAATCATGCCATTTGCCAACATTTGAAAATCAGAACCAAAATCTAGTTAAATAAACTTTGAAGTAACTTCACATTGACGGGATTATGTATTGCAATTACAATAAATATAATATCATGGAGTAAGAAATAAGACTGCAAGAGGAATGGTTTACAGTATATTTGACGAAGAGAAAGAAGAAAACGGGGAGCGCAGAAGGGGCTAAGTTTCAGACCATGTGATGCTCATCTCACCAACATCATCATAATTGTCGACTCCCAAGGCTTTCCATACGCCTGGAGAGGCATCCACGATATTGTTATTGCAAGGGGGTTGGTAGTCGTGATCCGAATCACACCCAGTGGATGAGTCGCACTCGTCTACCACCATGGCCCGCACGCTTCGTCCGTTGTCTGGATTGGTGATTAGTATGTAGTTGAGGCAGCGGCTGCCACCGGCGTACCAGCCTGTGGAAAGAGCAACTACCGGATCGTTGTCGTTGTGGTAGTCATTGTCGCACTCCGAAGGGCCTCCTCCGTCTTCGCCCCTCTGAAACCCATTCACAGTGAGTTTGGCCGGAGTACTGTCTGTCACTGGGGGCGAGCATTTGTACTGTGGGTATCGCTCCCCTGATTTGCAGCAGTCCGATTCGTGTTCCTGATTGCACTTGTGGGAGTTGCCATTCAAATACCCGCTGGGGTTACACGATGCCAGGATTCCTGCAGCATCAGGCCTGCCGCATTCCGCTATGGACATCATGCTCAGTAGCAATCCTAACGCTATTATCATCATCCTCATCTTCTTTGCAAAACCCAGGAGAAACATATCAGCTAACCTTTATAGAACAACTCAACACGATCACTTAACTCTAACTTCAGCTCACCTTCTAAATTTGCAAAATTTATAATCTGTAGGTTTTTCTTTCCTTCTCTTGTATTGATAGAGCTGTGCTGTTTGAATGATACATCTTGATTGTATTTTCGCTTATATTTATAGCTGCCACTACAGTGGTGCTGTTGCCTTGGTAAGATTATCATTATCAGCTCTTCAGCATACACAGGAGACTGTTCACTTCTAGTGCCAGATAAAAACAAATGAAACCATATATTCTTTAAACATCACATTCACTTTCATTGTCCGCCACTTTCAGGTCCCCTGCGAGGCTTCCAATTAAGATGGCAACTTCACCATCTTAATATACTCTTTCTAGATTGGAAGATCCGCTGCTTTGGTTTGATGCACCCCGAATCATCAACTTTCATACTTTACTCTATGCTAACGGATATTTTAAGTTAACCAGGCACGCTAGCATTTATCCTCCCCTGGTAGTTTTCTCTTCCAATTCCTTTCATTTCCAACTTAAAGATATTTCCTATCGTTTTCTAACTATTTCCAGTCTAAATAACAATGTCGGCATCTATAGGCTGAGGATCTAACGCCGGACAGCAGACATCATCATCTGCATCTCGTGCGGGACAACGGGTACATGTCACCTATTTGCTACTATGTTTTTGTTTTTCATGTAAATAACAAATTAAGAAAATAAAAAAGACTCAATTTATGTTAAAGTAGTTGTAATCATTTATCTGATAATCAAAATTTAAAATATTAAAACATATCTGTGTAATGATAAATAAAAGTCTTAATGTGATAAATAAAATAGTAAATAATTATATATTGCATTACATTAAATTATAAAATATTTTTGAAATAATTATTTATTCTTCATAATAATAATACCTTGAATCATAAAAAAATGTTTATTTCTAAAATGATATATTAAAATACAAAATCAAATATAAATATATTTTATATTTATATTGAATTTAAGAAATATTTCATTTTATTTAATATGATTTGTTTAATTACTTAAGAATTTCATTGTATTTTCTTAACAATTATTTTATAGTTTTAGTTTTTTCTAAATATATCTTAGTTTTTTTTATTTTTTATTGTTTTGTTTTTTGACTCTTTAATAGTTTTCATTATCATGTTCATAGTATTACATTCCACTCTTTGTTGCTGTTGTAGTAAGAGGGAGAAGTGAGGAGAAGATAATTTGTGATTTTATGTGTTTTTTTTTTTGACAAGATTCATTTGACATTGAATTATATCTAGATATACCAAAAATATAAGGAAATTAGTGAAACAACAAGAGGTTGTGAAGTGTGGAAAGATTAGCAATAATTCAAAGAAAATTGGCCTGAGGAATCAAGGGATAACAAGGAAGGTAGTTAGCAAATAGTGATAAATTATAGGAACCTATTCTTCCACCAATCGAAAAAAATCATATTAAAACACCCATCTTTGGCAAGGATATAAAGGATACAATTGAATAAATGTATCCTTAATTCTAACTAGAGATAGAGTGGAATAAGAGATTACTAGACTAAGCTTTATGAATTTGTCAAAACCTTAATGGAAGAAGCATTCAAGTGGTGGATGAAAGAGTGTCCCTCACACAATAAAGAATGGGTACAGTTAAAATAAGAATTATTAAACAGCTTCCAAACTCTCAAAGTCCTATTAGATAGTGCTAGTAAAATGAGAGAAATGGTACAAGGGAAAGGAGAAACCAAAAGTGAATTTGATCAAATATTTAAAGGAGTGTGAAGGAAAATTCAAAGATCCACTTATTGAGAAACAAAGATAGAACTAGAAAAATAACATATAATAAGTAGTGAATCTGAAAATTGAGTTAGAAAATTAAAGAAAATACAAGACATTTTAGAAAAAGAAGACAATACTATGGATACTTCACCTCTCTATAGAAAGAAAATTGGCATAAAGCGCACTTATTAAATTAATGAATAGTATGAAAAGTGAAGAAAATGGATGTGGCATTAAGGTTAGATTTTGTAGAATCTCGTAGAAGATTGAAAATGGTTTATATGTGATTTGTGGAAAATGGGATGAGCAAGAGATGGTGGAACTAGAGTTATGAGGATAATGATCCAGTACAAAGAGGGATGGTGTTAGAATATTAAAAAAAACAAAGATAATGAATCCATATTCATTGAAAGATAAGTGTGGTAATAAAAAACATTTACTTTCTAAAACGCATCTTAAGAGATACCTCAAGGAAGAGGGACATGTATCTCTATGAACTCACTTGCGTCTATGAAACACATAATGATAGTAGATAGATAATATAAGAAGGGAAAGAAAAATAAAGGAAGGAAAAAGGAGGAAAAGAAAAGTATAAATAAGAGAAGATACCAGAGAATAAACAATGTAAATTTATATATTCTTGCATTAAAGAATATACAATTTACAAGGAGAAATGATATAGATATATAAGTAGATTAATCTTATGATGTCTATAATTATGTAAAATTATTGGAATTCTCATGATATGTATATATTATCTACTATACTATTTGTAATTTATTCCTATTTTACTACCATGTTAACTTTTCTAACATTAATAATATAAACCTTAGGCCTATATTTAATCATCAATATTTTTTCCATTGTTGTAACCCCAATTTATGGTTTGTAGGAAGTAATAAATAAATAGAGTTCCGCTTTAGTTTGGAGCAAAAAAAACATTCAAATTTGAGTTTAGGCGGTTTGGCACCGAAAATTACAACTTGAAGTTCAAATTTTAAAAGAACATTTGCAATTGTATCTTCTAGAAAGTGCGCCAACTTCCCGGGGCCATAACTTTTGATCCGGGACTCTGATTCGCCAACCGTTTGAACCGTTGGAAAGGTCTCAAAGTCAATAATGTGCTCATAATTTTCTACGCTAATTTCAGCAAGTTTTAGGGCCATTTTGGGAACTCTAAGTGCCTCAAATCTAACTCGAAAGAGTTTCAGGTGCAAATCTGGGAAACTAAAACTACAATATCTTTCAACCTAGGAATAGAAAATAAAAACTGTAAATTGGGAATTTCATTATGACAAAAAGGGTATCCAAAAATGTAAAAACATCTAAAAACCAAGAAACTTAAAATTTGACTATTTTTGGGTGATGCAAGATTGCCCTTACACCACTGGATGCTCCTGCATCATAGTAATTGCAGCTCAACATTCTTGAAAATTTTACCAAATGGATGTAAAATCAACATTTTTGAATGGTTTTTTAGAGGAAGAAGTCTATGTACAACAACCAGAAGGATATAAGGTAAGTGGGCATGAAGAAAAAATATACAAGTTAAAAAGGCACTTTATGGACTTAAACAAGCACCTAGATCATGGTATAGTCAAATAGATGCATACATGATGGAAAATGGTTTTAAAAGGAGTAGCAATGAACCTACACTATACATAAAGATCAATAAGCAGGGAAAAATTTTGATTGTTTTGTTTATATGTTGATGATTTTATTTTTACTGGAGATTTATCCATAGACATTTTTAAATCAACCAAAAAGGAATTTGAAATGATAGATTTGGGATTAATGGGATATTTCCTTGGAATTGAAGTTACGAAAAATGATAGTGAGATATTTATTTTTCAAACAAGGTATGCAAAGGATGTGTTGAAGAGGTTAAGAATGATAAATTTCAAAACAACATCTACTCCTATAGCCACAGGTACAAAGCTTAGCAAAGATGATAATGTGTCTAATGTTAATTCAACCATATTCAAAAGACTTGTTCAGAGTTTGATGTATCCCACAACAATTAGACCAGATATTATGTATGGAGTTAGTTTGATCTTTAGATTTGTGGATTCACCTAAGGATTCACATTGGAAAGTTGGAAAAAGAATATGGAGGTATATTGTAGGAACTACTGAATATGGCATAATGTACTCCACAACAAATAAGTTTGAATTGGTTGGATATATAGATAGTGATTTTGCAGGGAACTTTGATGATTGTAAAAGCACTTCAAGATACACATTTCACTTTGGAACAGGTATTGTTGCATGGGCATCAAGGAAACAACCTATAGTCACAATTTCATCCGCGGAAGCAAAATATGTGGCAGGTACATTAGCAACATGCCAAGCAATATGGATGAGAAGAGTCTTAATGGATATAATGCATGATCAAAAGGAACCTACATCAATCTATTGTGATAATAAGTCAGTAATTACACTATCAAAGAATCATGTCTTTCATAAGAGGAGCAAGCACATTGACACGAGGTACCATTTCATTTGAGAATTGGTGAACAATGGAGAGATCAACCTCAAGTATTGCAAATCTAAAGACCAATTGGCAGGAAAATTCACAAAGGCCTTAGCAAAGGAACAATTTGAATATCTTATAGAAAATTTGGGAATTGTAAATATTGATGTAATAAGTAGTAGAAATTAGGAGGGAGTGTTGGAACCTTGTAATTTCCACTAGGTATTGTATAGAAGTTTCTTGAAGATGTGACAATGTATTGTATATCAGTCAAAAGAATAGGATAGAACAAAATGTATGCTATTCTAGAATCTTTCTAGACTTCTCATGATCTTCAAACTCCATTTTCTGGAAACTTACAACTCCTCTATAAAAGGAGGACCGATGTAACTCATTTTGCAATTAATACAAAATCTGTTTGTGCAGCAGCACGGTTCTGCAAAAAGTCTTTTGAGTTTTTCCTCTGCCCACTCACAGTTCCAACATCTCTCCTAGATCACTTAAATATACACAATAAATCTTCTTTCAAAAGACTATGTCAACTATTTAATTTCATTTAAATATCAATGTCCCTTAAGTAACAAAGAATCGCCAATGAAGTGGCTAAAAATTATAATACTTCCATAGTATATTTCAAAATTTCTATTCTTATTAAGGAAATCATATTATTTCAGCTCTGGAACTTGACTATATGACATATTTTTAGTTTTTTGGCATAGGATTCACTAATGAAATTCATAATAAGCCATATTTTTTCCTATTAATAAGAAGTAAATGTGATTAGTATAAAATATTTCCATAAATTTGCAATGTTCACTTAGAAATGGCTTTGCAAGTGATTACCATTTAATACATAAATTTGTGACTATTATGGGGAAGAAAGAAAAAAATAGGTGTGTTATCAAATGAAATGAGATGTGGTTGTATTAATGAAGACTTTAATAGTCAAGAGCTTTTCAATTTTGATGCAACATACAAGTATTAATTCTAAATATTATTATGATGTAAATTTTTTATGATCTTTTTTGCATATTTGGGAGGAAAGGTTCCAAACAACCACATTCTTCCTAGGAAATTTCATCCCAATGCGACGACACACAAGCAAACGAAACTAATCCACAACACCACATGAGCTATGAGGAATGTGGAGGATGACAACAAGAAAAATTATGGACTATAACCTTTCCAAGACTTCACAAGAGGAGGTGCACAATCTCCCTAACCCTAGGTTTGACAACCAGGCAATTTGGAAGAAGGCACACAAAACAAGGTAAGAGAAAACACATGAGAATATGCACATAACACCAATAGACCCTCATGATGATTAGGAAAAAATTTCATTTACATGGTTTACCCATATGAGGTCTCAAAATAGAGAAGAAAGTTCAAGTCCTAAAATAGAGAAACTTGACTAGGTTTTCAAGGGTTTTGATGACTAAAACAGTTAGAACAGGAAAACTACAAGGCATAAAAATTCTTTGACAAGGGAAATAGGCTTAAAAAATATCTATCTATCTTATTTTAAGAGGCATTGCGTTTTGGTTTTTGTATGGGGATGAGGCCACCAAAGCACAAGACTAGGCCACCCCAACGCACTTACCCAAAATTTTGAGGTTTTTGACTTACAAAACAAGGATGCCCCAATAGGCTACTAGGCTACCTCCCCTACTATTTCTCATTTTCTCAGCTTGCACCTCCTTCCACCAAAGTGTTGCATCACCTTTAAATTTTTTTGGGAAACCTTTATTCATATAGGATCCTCTACTTTATCATATATAAAATATTACTCCATTTTTGTTATGTAATCTATTAGCTCATTTGGTTCTAAACTCCTTCATAATCTTGGTAACTCCATCCATATTCCTTTCTTGATATTGGAGAAATAAATTGTTAACTACTCTCTCCTACATATACATTTTCACTTTCTTTTCCTAACACATCTACTCCCTCTTCTTCATCTTCATTATCGATGTCTTCAATTTCCCTACCTCTTCTAACACCACGTTCTAGTGCACTCATCCTTTCTTGTACAACTCTTAGGTCCTCTAGTATCTCATTTATCATTTAGCTACTACAATTTCATCATGGATCCTTTTCCTTGGTGGCATCTTGCTACTGTAAATCTCTATTCTTCCTTCTTTCTACTCACTGCAATCCTTCTAGTTATAATATATGTTACTATAGGGACACACCCATAGTGATTTCTTATTATTATTTCTTTGACCCCCATATGAAGTTGCTTTATTCCTTTCCAAAGCTATATTTGTGCTTTGATATGATGATGATGGAATCCACCCTATTCTAAGAATCAAAAATCCAACCAAACTAGAGGTAACATGTGAGAAAGGGATATTATTTTGATAAAAGCAACCAAAAAAAAATGTTTTAGAGAAATAAAACTAAGTTTCAAGTGAACAAACTATTCTATAGTCTAAAACGTAACTAAGGTACATGTAAAATCCTATGTTTTAGACAAATAAAACTAATTTACAGGTAGAAAACTATGCTATAAACAAACAAAATTAAGCTATAGGTAAGCAGTCTATTGCTAAAAGAAAAAATAATTTCTAAGAGTACAATAGTTAGATGATAGAAGAACAATGAAAATTTATGCTACAAGAATGAAAACATATGGTGCAAGGGTTTGACCACATAGTGCCAAATCACAAAATACATATATATTCATAAGAAAAAATCATTTTCTTGAGTAGCAAACTTATACAAATTTACTAGTCACAAGAACATAGAGAATCCAAGAAGGAAAATAGTCTTTAGAGAGTAATTAGCCAATAGGCTATTTTTTTTAAAGTTTCCACTAGGATTTTCGTCAGCCCAACCATGAATTGGTTTTTCCAGTATTGAGGGGTTGTCGACCGACAGGGAGGGTACCATTTCTTTTTTGTGGCAACGTGGGCATTCATAATTACCTGGGTTAGTGGTGGTGGAGAATGGTGTCATCATAATGGAGAAGGTGAATGGTAAGTGTTTGTTGGCACGAGTGCCAATGCATCTTCCTGTCGGTGTATGGGGGTGGTGGCTGAAGCAAATGCAATATTGAATGTTGCCATGTGTGAAAGCATACTCTGATTAAGTTGTATTGTTGAAAGAGCCATTGTGGTGTTGGTTCGATACTAGAATATTGTTAAAATAGTTGGCCTCAGCTATGTTTTTAGCAGGCTGGAGGGTTGTAAAACTATTGTGGTTCAGAATCTATAAGTCATTTTTGATGGGTATTTTGCAGAAACTAGTAATTTATTGTTCATGTCTTTGGTTCTTTGTTTATTGTTGCTTCTGATAGCAGGTTGGAGGGTTTTAACATTGATGCGCTGCAAAATGTGTGAGAAAGTATATTGATTAAGTTGCATTGTCGAAAGAGCCACTGTGGTGTCGGTTTTATAGCACATTATTTATTGTTCATGTCTTTTTTTTTGTGATTATTGTTCCTTTTGATAGCAAGTTGGAGGGTTTTATATTGATTAAGCTACATTGTGGAAATAGCAATTGTGGTGTTCGTTTGGTAGTAGACCATTGTCAAAATCATCACATTCTACTCCATTTTATAACATTTTGGAGGGTTTTAAGGTTGTTGTGCCACATAATCTATAAGTGGTTTTACATGGTAATTTTGCGTGAATGATTAATTTACTGTTCATGTGTTTCAATCTCTACTTATTATTCAAATTGTTATTTGTTTGTATCTTTGTGGTTATACACATTTTGGAGACTTGAAAGAGATAATTGGTATGTATGGATGGTTATATTGTAGTTAAATCTTTTTTCTCTTGCCCAATAAACAAGGCTATTTTGTTTAAATTTTTTGCCGGTATTTTTGTCAGCCCATCCGTGAATTGGATTTTTTGGCATTGGGGTCTGTTGGCAAGCAGGGAGGGCACCATTTTCTTTTTATGAAAACATGAGCATTGGTAATTACGCGGTTTGGTGGCAGTGGAGAATGGTGTCATCGCTAGGAGGAAGGTGAATGGTAAGTGTTTGTTGGTGAGAGTGCCAATACATCTTCTCGTTGATGCACAAAGCCACAGGCCAAAGGAAATGCTATATTGAATTTTTTCGTGTGGGAATGCACACTTTGATTAAGTTGTATTGTTGAGAGAGCCATTGTGGTGTGGGTTTGATACTAGACTATTGTGAAAATTGTCCCCTTTGACTCTATTTTTTACTAGGTTGGAGGGTTGTAAAACTATTGTGCCGTGGAACCTGTAAGTCATTTTCAGTGGGTATTTTGTAGAAATTAGTAATTTATTGTTATTGTCTTTCATTCTTTGTTTATTGTTGCTTTTGATAGCAGGTTGGAGGTTTTTAACACTGATGCACTATGAACTGTACGAGAAAGTATATTGATTAAGTTTCATTGTTGAAAGAGCCATTGTGGTGTTGGTTTGACAACAGATTATTTATTCTTCATGTTTCTTGTTTTGTTCTTATTGTTCCTTTTGATAGCGGGTTGAAGGGTTTTAACACTGAATCGATGTGAAGTGTGCAAGAAATTATATTTGATTAAGTTGCATTATGGAAATAGCCATTTTAATGTTGGCTTGGTAGCAAATTATTGTAAAAATTGTTTCATTCCGCTCCGTTTTATAACATTTTGGAGGGTTTTAAGGTTGTTGTGTGGTAGAATCTATAAGTGGTTTTACATGCTAATTTTGCATGAATGATTAATTTTTGTTTGGGTCTTTGCTTATTATTTGTGGTTATTTGTTTGTATATTTTCTGTTATACCCATTTTGGAGACCTCAAAGAGATAATCAGTCTATATGGATGGTTTTATTATAGTTAAATATTTTTCCTCTCACCCAAAAAATAAGGTTAGGGTTAGTAGTTTCTATCTTTGTGGTTATACCGAATTTCAGAGACTTGAAAGAGATTATCGGTCTATATGGATATATTCATTGGAGTTAATTCTTCTTTGTTTGACAAAAAAATATGGTTAGGGTTAGTAATTTTTTTTGGGTTTCAATTTTTTATTGTGCTTATCGTGCTCCAATGCTTTTGATTGTGGTTATTAGGTAGTGTAATTAATTCTTATGTTTGCATATATACATTTATGCATTCATTGAGCTCTGATGCTTTTGATTTGAATATGGTGGTCATGTTATTTTTAGTTTGCTAATAGATAGTAGTAATTGTATAAGAGGAGATGCATTATCTGACATTCAGTTGTATAGAGAAATAGGGAAATTTTAATAGAACTAGTAGTAATACATACATACATGTGTTTATCCATATATACATATATATAGATGTATAAACATTTATTACACCATAGGCTATTTTGTTTGAAGTTGTTGCTAGGATGCTTGTCAGGTCAGCTGTGAATTGGATTTGTCAGCACTTGGGGTGTCTTGGTTGGCAGGGATCTCACTGGTTTTTTTTGTGGGGATGTGCATCTTGGTAATTACATTTCACATTGTTGTTTTTTTAGCTGAAAGGACAAATGTTTAACTACAATTATTCATATTACAATGGGTGTAATGGAAAAAAATCATTAAGATAATTACAAAAAAAATAGAGGATGGAAAGTGTATGTATATGTATATGTATACGTATACATATATGTATGTATATCTATATGTAAGTGTGTATATATATACATATATATTTATATATATGTATATATGCATATGTATATACACACACACACACACACACATATATATATATATAGATATATAGACATGTATATATACTTTGTGCATCTTTGGTGTTATGCACAGTTTCTATAGTTAGTTGTTTGGTATCTTTCTTATTGATCTAAGTTCAAATTATTGCAAAGGGGAATGTGTAGATTTTGACTAGCAACGTAATTTACTCTTGTACTTGCATACAAATAGAGTAATTGTACAAAAGGAGTTGCATTATCTAGCATTTAGTATTATAGAGAAATAGGGAAATTGTAATAGAACTATTAGTAAAATATACATTCAATATTGCATTTACTTCGTCTGGCTGCATTTAGTTTGTCCATCTCCATAGTGTAACAAGCATAGAATATATTAAGCCTTGGGCAGGAAAACACTTAGCATATATAATTACTCTATTTGTTAGCAGGGTACAAAGAAGCAGCTCAATGAATGTGCAAATGTATATATGCAAACACAAGAATAAATTGTGTGGCCATTGATAATCTACAACATCTTATTTATAAGGATTTCCACTTAAATCAATTAGAAGGATACTTACCCACTAGGCTGTAACATTCGATATTGCATTATAAACAATGTAATTTATTCTTGTATTTGCATGTATACATATGCACGTTCATTGATCTCCCCTGCTTTTAATTGTGTAAGAGGAGGTGCATTATCTAGCAGAGTATTATAGAGAAATAGGGAAATTGTAACAAAACTATTAGTAAAACATACATACATGTTTTTATGCATATATACATAAATATATAGATGTATAAGGTTGTTTGAAAAATGCAACTTAATCAAAGTATATTTTCTTGGTCTGTAGCATTTTCAACTATTAGCCATATACAATATATTTCAAATCTATATGATAATAAATTGTCAATTATTAGCTATATAAAAAATATTTAATATATATTAAATAATATAGTCAACTATTGCCTGTATAGAAAATATTTGAAATATATATGGAAATAAATTGTTCAGTTGTGTTTGAAATTGTAATATGTGTAAACATATCATATAATTGGCCAACTGATTTGAAATATTTAAAAGTGACAATGACAGGAAAATTAATATGGTGGCCATGTTCTTTTCAGTCTTCTAACAAATAGAGTGATTCTATAACAAGAGCTACATTATCTGGCATTCAATATTATAGAGAAATAGGGAAATTGTAAAATAAATGTTAGTAAAATATATATACATGTTTTTATGCATATATACATATATATACAGATGTACAAACATTTATAAATATACATGTATACATCCATATATATATACATCTATACACATATATATATATACATATATACATCTATACAAACATTTATATATATACATCTATAAACATATATATATACATATATATATGTATATATATATATGTATATATATATATATGTATATATATATATGTATATATATATAGATGTACATATATATGGATGTATACATGTATATATATATATAAATATATGTACACATGTGTCTGTATATATATATATATATATGGATGTATACATGTATATATATATATATAAATATATGTACGCATGTGTCTGTATATATATAAGACCACAATGGCTGTTTTGAAAATGCAACTTAATCAAAGTATATACTTTCCTACCCTCCAACATTCAATATTCCATTTGCTTGGCATGTCCCCCATCGTAGAACAATGCCAAAATCCGTTAACCCTCACACACGCAAACACTTACCATCCACCTCCCTGGCATATATTACGCAAAAAAAAATTGTGCAACATTGTGTGGGATTAAATATTATAGACAAACTGAGAAATTGCAAAATAACTATTGCATGGAAAATCCTATTGATGACCCGTTTGATGGAAATCCCATTGGAAACTTCAAACAAATAAAAAAATCTCTACATATCCATATATATACAATTATTCTTGGATCTTAATCTGCAATTGGGCAACAAAATTACAATCCCTATCCATATTTTTAAATGAAAGAACCTAGATTTACCTACAATTGCACCCACAGTGACAGAAATAACACCAAAGATAAATAGAGATAACTACAACCAATAACCAGGAACAAAAAAAGTAAAACAACATAGCTTAACCCTCGTGTGGGTAAACACTTTCCATCTAGTATACGTGTACATGTATATATATGTACACATGCATATATATATAGATATATATATATATACATGTGAACAAATATATATACATCTATACATCTATATATATATATATATACATCTATACATATAT
>VDFB02373365.1:87708280-87743979 GCA_007258455.2 Sequoia sempervirens
TTTAAGTTAATACTACTTAGATAAATTATTAGGTATATACATTCACTAAAATAAATGATGAAAAGTTTAGTATGGAAGAAAAAAAAAAATATTGATGAAGATGTATAAGGGAAAGGTTCAAGAAGTTAGTCATAGATACAATTGAGTAAATTGAAGAAGAATGAGAGAATCTCATATTAATTAAAATATCTTTAATGAATGATAAATTATCGAAATAGATATAACAAAATATAAAAGGATACATGGGAAACTGAATCAGAGTCACCCCCCATGCAAAATAAAAAGGAAGAGTTTAAAAATAAGAAATAAGTATTGAATCCTTGCTTAGAATAGAAAGAGGGAAAATATTAAGAGATTTTGCACAAAATTTGGAGGAAATACTAGGCATTGAATACTTTTAAATTCAATTAGATAGAAATGAAGGTAGAAGAGAAAGATTAACAAAACAACAAAGCAAAATGAGGTATAAGATACTTAAGGACAAGATAAAGAGATCCAATAAACTAATCACCATTAGGTGAAAGGATAATCCTTAGAAATTAAAAAAAAAAATCAAATACACACTCAAACCCTACAAGGATGGTTAAAAATGGGAATACACTCCCTATGTTTGGAAAATACACCAAGGATTCTAATGATAATCTATTTGTCTTGGAATATCATTAGAATATAGTTTATATAGATAAGGACTAGAATTAATTATATGAATTTATATAGACATTAAGATATGAAGTTATACAATAGTAAGTTAAATATTCTCTAAACATAATAAGATATGGATAAGAGAAGTTAATCTATTTAAAAAAAATTATTCCCTCGATTCCTCTAACGAGAGTTTTAGTAAGATGAGATTGATCATGGAAGATAATAATTTTTGGTGAAATAATATGAATAATCATTTAAAAGTGGTTTATAGATTAGATGAATCGGGTATGTGCATGATCATGATGGGCCAAAAAGTGGCAATATGATGGGTATGTGGCTAGCGACTTCTTTTTCACCCAAAATTGATGAAACAAAAGGGGTTTTTAAAGGAGATTCTCAACTTTCAAACAATATAAATTATGCTTTATTTGAGTTTAATAAATAATTAATACTTATTTTCTATTTTAATTATGACTAAAGTCTTGATTGATAGGTTGATTGAAAAACATCTGTAGCTTTTAAACATTGACACATTTTTTGAATCTGAAACATGTGTCACATTCTATGCTTCACATACAATACGATTAAAAAAAAAATGAATTTCATGAAGTTTTGACCATGTTAAGGTGGTTAGACATACGAGTTTTTATATTTTTGAAAAGTTTTAAAAATAAATTCATAATTAATTATTTAGATAAAAAAAATTACAAAAAAAGATGCATCACATCGGGACATGAGTCCTCTAATTATATCTAAAATCTTATAAAAAAATATTATCATTTTATTGTGGTTAGGGTGGTTAGACAGACACCTACTTCTTATTTTTTCCCTAAAATTTAAGTACTACTGCATTGAAATTTCAAATTTTCAACAAATAGATTTTTTTTTAAATAAACCTAGCAGTTAAAAAACTACATTCAATTTTCTACAGATTCTATTCTTACATATTTTTTAAATAATATAGATACCTTATTCAAATTTTTATGTCAAATTTCCTAAATCTGATTTTTCTGAATTTTTCGCCACTTATGGGCTTATTTTTTCCATGATGATCCTACACATACCCAAATTTCACTATCATAGAAATAAAGAATAGTATGTATTACATATAGTTTGAAATTATTAAGCTATAGTATATGGAAAATAATTTACTACCTATAATGAAGTAATGGAGCTAGAACAAAAAATAGAAGCTCAAATTTGGAGGAATGAATTTTGTGAAACTAAGAAGTGGAGACATTAAATTTAGAATTGAAGAAATTAAAAAATAGAATAGGAGATTCTAGTAAGAGATGAAAGATAGGAGACTTCATCCTCACCAAGAAGGATAAACAGTTGTTCTAACTAATATAATATATAATGAACAAATGAAATGGATTTGGAATGATAAAAGGTAGAAATAAAGATGTTATAGTGAGGATAGAGTCTTAGAAATACATCAAAAGATTAGAAAGTTACTATTATACTATATAAAAAAACATGGGATAAACATCTAACTATTGATTTCTCTATGTTAGTTGAAGAATATGAGGAACCATTAGTCATAATAATCAATAGATAAAAATACTATATTAATAAAGGCATGGCAGAGGAACATGGATCACCAAGACTACATGAATTGGATATTTGACATATAACTACCAAGAAATAATATTGAGAATAAATCAATGAGAAATCAACAATTTGAACCATGCCATGTCCTAAATATAGAAATGTTGTAAATACAGTTTTTCATTGCACCAAAAGATCGACCTCTTAATTCCCAATACAACTGCTAGAGTTAATGAATCCACATGAGGTGATTAAGCCATGTAGTGAACCTAAACGCTGCACTGCACAACATAAGGAGACCAAGGGCATACACCTTGAAACAATCCCCCCTAGCACATGCAAGGGGTTTTAACCCATGACCCAAGCTTTGATACCAATTGTCATAAAGATGGTTGCCATTGCACCAAAAGAGAAACCTATTAATGCCTGATATAATTGCCATAGTTAATGAATCCACAAGAGGCAGTTAATCCATGTCATGAACCCAAGCATTGCACTACATAACATAAGGAGACCAAGGGCACACACCTTCCAACAAAATGTATTATCCTTCTAATAGATGCAATAATAATTATTGTTAGGGTTATGGTAGATGCAACTACCATAATAAGAGTTATGAAGGTATCCAAGGTAGAGGAAGAAGCTATAAAATAACTTTTGATTGTTTTAGTAAGTGAGGTGAATATACAAATAAAGATATAAGTAGATAAAGAGAACATAATTAGGTTGTGAATTTTGTGGTGAAAATTCACATGATAATATCGGTAATTCATTCATTATTTAATTAATATAATTCTTAGGGATTTTAGAAAAATCAAACTTATTTTTCTCTCTATTCTCATATTTATCTTCATTGTAGGTGATTTCTAGGAGATATGGTGTTTAAGAATCAACTCCAACATGGAATAAGATAACATAATTTATAATTTCCTATCAAAATTTTGAGAGATTGAACCTTAACCATTCAAATAGTCCATCTTGGAGAAATATGAACATCTCCATTGTGTTCAGAGTGTCCAAAAAGTCTAAGATTTCCTATCCAAATATTGAAACTAAAGTCTCAAAAATAAGGATTTTTTTGGGAGTCCTAGAAATCATTTACAAGAATCCATACAACTCTATAGATATATAGATCCACATGAATTTACATTCATATTCCATCATCTAGTGTCATTCGACATATAAATTTGGTAATGGTACATAGAAATTTGGTGATGTTAATCCATTTATAGTGCATTCTAGTTTTTTGTTGGATTTTTTTTATTTTTTGTGATTTGTACAATAGAAAATTTAATTTTTGTTATGTATGTAGGGACTAGCATCATATTTCTAATAGTTTGAGTTATTCTGGTAGTTGAAAACAACTTTGGGTGATTGATTTTGTTTTGTAGTAGTGTTTGTGGTGATCAAGTTTTCTCTAGGATGCGAGGTCATATAAGAGATCCTATCCCTTATTCTTAATAGATTAGGGGTACTTTATATCAAGTGCTAGATTTAGGTGGCATTTCAAAAAAGTATTCTCTCTGAGAGAAAGCGGAATATAGTAGTAGACAGTTTCTAATTTAACTATGTATGCTCTTTTCAATAGACATTTTGAGCCACACTTAGTGATTCATCATAAGGATGAGGATAATGAAAAATATGATTGTAGAAATGGCCTTAAGAAGAGTTAAGTGGTGGGAGAGGGTAGGGAGGGAGAAGAACACAAATTGAAGTAAAAGTGAAATTATATTAAAAAATGATGAAAACAAAACAAAAGAAATACTAAAGTAGAAATATAATATAATACAAATAAATAGATAAAAAAAATGTTACAGGTTAAATATATCAAACAATGAATAAGTCTAAGAGAATTATAAAGATAAGTTATAAAACAAAATGACGAAGGAATAACTACCAAAATTATTAAAAGGAGAGCAAGAGCATATAAAGGAAAATATACTACCACATAAAACAATAATAATTTAATCAAATAAAAAATAAAAAAGATGAGATTATATAAAAGAAAAGCAACTTTGAAAAAATACATAGCGAATTAGTTAAAATCCAAAATTAGATGGTTAAAAACATAAGGTTACAATTTATAACCTCTAATATTAATACAAATATATAAAATCATAATAATTTTTATATTATATGTTAATATATAAAAATATAAATTACTAGGGAACCTACAAATAAAATATTCTATAATACATATTAAATTAATATGTTACTAATAATTACATGTTTCAAAAGTAGAGATCTTGATCTATAATGATTATTAATTTCAAAAAAAAATTCTTAAAAAAACCTTGTTAGTCATATTGCCAAATTCACTTATTTCTCTTGACATGGCCCTGACCTTGTACTTGCATGTCCAAGGCTAAGGATTAGGTTACCATGCCTTTCCCATGGATTCTTTGAAATGTTAATTACACTTGTATTATCATAGAAGATAGAAATGGGATCATCATACATTACTCTGATATCTTTCAATGTTTGCTTCATCTACAAAACTTGTGTACAACAAGATGCAACAACAATAAACTTAGCTTCAGTAAAAGATAAGAGACTAAATCTTGATTTTTACTTAAATAAGTCACCAATCTGCGACCAAGAAAGAATGTACCACCACTTGTACTTTTCATGTCATCTACACAACCAACCCAATCTGCATCTGTATATGCACCTAGTGTAAAATCAATATCTCTAGGATACCATAAGCAAAAATTTGGAGTGTCATTCAAATATATGAATATCCTCTTAACAACAACAACATGTGTTTCTCTAGGATCTTCTTGAAATATAGCCACAAGACAAATTGCATGCATTGTATCTAGTATAGTAGTAGTTAAATATAACAAACCATCCATCATAGATCTGCATTTGCTCTGATACCAATTGTTGAACAAGACAAATAAGAAGAGGGGAGTGAATCAATTATGACAAATTAAACCTTTAAATCTTCCACCAGATTTATGATCAATCACTACCTCTATGCTACCCATTTCATGCCATCCAAACAATTTATGAGATTTCCAACCTCACTTTCTCATTCAATCTAATAGTAAAATGCTTTATTATTTTTATCGATCATCTATGTTCTATTCAATGCATGTGAAGGAGAGGGAATAGTGATACAAATAAGTTATGAACGCATGGTGGCAGACCCAAGTTACCAGGGTAAAATCACCATCACACAGATTCAACACTTGCTCTTCTTCCACCCACCAGGTCAAGGCACACCTATTTGATCGCTTCATACACCATCCTTGGGTGATCCCACAGTAGTGGTTTCCAATTTTTGGCCAAAGTGGATATTGAAATAAGTGTTTTTAACTAAATCTTCACTTTCGGGCACCTATAGTGGCTAAACCGTGAGGAATTTGAAGATGATGCAAACTAGAGTTTCATGAAATTTTGTCTCTAGATTCTAAATATATTTTTTTCAATTTTTTTGGAATGATATTGCAGTTCTTTTTCCATCTCCCTTGAAAACTAATTTTTTTCATAAAACAACATTTTTAAAAAGTGACGCTCAGCATATAACGCATAACTTTTTTTCCATGAAGGATAAAATTATAATTCTTTCAAATTTAGATTCATAACTTTTATATCTAGTGCTTCCACTTGTTTAGATAGTTTTTATTGAATATTTTTTCTTTAATCATGTTTTGAATTCAAACCAATTATAATTCAGACATAGCACGATCGTATAACACGTACGTGTTTTTGTATGTATCAAAATTCAATTTTTCTTTCTTTTTTGGATCAAGGAATTCAATATCTGGTGCAATAATTTTTTTTTTTTAATAATCTGCTATTTTTGCACATGTGTAGAACAAGGAGATTGATTTTTGGTGATAAACCTACATTCACGAGAAATAAAAAATAAACATAATAATTAAATTAAATTTATTTAAAATTATAATTTTTGGGAAGGTTATAATGAGGACTACATATTTGAAAAAAATAAGTTTTTAAAGAATTCATTTGATCCCGTAAAAGGTATATCAAAAGTGGTTTTTTATCAACATTTTGATAGGTGTAAAGGAGACTTTGTTATAGGTATGGTTTAAAACTAGCGGGGTTCTATCCAAGGGGGTTTGATTTAAGGTAGTTTGATCAAACCCTCTTCAATTGGAATTATTTATATGTAACCTTTTAAGGCTTAAATCATTATATTTTCCAAAAATATGTGATTTCAGCAAAAATCAGTTCCTCCCAGAAATTGTAAACCAGCTTTGTGCGATCAACACCTTCTTACTCAACGCCTCTCTATTTCATTGCACCCATTGAAGCCCATAATCAATAGCTCTCATACCAAATGTTAATAAAAAATTTGGTTCATTATTCATTGAATTTTATAGACAAGAGAAAACATGATACATAAAGGAGAAATACAGTTTCAAACTACATAACTATCACACTATGTATAACTGAATGTTAACAACTAACCAATGTTATATGCCAATGGTAAAGGTATAATTAGTACATGTATTGAATCTTGCAAAATAAAAATATTTCTCTTCAATGATTAATATTGTGATGATTGTTTTTATATCTTGTAATCATTGGGATGATGAATATCTTTAGGGAGAATGATGTTACATCTTTTTTAATTTATATAGTTTAATTATTAAATTATTACATTAATTATTTATCAGTAAAAAATTATAAAAGATAATTTCATTATGATTAAGTATCTTTTGAAACATAATTAAGGATAACTATGATGGTGATAACTAACTATATGTTTTATTTTAATCAGTGTGTTAAGAATGGCAGACACTCTCTCTCTCTTCTTCTTTTATGTTTGCAAATTTGAAGTACGGTTTCAAAATGTGTGATCCTATATTTATAATGTAAAATGTTTTTAGATTTATAGTTATTCCAAAGAGTTACTAATGAACTTATACTAATTGTAATTATTTTATATTCATCATGTATACTTACAAAGAAAAATAGTGTAGGTGTGAACTATTTGATTTTGAGTAACCATTATGCTTATTTTATTCAATAATTTCAATATTTGATTAGTGATTATTAAGTATATGTTAAAAAAATTAATATGTTAATATGCTTGAAATATAAAAATGAATTTGATGACATTGAAGTTGGAAAATGGCATTGAGGATAAAAAAAGAACCTCAAATGGGGGAAGCCCTACCCTTTATGTAGTACCCCTCCATTCTCACCTGGGATGTGCAAGTAGTCTAGCTAAGAAATCAGAAGAGGAAGATAGGACAAGAGTTTCTAATGGTATTTTATATGTGTGATTGAATTAATTAAATAAGGGTAATATTGTTTATTAAAATGTTAGATTAAATTGTATTTAAAATTTTAAATGTTTTATTTATGTTTTTTTTAAAAAAAGTTATGAGTTTATTAAATGATAATTAAAATATTAAATAGTGTTATTATTTTAATTAATTATTTTGTTGAGGATAATTGTTAGAATAAATTATTTAAATTAATTAGATAATGTGCCTTGGAAGTAAAGCTTGCAAAAGTTGATTAAAATAAAAAGTATTGAAGAATAGAAAAATAAATAAATAAAAGAATGAAAAAGATGAAAGAGCGAATGTGATTTGATATCTAACTGAAAAACTTGCTTTTAAAGAATTAAATTCTTTTATTCTGGATTTTTGTGAGCTTTTTGAATAAATTGGAATATCTTTTATTTAATTAAGAATTTTTGTGAGCTTTTCACACAGAGATTTTATGGAGACAAGAATTGAAAAAAAAAGAATGGTGATGCCTTTTTTTTAATCTTCTGAAGTTTTCAAAAGAGATTTTTTCATTCTTTTGTTTTGGGGAATACTTTGAAAAGAGTCGTGGGATTAAGGATTTGAATTCGAGATTTGAGCACGGTTTTCTGAAGAGGAGATTTGAAGTAGGAAGGAGAAACTCATCGTAGAGGCCATCGGGAACAAGCAAACATCATCAGATTCTCAAATAAGCGCAAGACTCCAGGTTCTTTATTTTAAATGTTTATTTAAATTGTGTTGTTAAAAGATTGTCTATACAAAATTATAGATATTTATTTTGTTTTTGTGAAATTATAAAAAAAAAGAATTAGATAATTTGTTTATATATGTTGAAATATTGTCTGTTAATTCATTGTAAAATTTTAAAAAAATCTTTGTAGAAGAATTGTGAAAATCTTAGATTCTCTCTAAGGAAATGAATTTAAAATGGTAGAAAATTCAAAAAGAAAACAATAGATAATTTAAAAAATCTCACATATAATTTAAAATACCTCTGTAGGATTGAAAAACAAAGGAAATCCTCTGATAAATTAGGAAAAATGAAATCCTATGATAAAATAATAAATATTTTCCTGTAGAAAATAACAGAGACATAGGGTCACTAAATTCATCATAACTCAAAATTTACGAACTGGGTATGGCTGAAGTTTTTATATGTGTTAACATACTTAATGGTGCACCTTCAGTAAAAATTGTAGAAAGACCCAGATCCGAAAATAAAAGTTATACAAATCGCAATACACTAGTTTTATTATTAGCATTGTTGGAATATAGTAAATTATTTTAATGTATTAATTAATAAGTATTTATATATATGTTTAATTATATGTATTATATATATATATATATATATATATATATATATATATATATATATATATATGTTTAATTGGTCATTTTGATAGAATATATATTTTTAAAAGAAAATAAGCCTTAATTTATTATATGGTTTATATCGAGACAATTGTAATTGGTTATATTGAAGATTGAAATCTTTTAATAATCATATTAATTTAATTCTTAGATATTTGGTTTTAGTGAGAACTCTTAAATGATTTCACTTGTGGATTTTAGATTGCCCAACTAATAAATATCTTGATAAAATAGAGATCATTTTAGATTCTTCCTTATGTAGACTTAGTAGGTATGGTTTATTAAATTAAAATTAGTATATTATTGGTTACTTGGTTTTTATAATAGACCTGTGGGATATTCATTTATTGTTGGTTTAGAAAATTCATCGTTTAGGTTATGATGTGATAAACCTAGCTTATTATCCATTACCATTAGTTGATATACTTATACTAATTAGAATATTTACGAACTCATATTTATTCATTGCAATTATTAATATTGGAACAATAACTGATGGACTATAGTTTTAGATAGCTTTAAGATTCAACTTTATTAATTGCATATATTATGTTAGTTCAATTTATTAGCTATACATGGGTTCTAAAGATGATTGATTGATATGTTAGTGAATAGGAGCTAAGAAATAATAAATGATAACATAGTTTAAGTGTAGATTATTGTCTTGATTATAATTGTAAATGGTACTATCATATAATTCAAATGTTGATATTATATTGTTGAATTATCATTTTGAATGACCCTTGAAATGTTTTCATACATTAATAATCAATTTGTATATTATAAATTGATATCGTTGAATGTTTAAGTTTTGAGTATTAGTTTATTGAGTGGTATTTGACTAGTGATAAGGATTTGATATCTATTGTAAGTGCCTATATTAACTGTTTGTTTGTTAACCAAGAAGGATGTAAAATCACTATTTTCTTCCATGGTGGATAGCTATAATATATATAAGTATATGTTTTATCGTGAGCTATCTAGCTAAAAGGAAATGTTGTTATGTCTCGTGACCTTCCTTGTGCAAGTATGAATAAATATTTGAGTAGGCTATTTTTATCTTATTTTTGCAAGATTATGCTTACCTTGTTCTTCAGTCTTCGGCTTCACCTAAGTGGGTGGCAGTCGCCTAAGTAACTGTCTGGGGTGATGGACCCTAGAAAGGGTTGCATACCCACTCCTCTAGTATGTAATGTTGTATGAGTCACATAATGCTTATGCATAGAGGATTGAGGTTAGTGTGTATTTGTGGTGTTGTGTTACTTTTGTGTTGGGGTAGATTCCTCCTTGAAAGTCTTATGAGTGAACCCTTGGTTGGTCAGTTAATGAGTTGGAGCAGCTCAAATTGTCGAACTACGGTGCCTTTGCGAATTATATACGTAGGCAAGGCCATTGAGTGATGAGCTCCCGAGGCATTAGGTCGGGCCCCTAGGACTGTTCTCCTGAGTCTTGTTTGAGATTTGTCATTTATTTCCGATAACGTAAAAACTACCATTGGTTTATATAGCTTCTCTTAGTGATCATGTGCTAACTATCTTTGATCTAATGTGTGTGCCAAGTCATGTAAACCTTGCAGGTATAGGCATTGGGAGCAAGGACTTGTCGATAAAATAGAATGTAAGAGGTATGTTAAGCTGACTTAAGTAAGTAGACTCTATTGCCAAAGTTAGTAAATCACTTCTATCATTTCTTGTAGCTTGTGTGATCATTTAATATAGCTATAAGTAGTGAATTGTGCTGCTGTTATATTTATTTTCGTTGTTAGTTGATTGTGAAGTAACCTCGCGTGCCCTAGAGAACTAAGTGTAATAGTGTAAAGTAATGGGTTATGTGATTATGGTTAATGTTCTTGCATGTTCAACTGTGTTATTTAAAAAAAAAATTGTTTGCAATGTTTGTTCTCTGGGGTTTGCACGGCGGGCGTTATACTTTAGGCTTGTTATCCAAACCTATTCTAAAACCAAAAGGGTGGATTTTTCTTTTTTGAGTAAAAAGTGAGTAGATTATGTAATGTGAGTGCATTACATAATATTCTTGTGGTTTCAAAATGTGATCATGTTAAAGAAACCTTTTTATGGCATAAAAATACAATTTCATTTTGGGGAACATGAAACACCATCACATTTTAGGTTCCCCAAAATATATTCATGGTTTTTAGGCTATAAAGCAAGATAGTATGGTGGTTTGATATTTTCTAAGTCACAACATGATGGTATTATTTCAACCTTTTGATAACATGAACATTAAGGTGAAAATCATATATTTGACTACTTTTTTTGTCCCATTTCGATGCACATACTTATAGTTATAATATAATTCTTTAAATTCTTTATTTATGATGGAAGAGAAATATGCAATATTTATTAAAAATTATTTGAAAAAAATGACTTAGAGAGTTCATGAAGAAAGTTCTAAAAGTTTGATACTTGGTCTAAACATTACATGTGATATATGCAATATAACAAGATTGTTCTTTTAACATTCATTTGTTCATTGTATTCTTTTTCTATTCAATAATTTAACTAATTAATGATGTTATGAATATTATTTACCTTGTTTTCATAAATGAATAATTTGAATACTTTTTAATAAAAAAAGTGTTTATTCTTAAGTACTATTTTAGATTAAAATTGTTCCTAATTCAAGAAAAGTTCAATTATGTAATTCCTAGTTGATCTATAGAAACAATACCTTAACATAGGTCTATTGGACTCTTCTTTTACCATCAATCCACTCGACCTTTTCTTTTGAGTGACACATGTCCTCATATGAAAGAATGCGTGGTTCTCTAAAATTGTGAAATTGTGAACATCAAATGGGGAAAGCCCAACCCTTTAGGATTGTTATTGAAACCTATTCTAAAACTAAAAGGGTGGAGTTTTTTTTGGGTAAAAAGTATGAGTAGATTGTGTAAAATGAGTGCATTACATAATATGCTTGTGTTTTCAAAATGTGATCATGTTTTAGAAAAGAAATCATGGTATGAAAATACAATTGCATTATGGGGAACATGAAACACCATCACATTTAATGTTTCCCAAAACAAGATCATGGTTTTTAGGCTATAAAGCACGATAGTATTATGGTTTGATATTTTTCAAGCCATAACATGATGGCATTATTTCAACCTTCCAATAACATAAGGATTGCAGCCAAAATCACTTATTTGACTACTTTTTTGTCCTCCATTTTGATATGCATACTCATAGTTATAATATGTTTCTTTAAATTCTTTGTTTATGATGGAAGAGAATTATGCAATCTTTATTAAAAAAAAATTAAAAGAAAATGACTGAGAGAGTTCACGAAGAAAATTCTAAGAGTTTGAAACTTGGTTTAAACATTACATGTGATACACGTAATATAAGAAGATTATTTTCTAATATTCACTTATTCATTGTATTGATTTTCTATGCAATAATTTATCTAATTAATGAAGCTATGAATACTATTTTTTTTTTTTCCAAAATGAATAATTTGAATATTTATTAAAACAAATAAAAAATTTAAGTACTATTTTGGATTGAAATTGTTCTTTAGTTAAATTCTATGATTCCTAGTTGATCTATAGAAACAATAACATATTGTAGATCTATTCAGTACTCTTTGACCATCAATCCACTCGACTTATTCTTTTGAGTGACACGTATCCTCATACGAAAGAACGTGTGATTCTCTAAAATTGTGAACTTGTTAGTTCTAGTAGCTGGAATCACTTAGACCAGACTATAAAATTCTCTATGTCCGAAGGAGTGTATCATGAAAATTCTCTTAAGATGTCCTAATGCCCCAACCAACATAATCATGCCATTTGCCAACATTTTAAAATCTAAACCAAAATCTAGTTAAATAAACTTTGAAGTAACTTCACATTGATGGGATTATGTATTGCAATTACAATAAATATAATATCATGGAGTAAGAAATAAGACTGCACGAGGAATGGTTTATAGTATATTTGACGAAGAGAAAGAAGAAAACGGGGAGCGCAGAAGGGGCTATGTTTCAGACCATGTGATGCTCATCTCACCAACATCATCATAATTGTCGACTCCCAAGGCTTTCCATACGCCTGGAGAGGCATCCACGATATTGTTATTGCAAGGGGGTTGGTAGTCGTGATCCGAATCACACCCAGAGGATGAGTCGCACTCGTCTACCACCATGGCCCGCACGCTTCGTCTGTTGTCTGGATTGGTGATTAGTATGTAGTTGAGGCAGCGGCTGCCACCGGCGTACCAGCCTTGTGGAAAGAGCAACCACCGGATCGTTGTCGTTGTGGTAGTCATTGTCGCACTCTGAAGGGCCTCCTCCGTCTTCGCCCCTCTGAAACCCATTCACAGTGAGTTTGGCCGGAGTACTGTCTGTCACTGGGGGTGAGCATTTGTACTGTGGGTATCGCTCCCCTGATTTGCAGCAGTCTGATTTGTGTTCCTGATTGCACTTGTGGGAGTTGCCATTCAAATACCTGCTGGGAATACATGATGCCAGGATTCCTGCAGCATCAGGCCTGCCACATTCCGCTATGGACATCATGCTCAGTAGCAATCCTAATGCTATTATCATCATCCTCATCTTTTCTACAAAACCCAAGAGAAACATATCAACTAACCTTTATAGAACAACTCAACACGATCACTTAACTCTAACTTCAGCTCACCTTCTAAATTTGCAAAATTTATAATCTATAGGTTTTTCTTTCCTTCTCTTGTATTGATAGAGCTGTGCTATTTGAATGTTACATCTTGATTGTATTTTCACTTATATTTATAGCTACCACTACAGTGGTGTTGTTGCCTTGGTAAGATTATCATTATCAGCTCTTCAGCATACATAGGAGACTGTTCACTTCTAGTGCCAGATAAAAGCAAATGAAACCATATATTCTTTTAAACATCACATTCACTCTCACTGTCCGCCACTTTTAGGACCCCTACGCGGCTTCCAATTAAGATGGTAACTTCACCATCTTAATATACTCTTTCTAGATTGGAAGATCCCCTGCTTTGGTTTGATGCACCCCGAATCATCAACTTTCATACTTTACTCTATGCTAACGGATATTTTAAGTTAACCAGGCACGCTAGCATTTATCCTCCCCTGGTAGTTTTCTCTTCCAATTCCTTTCATTTCCAACTTAAAGATATTTCCTATCGTTTTCTAACTATTTCCAGTCTAAATAACAATGTCGGCATCTATAGGTTGAGGATCTAATGCCGTACAACAGACATCATCATCTGCATCTCGTGCAGGACAACGGGTACATGTCACCTATTTGCTACTATGTTTTTGTTTTTCATGTAAATAACAAATTAAGAAAATAAAAAAGACTCAATTTATGTTAAAGTAGTTGTAATCATTTATCTGATAATAAAATTTAAAATATTAAAACATATCTGTGTAATGATAAATAAAAGTCTTAATGTGATAAATAAAATAGTAAATAATTATATATTGCATTACATTAAATTATAAAATATTTTTGAAATAATTATTTATTCTTTATAATAATAATACCTTGAATCATAAAAAAATGTTTATTTCTAAAATGATATATAAAAATACAAAATCAAATATAAATATATTTTATATTTATATTGAATTTAAGAAATATTTCATTTTATTTAATATGATTTGTTTAATTACTTAAGAATTTCATTGTATTTTCTTAACAACTATTTTATAGTTTTAGTTTTTTCTAAATATATCTTAGTTTCTTTTATTTTTTATTGTTTTTTTTTTTTACTCTTTAATAGTTTTCATTATCATGTTCATAGTATTACATTCCACTCTTTGTTGCTGTTGTAGTAAGAGGGAGAAGTGAGGAGAAGATAATTTGTGATTTTATGTGTTTTTTTTTTGACAAGATTCATTTGACATTGAATTATCTCTAGATATACCAAAAATATAAGGAAATTAGTGAAACAACAAGAGGTTGTGAAGTGTGGAAAGATTAGCAATAATTCAAAGAAAACTAGCCTGAGGAATCAAGGGATAACAAGGAAGGTAGTTAGCAAATAGTGATAAATTATAGGAACCTATTCTTCCACCAATCGAAAAAAATCATATTAAAACACCCATCTTTGGCAAGGATATAAAGGATACAATTGAATAAATGTATCCTTAATTCTAACTAGAGATAGAGTGGAATAAGAGATAACTAGACTAAGCTTTATGAATTTGTCAAAACCTTAATGGAAGAAGCATTCAAGTGGTGGATGAAAGAGTGTCCCTCACACAACAAAGAATGGGTACAGTTAAAATAAGAATTATTAAACAACTTCCAAACTCTCAAAGTCCTATTAGATAGTGCTAGTAAAATGAGAGAAATGGTACAAGGGAAAGGAGAAACCAAAAGTGAATTTGATCAAATATTTAAAGGAGTGTGAAGGAAAATTCAAAGATCCACTTATTGAGAAACAAAGATAGAACTAGAAAAATAACATAAAATAAGTAGAGAATTTGAAAATTGAGTTAGAAAATTAAAGAAAATACAAGACATTTTAGAAAAAGAAGAAAATACTATGGATACTTCACCTCTCTATAGAAATAAAATTGGCATAAAGTGCACTTATTAAATTAATGAATAGTATGAAAAGTGAAGAAAATGGATGTGGCATTAAGGTTAGATTTTGTAGAATCTCGTAGAAGATTGAAAATGGTTTATATGTGATTTGTGGAAAATGGGATGAGCAAGAGATGGTGGAACTAGAGTTATGAGGATAATGATCCAATACAAAGAGGGATGGTGTTAGAATATTAAAAAACACAAACATAATGAATCCATATTCATTGAAAGATAAGTGTGGTAATAAAAAACATGTACTTTCTAAAACGCATCTTAAGAGATACCTCAAGGAAGAGGGACATGTATCTCTATAAACTCACTTGCGTCTATGAAACACATAATGATAGTAGATAGATAATATAAGAAGGGAAAGAAAAATAAAGGAAGGAAAAAGGAGGAAAGGAAAAGTATAAATAAGAGAAGATACCAGAGAATATACAATGTAAATTTATATATTCTTGCATTAAAGAATATATAATTTACAAGGAGAAATGATATAGATATATAAGTAGATTAATCTTATGATGTCTATAATTATGTAAAATTATTGGAATTCTCATGATATGTATATATTATCTACTATACAATTTCTAATTTATTCCTATTTTACTACCATGTTAACTTTTCTAACATTAATAATATAAACCTTAGGCCTATATTTAATCATCAATATTTTTTTCCATTGTTGTAACCCCAATTTATGGTTTGTAGGAAGTAATAATATAAGTAAGGAATACATTTCGATAAGAAATACCATGAAGGAAATGTGTATTAATGATAATTTTAGTAGCAATTAAGATATGTGGTAACCACTCTAGGTTCTACCTTATGAGAGGGGTCAAACACTTAGGGGTGATAAATGGAATAGGGGTGATCATAAAAAATGTGGCTACTAGATTTAGTTTGAACTAATACATTGAGAATGGATTAAATGATTAATAATATCCCAAAAATAAACCTAGTAAAAAGGAGAGAGCAAATGACAATTTTAGAAGGAATTAATATGGCTTATAAAATGCATGTGAAAGAAGAATCAAAGTTGAAAAATATTAGGAAAGATGGGAAAGATAATCTAGAAGGATGTAGAAGACTAGAGAAGCCTCTATAAAGTGTGGTATGAAGGTTTTTCCAAAGATAATATGATTTTACCAATATATGGATAGATATTTGCTATGCCACCAAATAATATTGGAATAGCTATGAAACAGACTATTCATACAAAAAGAGTAGAAAAAAATTTAACTCAATTAGTAAATGAAATAAATAAGTGTGATGAATTTAAAGATTCAATTAGGAAATGGTGTAATAAGAATAATTCTCAACTAGAGGATGAAAATCAGGGTGGTCTCTCATTATAAAATTTAAATAAAAAAGCATATACGAAACTTTTTTTTTCTAACCTAAGGATAATAATTAATGAAGTATTTGAGGGTTTTCTAAATCTAGTTTTTTAAAACTAAACCTCTAGATTTAAGTTAATACTACTTAGATAAATTATTAGGTATATACATTCACTAAAATAAATGATGAAAAGTTTAGTATGGAAGAAAAAAACAAAAAATAATATTGATGAAGATGTATAAGGGAAAGGTTCAAGAAGTTAGTCATAGATACAATTGAGTAAATTGAAGAAGAATGAGAGAATCTCATATTAATTAACAATATCTTTAATGAATGATAAATTATCGAAATAGATATAAGAAAAGATAAAAGGATACATGGGAAACTGACTCAGAGTCACCCCCCATGCAAAATAAAAAGGAAGAGTTTAAAAATAAGAAATAAGTATTGAATCCTTGCTTAGAATAGAAAGAGGGAAAATATTAAGAGAGTGTGCAAAAAATTTGGAGGAAATACTAGGCATTGAATAGTTTTAAATTCAATTAGATAGAAATGAAGGTAGAAGAGAAAGATTAACAAAACAACAAAGCAAAATGAGGTATAAGATACTTAAGGACAAGATAAAGAGGTGCAATAAACTAATCACCATTAGGTGAAAGGATATTCCCTAGAAATTAAAAAAAAAATCAAATACACACTCAAACCCTACAAGGATGGTTAAAAATGGGAATACACTCCCTATGTTTGGAAAATACACCAAGGATTCTAATGATAATCTATTTGTCTTGGAATATCATTAGAATATAGTTTATATAGATAAGGACTAGAATTAATTATATGAATTTATATAGACATTAAGATATGAAGTTATACAATACTAAGTTAAAATATTCTCTAAACATAATAAGATATGGATAAGAGAAATTAATCTATTTAAAAAAATTATTCCCTCGATTCCTCTAACGAGAGTTTTAGTAAGATGAGATTGATCATGCAAGATAATAATTTTTGGTGAAATGATATGAATAATCATTTAAAAGTGGTTTATAGATTAGATGAATCGGGTATGTGCAGGATCATGATGGGCCAAAAAGTGGCAATATGATGGGTATGTGGCTAGCGACTTCTTTTTCACCCAAAATTGATGAAACAAAAGGGGTTTTTAAAGGAGATTCTCAACTTTCAACCAATATAAATTATGCTTTATTTGAGTTTAATAAATAATTAATATTTATTTTCTATTTGAATTATCACTAAAGTCCCGATTGATAGGTTGATTGAAAAACATCTGTAGCTTTTAAACATTGTCACATTTTTTGAATTTGAAACATGTGTCACATTCTATGCTTCACATACAATACGATTAAAAAAAAATGAATTTCATGAAGTTTTGACTATGTTAAGGTGGTCAGACATACGAGTTTTTATATTTTTGAAAAGTTGTAAAAAAAAATTCATAATTAATTATTTAGATGAAAAAAATTTATAAAAGATGCATGCATCACATCAGGACATGAGTCCTCTACTTATATCTAAAATCTTATAAAAAAATATTATCATTTTATTGTGGTTAGGGTGGTCAGATAGACACCTACTTCTTATTTTTTCCCTAAAATTTAAGTACTATTGCATTGAAATTTCAAATTTTCAACAAATAGATTTTTTTTTTAATAAACCTAGTAGTTAAAAAACTACATTCAATTTTCTACAGATTCTATTCTTACATATTTTTTAAATAATATAGATACCTTATTCAAATTTTTATGTCAAATTTCCTAACTCTGATTTTTCTGAATTTTTCGCCACTTATGGGCTTATTTTTTCCATGATGATCCTACACATACCCAAATTTCACTATCATAGAAATAAAGAATAGTATGTATTACATATAGTTTGAAATTATTAAGCTATAGTATATGGAAAATAATTTACTACCTCTAATGAAGTAATGGAGCTAGAACAAAAAATAGAAGCTCAAATTTGGAGGAATGAATTTTGTGAAACTAAGAAGTGGAGACATTAAATTTAGAATTGAAGAAATTAAAAAATAGAATAAGAGATTCTAGTAAGAGATGAAAGATAAGAGACTTCAACCTCACCAAGAAGGATAAAAAGTTGGTCTAACTAATATAATATATAATGAACAAATGAAATGGATTTGGAATGATAAAAGGTAGAAATAAAGATGTTATAGTGAGGATAGAGTCTTAGAAATACATCAAAAGATTAGTAAGTTACTATTATACTATATAAAAAAACATGGGATAAACATCTAACTATTGATTTCTCTATGTTATTTGAAGAATATGAGGAACCATTAGTCATAATAATCAATAGAGAAAAATACTATATTAATAAAGGCATGGTAGAGGAACATGGATCACCAAGACTACATGAATTGGATATTTGACATATAACTATCAAGAAATAATATTGAGAATAAATCAATGAGAAATCAACAATTTGAACCATGCCATGTCCTAAATATAGAAATGTTGTAAATACATTTTTTCATTGCACCAAAAGATCGACCTCTTAATTCCCAATACAACTGCTAGAGTTAATGAATCCACGTGAGGTGATTAAGCCATGTAGTGAACCTAAACGCTGCACTGCACAACATAAGGAGACCAAGGGCATACACCTTGAAACAATCCCCCTAGCACATGCAAGTGGTTTTAACCCATGACCCAAGCTTTGATACCAATTATCGTAAAGATGGTTGCCATTGCACCAAAAGAGAAACCTATTAATGCTTGATATAATTGCCATAGTTAATGAATCCACAAGAGGCAGTTAATCCATGTAGTGAACCCAAGCGTTGCACTACATAACATAAGGAGACCAAGGGCACACACCTTCCAACAAAATGTATTATCCTTCTAATAGATGCAATAATAATTATTGTTAGGGTTATGGTAGATGCAACTACCATAATAAGAGTATGAAGGTATCCAAGGTAGAGGAAGAAGCTATAAAATAACTTTTGATTTGTTGATAGTGTTTTTATGCACTTCTCAACACAAGCAATGCATAGGCGCACTACCTCTTTTGAAAGACAATTTCCCACAATCGAATTGCAGAACACTATCCCAAGGTCTCTTGGATGTCAGGTCATGACAGTGCTTAGATACTTCAGTAGTTTGATGTGATTTGTTGGAATCACAAGGTGGTCTTACAGAAAATACAAAGTATGAACATAAAGCATGAAGTTGAATCTTTGAAAAGGAGTTCTTAATATGAAAGCAATTATGCGTTGGCTGTAGGTTCAAATAGCAGTCCTGAACTGCATCTAGTTGTTAGATTTTGCTTTACAATGTGCAATGAACCTTGGTATTGTTTAGTTTCTAAAAAAGTGAAAAAGAGCAAAAGGAAGGGAAAGTTCCTAAGTCTAAAGCTTGCTGTGAATAGTAAAAATGGAGTTCCTACAATGGAAAATTCCTCAAAACAATATCCCACTTAACTAGGGATTTCACAGTATCATGGAAATTGTGCTATCTTCTAAGGGGTGCAGATGTTTCATCCTTCATCCACCACATACATGCATGAATCAAGAATGAATGTTTGGAATAGCTTCAAATTAAGTCCAGGCTAACTTTGCACAGCTATCTACCTTCAGCAAACAACAAAAAGTATGGACTAAGGGATCCTCAACAAAGCAGGAATTTTCACAATCAGCTAACAGCATTCCTAAGATCTACCCAAATAACATGAACAACTAACTAAATAGCAAAGAGATCTAAGCTAAACATATGAAATTGGAGAAATGAATCAAATGACATGATATAAATCAAGGAAATACACCAAGTCAATGTTATTTCTTATAAATTTCAGTAGCATGCCTTTACAACAACTCAACTCCCACCTTTGCAAATGAGGGGAGTGCTCTATTTATAGTTTTCCAAAAGTTAAATGAATGGCCAAGATTCATTACAAAATAGGGTTTCACCTACCCCCAAATAGATTTACAATTAAAAAACATTCTTTGTCCCTTCCCTATTTTGTCATCTAGTGGATGACACTATTGCTCTTTCGTCCTGTAGCTAATTGCTATCCTCTTGGCTGTGGCTACTCTTCAGGGAGGTCTTCTTCCTTGGTCGGGCTGTCCTCTTGCTCCTCGAAGGCTGCATGCTCTATATACTTGAGGACGATGGCTTGGAGCTTGTCGATCTTGAGGACTTCGCATCTTAATGCCTGATAGCTCCATTCTTTGGCGTTCTCTTCCAGCCGCTTCTAATCCTCGTCATACTTCGAGCCCTGGTCCCTGAATAGCTCTGATCGATCGAAGGCATAGGTGGCAAAACTCAGAAATTCTGTGGTGATTTCTCTGGCTATCTCGTCCTTCATCTTCTTCTCGAAGTACGGCTTGATCTTTTTGGCGTCCATTTGCACCATGGGCATATCATAGCCCGTTAACAGCTTGAGGTACTCGGTGCCTTCCGCTCAGATTTCCTTGATCCACTCGATGTCTGGATCTACTTTGTTCAGGATTTGCTCCATCCTTTCCTTCTGGTTGATAAGGTCTCTGCACCATATGTCCACCAGCCAATGATCATCTTTCTTCAGTTCTAGCTTTTCTTCCCACGTGTTCTCTGGCATCTGAAGGATGGCTTCAATTCTCAGGAAGGTGGAGTCGTAGATGGCGGGAAAATTGGTGCAGAGCTTCTTCGTTTTCTCCAGGGACTGGATCAGGTCTAGGAACTTATTGGCTATCTGCACAGCTAAGCCGATTCCCACGTTTCCGATGCTTACAACCTGTTGGAACCAATTCTCAGTTGTTTTCTCTAAGTTCTTCCTCCTCTCCATTTTGTCAATCTGCTCCTTGGAGAGCAACTGCGGTGCGGCGGTGGAGGTGGTGGGCAGGTCATCCACTGAGGACCACTGCTGGATATAGTTGGTTAAGGCAGCAACTTGTGCTTTGAGTTCATCCTTGGTGACCTTATCTTGTTTGATCAAGTGCACTACTGTGGCCACTGATTCCTCCAGATGTTCAACCTTCTGCTCTCTGGTGGCTGTCCCCAAGTCGATGGTGGAGATACTGTAACTCACCCCGGCTTAGCCAATAGTTGGCGTTGCTATTTGTGCTGCTCGGGAGCTGGAAGCGTCCATGGTTATCTTGGAACAGACCTTAGCCTTCTTCTCCTTCTTCGTTGTAGTCAGGGATCAAGCCAAGATGGATTCCAATCTTGACCTTGGGTCCTTTAGCACTGGGGTTGCCCTCTCAAGCTGTTTCTCCAGCCAGTCGGGCATGGCGGATTTGTCTTTGGGTGCATCATCGCTGCCCTCACCTTTCTCAGTCAGAGACAAGATTTTGGTCTCTTTCTCCTTTTGGGGTCCTCCTTTTCCTTGGCAGCATCCTCCTCCTCGTCGGAGTCCTGAATGAATATGAGGTGCCTGACGGGCAGCTTGGTGGACAATACCCGGGCGAGATCTTCTTTTTCTGCCTCCTCTTTCCTTTTCTCTTCAGCAGCCTCGGCCTCAGCGCTCTTCACCTCATGGGCCTCGGCCTCAGTGATATCCTTTTCTGGTTGCCCCTCTTGCAGCTGTCCTTCTTCACTATGTGGTGGTTGTTCTACCTCCCCAACATCCTTTGGCTACTGAGCTGACTCCTCCTCGATATCCTCATCGAATGTCTGAATAATCTCCTTATCACCCGAGCCATCCTCTTCATCCCTGCTCTCGGAGGAGCCTGTCTCTTCTTCCTCATAGGCCACCTTGTCGATGGTCCGATGTTCATACTCAGGATGCTCATGATATTTGTCAGCCTCCTCCTCAATAAGCTTCGAGGCCTCCTGCTCTTGCTGCTCCAACTCCTTCGAAATCTACATTGTGGGTTCCATGGCTGGCGGCCCTGTTGGCGGTTGTGAAGGCTGAGCCATTGCGAGGGCTTGGGCAAGGGCCGCTTGGAGAGCAGGGTCCATTAGGATTTGTGAGAGCTCGGGGGGAAGACTCTGCAGGTGCCGCGTAATAGCCTCGGGTACAGTGGATAGGGGAATAGGTGATGCTATTGTTGCCAGAGGTAGGGAGGTAATGGGTGACATGGTGGTAGAGGAAGGAGAAGTGATTATGCTAGAAGAGGAATCGACGTTAATTATTGATCCGGCTGGGGGCGAAGAGGCAAGATGGAAAGAAATGTCCACCGCCTACGGAGATGAGGCGATTGCGGCCTGAGAGATGGGCAGCGCACCAGTTGGGGCAGGAAGGAGCAAGGGAGGCTGCACTTCTATTGTAATCAATGCCTGCTTGAGCCTCTTGGGGGATGAGCCTCCCGTGTCTTTCTTTGCTTGCTCTTTAGGGTCCGCAGATTGCGCCGTCTCTGTTCCTTTCCTCTTTTGAGACCTGGTGACGGGGGGAGACTTGGATGTCTCACTAGCTAATGTAGAGGCGGCTACGTAATCTGTGGCACTTGGCTCACTCTTGAGTGCCTCATATGTTAGGGCCACCCCTTGTTGCTTTAGTTGAGCGACCCGCCTGTCGACCCACTCCTTGGTGCGAGCTATGATCGGTTGGGTGATAGTATCCAGGTCACTGACCTCTTCCTCGTCCCAGTCGATCGATGGTATTGGTAGGTTAGTGACTGCAGGGTACCTTGGGTGCACTATTGTAGACTCGTCTTCTTCGAGCTGGTCCGGCACCTGGAACAGTCGCACTCTTCTTATAAATAATACCGTCATGCACATGTAGTGCCTTGCGCGGACCTCCTTGTCATCTTGGTAGTCTGCCCAGAAGTCTTCAACGTGGTATTAGTCAGCATATGCCGGCCCTAGTGCCTTCCTTACATGACCGTGAGGGTCCATTCATTTGTGTGCTGTGTACCAATCAAAATTGTACTCCTTAAGCTCTTTCTCAGAGTTGCCGGTGCATTGAGATGTCTGTAGTCGATACATGCCCTGGCCGAGGGTCATGGGATAAGGGATCCCTGCTACGTGCTTGTTGCCGAAGACTGTCTGAATGTGTTAGAGCTGCCGGGAAAGCTCTAGGAGAATAATCCTGTCGTTAGGGTATCTTGGCAACTTGTTTGGCCGTTCCGTGAATCCCTGAGCTCGGATGTAGGTGAATTTGGGGAACTAAATATACAGAAAAGCATACTCCTTCAAGAGTGCTCTGGTGCTGTGGGAGACTCTCCTCTCGAAGTCTCCTGCGATCAATCTGATGACATGGCCAGTGAAGGCATCATTGACTCGACAGTACTCCTTCTTGAAGTGGTGGTATTGAAGCTGGGGGTACTTGTCGAACGGTTTGAGCCCTCGCCTGTGCCCCTGGTCTGGTGCCAAAAATAACCCACTGTATTGCCTTTGGCTTGCCAAGGAGTATACCAGGTAAGAGGTCATGTAAAACTTGGAGCTTTTCTTAACGTTTACAAACTGCTCGTGGAAGCAGTTGCTAATGATGCCTCCCCAGTCGAATGAGGTCTTGGTGTTAACATCCTCGTTCCTTTGCAGGATTTGCTCTATGTAATATGCCATCCACTCTTGGAAATAGGTGGTTGTCGGGAGACCATGACCCTGCTTAACATGGTCACCAAGTCGTGATAGTCCTCCTGGAAGTCACTGCGGAATAGCTCTTGGGGAACTTTTGTAGTGCTGCCCCGTTTCTCCTTAAGCCAGTAAAGGTTAATTGATTTCTTGCAGCCCAACGGATTGGCATCCCACGCTGCCTGGCATTGTTCCAAAGTGGGGACCTCCATATGTGGAAATGTGGGAATGTGGAATATTTTTGTGATGCCTTCTGGCGACATGTCGGCGAGGATGTTCCCCTCCTTGTCCACGATTGTCCTGGTGTCCATTTGGTAGGCTTCTCGACAAGCCATTACGAGTTCGGGTGCTATGAGAGAGGGAGGGAAGCCGACAGCTTTGGCGATTCCACTCTGCCTTATCATTCTAGCGTTCTTTGTCTTAGGGTCAACCTTGACCCTCTGGGTGAACTCATTTATGTCCACTTGGTCGATGTTACTGTCTGAGATTTCTTTCCAGTCGGTCGAGACCTTTGACTCGAGCAGCTCACCTTGGAACTGAAACTTCATCTGATCTTTATCATCTTTTCCCTGAGCGGCCCTTCTGGATTTCTTGCCCTTGTCCTTTTCGGCGGAGGCCCCTGAAGTGCCTGCAGCTGATTCCATATATCTTGCACGCAAGGGCAAAGTTAGCACAACAGAACATCAAAAGTGTTAACGTTAGTCCATATTTTGAGTATATCATCTAAAGGATTAATCAAATACATCATAAATCTTGTTTCCAGATGTTATCTATTTCATTTTGGGGCATTCGGACAATCCTGGCCCAAAGGGCCAGACTTCCCTAGCAGGAATGCTATTTAGAAGGGAGAATGTGACCGGAAGTTCTTGGAGGCCCTCCTTGGCCAAATTTCAAAGTTTCGAAAGGCTCATGATGGAGAACAGTGTGATTTAGGACATAGGTCGAAGTCAGATTGTGGTTTTGAGCTTGCTTGGATCGATTAAATGGGCACCGGAGGTTTCAGGCCAGAGAGCAGTTAAAGGGCGGCTACTGGCAATGGCAGACGGCAGACGAAAATCCAGAGGCAGAAGTCTGAATGCCGGGGTCTGGGGGGCTAAAGGACGGCCGACGTGATTGGTATGAAATTTGGGCATGGCGGCATTCGGACCTCCGGGGCCCGGAGGCTGGGAGGACGCACCACGCAGGCTGCCGCATGATATTTGTAATGCTCAGGCGATGGTAGCAAGCAGGATTCTGGGGCCTGCTGATTTGAACAGCGGCGGCGGCAGGGACCCCAGAACCCGACGGGCGGAAAGATGGGAAACGACGACCACCGTGAGGTTTTGGCATCGTTCGGGCAATGGCGGCGGCAAAAGGATCCCTGGGGCCCAAAGGGCGGGCAGTAGGAACGGTTCCGCCGTGGAGGACGACAAAACCATCACGGAGTTCCGGAGACGGAACTCTGGACGATCGGGCCCGGAGGGTCCCGGGGCAGGGCAGAGTTTGGGCAATATTCAGACGGCCAAGGGAAGCCCGGGATCCAGAGGGAGGGCGTCAGACGCGACTTCGCCGTGGAGGCCCCGCCTGGCCAAATGGCAGAAAAGTGGCCACGGAACCCTGATGTCCGGGGCCCGAGCACATAAATGGAGGACAACCCAGTTTCAATTTATCGGTCAAGGCAGGATCGGGGTCCAACCGTCGTGAGGCAGGGCGGCCTGGGCAGTTCAGTGTGGCGAAATTCATCAGGCACTCCGGGGATGGAAGCCCAACGACCCGGAGCCGGCAAGGAGGACCACCGCCAGCATGATAACATACCTTGAAATGGGACGGCGAAAGAGGGGGCCGGGCCTGAGGGGGCCGGTCGCCCTGTGCGAAGAACGGCCGCGCAACGGGCAAGCTCTGAATCGGCAGGGAGGGTAAACACATCAAATTTGCCATTTTCTAACACATGGGTTAGGGGCGCGGTTGGGTGCTTTTCTCATTTGTTTCATTTTAACCATTTGCTTAATCCATTTAAATCCCCCAAAATGATGAAAAACACGGGAGGGCAAACGGGGATAGCCTACCTGGGAAATGCTAAGCGGGGAGGCGCGAAATCCACTGGGAAACGATAGAGCGATGCAGACACAGATGATCGAGTCGTTTGCAGAAGGCTATGGGCTCCAGTTGATCGCTGCTCCAATTCGCTTCAATTCACAATGTGATAATGACTTTGGTGGGCCGGGCATTATATACCCTAGGCGCCATTAATGCGCTCATTAATTGTAGGTACGGACGTGCCAAAAGTTGGTGAAATTTGAAATTAAGTCGGTGGCGGCGGAGACTTCAGGGCCCGACTACCGGAAAGACGCGGAGAGATGGCCGTCATTTGATTTTGCTTTGATTGGGCGACGGCGGCGACGAACATCATCCCGGGGCCCGAGGGACGGGAGGCAGTCCGAGGTTTGCCGCTGAAAGATTCACACATTGCTAAGCAGCGGCAGCAAGGGACGGGACGAGACCCGGATGGCGGGGATTCAGCAGGGTTTCGCCGTGGGCGATAGCGGAACCGTCACAGAGTTTCGAGGATGGGACTCCGGACGGCCGGGCCTGGCAAGTCTCGCGGCAAGCGGTTAAAACTAACCCACGGAGGAGATAGCCAAGGCGGGGCCCGGCGGCCGGGAAGATGGCCTGGGAACACTACAAAGGGCGGCGAACGCAAGGGGGAAGCCTAATAAGGGAACCCCGAAGGCCCGGGCCCGGAGGGGCCCAGGGTTGCCCCAGAGCCCCAAAAGCCAAAGGGACCCACGAGGCCCCAGAGGGTAGCAAAAACCAAAAAGGAAAGCGTGGTTGATTTTAGGATGAAACCTTAGAGCAATATCGACCACGCGGAACATGAAAAAAAGAGGGGCACGTAAAACGAGGCAGCCCTGAAAGGCCCGACAACGCGAAAGAAAAGAGGGTCCCCGTTCCGAACGGGGCATGTGTGCTAAGGGCACAACAAATGGCGACTCCACTGGAGAACGCTCCGGAGTGTTCTAAGGATAAATATTCATTCAGGACCCAGAATCTCTAGTTTCGCAGACTAGGAGCGGCTTCCAAGGATGAATCCATGAGAACGAGATCCTTAATTGGGCCAGCTTACATGGCATCTCAGAAGCATGTGTGAAGTGAGTTCATTCCTTTCTTAGGGATAGTAACCAGGGTTATTACTTCAACCGAGTGAGCTACATAAGTTGCCTAACACCAAAAGTAACCTGGACATTGCCCCGCTGCCAGTCAGGCGTCCATAGCCCCGGCGGAGTTGTCACTGCAATCTCATGGATATTGCTCTACTGCCGGCCGGGCATCCATAGCCCCAGTAGAGTTATCCGAATGCCCATACGGTCCTTTATTTTCCTTTTTTAGAGTTTTCTTTTCTTTTTTTTGCTTTGATATTTCATTTCTCTTTTACCATGTAGCTTGACTGGGTAAGCATTGAAGCCTACAATGGGTTTGAGACTGCAGTGGTCACTGGAGTAGACTTAAATTTTTTCACTCACTATGGTGTCATAACAACCATAGTACGGTCCTTTAGAATTTATTATTATGTGATTTGTGCGAGATCTGAGATGCAGGTAAGAAGATCCGGCGAAGGGGCAAGTTCTGAGCAAGGTTCAAACAAGGAAATCATTCGCAAACAGCTTTGCAAAGACCAATAGTCTAGAGTGAATGTTTAGCTAGAGAACACAAAGAACGGACAGCAAAATGAACCGCTTGTTAGGCAAGCACAACCACCGCAAAGGAGCAGGAAACATCTTTCAAAACAAAACTACTGGGGGGGGGAAACAAAAAATGACGCAAACAGAAAGTAAACAAGCAAGAAAGCAACTATCCTAGCCTATGTACAGGTATTTACAAGGAAGAGCTCGAAGGAGCTCAAGCCTGGAAGTAATGCTTCAGGTTTTTCCCGTTGACTGGCAATTGGACGTTCTCACCAGTTAAGGTCTTTAGACGGAAGGCATTATCTCCCAAAATCTCAGCTATTTGAAAAGGGCCAAGCCAAAGCTTGTCGAATTTGTTGTGTCCCCTTTTCTTCTCATGGGCCTTGTCCCAATACAGGACTAAATCTGCAATCCTAAAGGCCTTGATTTTGGCTCGGCGGTTGAACCATCTCTTAACTACGTCCTGATGTTTGGAAAAATTTTCTATTGCGCAGTTTCAGATTTCCTCTAAATGTAAAAGCTCAGCTAAACGAGCTTCCCTACGATCTCCTCCCTCATAAAAATTGTTGATGAACTGAAGAGTAGGAATCTTCAGGTGGATGGGGAATATAGGCTCAAGGTCATAGACAAGGTGGAACGGAGAATCACCAAGGGCAGCCTTGTGGCGGGTGCGATCAGCCCAAAGGGCAAAACGGAGCTGGGTATGCCAGTCTTTGGGGTTCCTATCTAGCAGCTTCTTGATCACAGTAATCAAATTCTTATTCGTGGATTCATCAAGGCCATTGCCCTGAGGGTAGTAATTGGATGAGAATTTGAGGGCAATCCCATAGTCAAATGCCCAGCTAGAAAATTTTAATGAAGCGAAGGCAAGTCCATTATCACATACCAAAGCATACGGACAACCAAAACGATTTAAAATGAAACTTTCTAAAAAATCAGTAACTACTTTAGTTGTACAATGCTTACAAACTATAGCTTCCATCCATCTAGTACAATAATCAGTAGCGGTAAGAATGTACCTGTGTCCCGTAGATGATGGAGGGCTTACCGGACCGATGAAGTCGAGACCCCATTGCGCAAAAGGTCTTACCTCCAGCACGGGCTGCAGTGGGACAACAACATTCCTCTCCCTGGTGGCAGCGGTCTGGCACGTATGACATGAACGAACATGGCAATGGGTATCCTTGAAGACAGTTGGCCAATAGTACCCTGCCCTTAATATCTGATGTGCTGTAGAAGAACTTGAGCCATGGCTTATACCAAACTTATTGTGAAACTCCCTCAAAACGCATTTTGCTTCCTCCTTGCCGAGGCATCTTAAATAAACTCCCTCATGATTCTTCTTATAAAGAATAGAATCCTGCAACATATAACCGTTTCTTTTCAATCTCAGGGCCCTCTTCTAGACTCCTTGCAGATGCGACAAACACTTATGATTCAGCAGATAATAAACATCTTGGTACCATTCTCCCGGGGAGACATCTTCAAGCTGATACTGCTGTCCGTGAGTTCGGGTCCAGCTTTTGCTGCTATTTTGGCCATTGTATGGGTGAGTGCCTACCCTCGTACCAATTTCATTAGTTGGATCTCCATATCATACTCTTGAAGCAGGGTGACCCACTTAGCCCTTCGTTCACCCAATTCATTCTGCATAAGTAGCGTTTTGACTGCTGGGTCGGGGACAATAGCGAACACCTTGTTGCGTAGAATGTAGTGTCTAAATTTTTTTACCCCCTTGACAAGGGCGTATGCCTACTTTTCTATGTTGTGGTAACGCAATTCAACATCTTTGAGGGGAGCAGTCATGAAGGTGATCAGATGCTCATTTCCTTCGTCATCCTTTTGGGTCAACATACTAGCACATGAATGCTCCGAAGCAAATGAGTAGATATAGAATGGCTTCAGATAATCTGGGCTGACTAACACAGGCGCCTCAGCAATGGCCCATTTGATTTCTTCGAGGGATTGTTTGGCATCTGGCATCCATTCGACTTTAGCGTTCTGTTTGAGCATGGCATTGAGAGGTTTGATGATTTTTGCGAAACCTGTGATGAATTTTCGGACAAAGTTGACCTTTCCGAAGAAAGACTTTAATTCCTTCTTGCTGCCTGGGGGTTGAATCTTGAGTAACGACTCAATGCATGCAGGATCAATGGAGATTCCTTGCTCTGAGATGATGTGTTCGAGTAGCCTACCTTCAGTCACTCCGAAAATACACTTCTTGGGGTTGAGAGAAACCCTGATTTCTTTGCATCTCTGAAATACTTTGCATAAATCAGAGACGTGATCACCCTGCTTCTTAGAGAATACGGTCAAATCATCCATATAGATGATTATACATTTGCCAATCAGGTCCTTGAAGGCGATATCCATGGCACGTTGGAAAGTGGCACCGGCGTTGATGAGCCCAAACGACATTCTTCTGTATGCAAACATCCCCCACTTAGTGGTGAATGCCGTCTTGTGGCGATCTTCATATTGTACCATTACTTGATTATACCCAGAGTATCCGTCAAGGAACGACATCATCTGGGAGCCGTTGACGATTTGCAACACTTCATCTAGTGAAGGCACTGGATAGTTGTCTTTCTCTGAGGCACAGTTTAAATTGCGGAAATCCACACACAATCTAATCTCCCCATTCTTTTTCCTAACCGGGACCAAATTGGCCACCCATGTGGAGTGCCTGACAGGGAAGATGATTCTTGCTGAAAGCAATTTTTGCACCTCCTTGTAAACGATAGGTTCTAGCAAGGCATTGATAAGGCATTACCGCTAGCGAAACGACCTTACATCTATTTTGAGGGGGATGGTGTGCGTGATGAAAGAGGTGCCGTACGTTTTCAAATCTTTGTAACTCCATGCCACCACATCATGGTACCTTAGCAACGCATCCATGATTCCCTTCTTTTCTTCAAGCATGCACACCTTGCCAATAAAAATATTCTTGACCTCCTCGGCTGTTCCAAGGTTGTGTGGATCGCACTGGTTGCTTATAGCCTCCTTTTTTGTTTGCCAATCCTGATCCCTGATCTGATCTAAATCGAATACACGCTCTAGCTGAACCATACCTCTGGGGATTGTGTTGGTTTTGAGATTAATAACCCCCTCTATATCCAATTCAGCCTCCTGAAGATCAGCTTCATCAATTATTTGGGCAGCGAAGACGTTGGAACTTGTGATGAACTGGAGGATATGCTTATCATCATTGAAGACCTGCAGATGAGTAACATTATCCGGGACCGACAGAGTGGACGTTAGCTCAACGGTGAATTTCTTGAGCCCAAATAAAGAGAGGGGTTGTAGGGTGCTAGCTCCTTGAGCCAAGGCATCAGCTGTGCAATTCTGAGCATGAGGAATCAATTGTATGTTGAATGCATCTAGGCTTTCTAAGAGATCCCAAACCCTGTGCCTGTAATTGGTGAGCCTTCGATCATGACACAAATACAATTTTCTGACCTGCTTAACTACAAGTGCAGAATCCCCAAAGACTTACAACACTTTCAGATTTTTCTTCAAGGCCATAAGAAGGGCAAGGACCAAGGCCTCGTACTCCGCTACGTTATTGGTGCAATAAAACTGCAATCGGTGGGTAGCAAGAAATGTCTTACCCATTGGACTGATGAGTTCGATCCCCGCTCCAGCTCCTTGCCTTGACTTTGATCCATCGAACCGGAGCATCCAACACGCGGAGGATTCCTTGTCTTCGGGTCTGACTGAGCTTCCGTTCCCTTTCGGCTGGACGACGGGCCTTGTGATCTTAGGGGGGTTTTCTGGTTCGAGGCAATGATCGACAGGTGGTTCTGCCGGTGTCTCCTTTGGTGTTTCTGTTAGAGGAGCAGTGACTTTCTTAACATACTCCACTTCTGCTTGGCATAGGCAACAATCAAATTCGGAGTGAGCAGTGATGAGCCTAAAATATGCTCATAATTTGATGTTACGATAAACTTTTAAATGACTTCATTTTTGCTATTTCATGGCTGTTTAAACTTTGTTGAAACCTTTTATGGGGATATCCTGTAGCAAGACACTTTTATATTCCTGCAGCCTATTGTGTTGACTTGATTGCATTTATTGCCCTGTTGACTCCCAAAAATGGCTGGTATATCATATACAGTTTTTGAATGGTGAAGTAAATTTGAAATGTGTGATTAATGAATAGATATCATGTATGTATCATATGCCTTTTCTTGCGCGTCTGTTACCTTTTGTTTCGCAGGTTGTTGAAGAATGATCGAGTCAACCGCAGCCGATCTCGGCCTTGCAGTAAAGCCCATTTCCTGCACGACTTTGAGGAAGCTCCACCAAAGACTCTTTGACCGAAACCGATTTGGAAAGATTTTTAATGATAGTCAATCTGGAAAGAGTGGAGCGCTAGATTCTCTCTGGATCGGGTTGAACGGATAAATTCATTTATGAAGTTTGTTCCTTGATTCGAGGGATATACTTTTACTTCCACGTCTTTCTTTGATGAAGTTAGTTAGTTAGTTAGTTGTTCTTTTAATTTTAAAATAAGATACTCCTCCTGCGCGAGGTAGTGGTAGAAGATGAATAGAATGAGTAATAGATGATTTTTTAGGTAAGATAGAAACAGAGTAGCAGAGATCATGTAAGAATCAATATGATAATGAAAGACAAAATCTGTTTGACCAGAAGCAGAGTTTGTTGTTAGTTTTCAGACCAACAAGACAATGTATTTCATTACGTTTTCATGAATAAAGATCGATGAAGTTCGAGTTGACATCACATTATGTCGATAGATGCTTGCTAAGGGGCCCACTTGAAGTGAGAAGTATCGTAGTTGAATAGTTAGATGTTCTTTTCTGCTGATATCCGGTTAGCTTTCATCTTTGAAGTTTTTATACAAACTCAGTCTTATACTACTCTTGTAGCATAGAGAGTCCATCCCTGTGACTGTTCCTGCAGTATAAGGCCAGTTCATGGTTTGTGCCGATTAAATGGCATTCACGGTTTACGTTTTGTCAGCATAGTTGAGTTAAAGAATTATGCATTACCATTCTGTAGCTTAGATAGAATTTCTTTCCAGTATGTATTTTTGCTAAGATTTGACCAAAACAAATTCCTAGTGCATATATTTTGCTGCGCCATTTAAAGTCGTTCCACTGGTTTGACAAGTAAATGAGCGTCCATAGAAAAGTATTAGTCACTGTTGAATGTATTCCGGGGAAAGGATTTCAGCATGGAAGTATTTATATCCTTTTGTGAGAGTCGCGAGCCATTTTTAGCGCCGTTGCGAGGATGAAGCGTCAACTAGGAGTCTAACAAAGTAATTTTTAGCATTAGTTTAGTCTGTTAGTCAAAAAATTTCAAAATCTTTCAAGCCGTTACTCACCATATTACATGCATAGAAGAAGAAGAGACGCACTGGGAAGGTTCCTCCCTGAAAATCTATTTATTGAACTACCATTTGACCCAGCTGACAACGAACTTGAGGAAAATCCATTTGCTCTGTTATTCCAACAACCAAACATGGCAAATAATCCACCTAATAATCCACCTCCTGCATTTGAGTTTCCATTGTTCCCCAACAAGATCTTGACAATCTTAAAAACATCCCCTCTTCCTTGCTTCCAAAGTTTATGGCAGTCACCAGAAGATTGAGCAACTACGGTTTGTTTGATGTCCTCTGTCGCAGTTATGACTACAACACCGACGCTCATAAACTGAAGCTATTTCCTTCCACTTTGAAGGAGGGAGCTCTCAGATGGTTCATGAGTCTGGGAAGAGCCGTTGTAAATAGTTGGGCAGCCATGTAGACGAATTTTTTTGAAAAATATAAGGAATATTGTAAGAGTGCCAGCAAAGGTGATGACATATTCCGAATTCAACAGAAGGAGGATGAAAGTCTGGAAGACTATATTTCAAGGTTTTTGTTTTCATTAAAAAGAAACTCAAACCATACTCTTAATGAGGACTCTCAGAAACTACTCTTTCTAAGGGGAATCAGTGATGCCTGTATTGACGCCCTGGACCTAATGGGAGGAGGTGATATAACTCAACTACCTTGGGATGATATACAAAAGATATGCCTTAACTACTCTTGAGCAATAGTTAAGAAAGGTCGAGGTCATCATGCTTCAGTGGGGAAGTCTTCTTCTGGTGGAGTTTCTTGGATGGAGATCACAAATCTGCTATTTGATTTCAAGCAGGACATCATTAATAATATGGCTACACAGTGGACACTATGCGAAGCTCGGAAAAAATATCACCGAGAAGAGTAGGTAGCTTTAGGAGTTACGTCCCCTCACGTAGACAAAGAAGCGATTGCGGATGCAAGATGAGGTGGCTATCACGGAAGCCAGACAACTGCCTACTGATTTCAAACCAGTGGAAGGTGATGATGATCAAGTGTTCTTTGTCGCACAAAGGAGACCATGGGCCCAAAGGCAAGGTATGCCTCAAGACCCTTTAACTTTTGCTAATCCTTATTCTGGCTATAATAACCAATGGCAACAAGCATATGGACCACCACCACCATGGAATCCACCTCAAACAAGTTGGCCTAATTATCAAACCCCACAGTGGCAATCTCCTCAAGGAGGTTGGCAGTAGCCACAAGGTCAATGGACCCCACCTTCAAGAAATTGGCAACAAAATCCTCAATGGAGAGGTCCTCAACAATGGCAAAACTAGTCTCCTGGGTTCCTGCAGCCTCCACAGCCACAACAACAGGCCCTTATGCTGCCTCCTGCAGCAACTACCACAAATCCTGGACCTCCAAAGCAAACGCCTATACCTGCCCAGTCGTTGCCTAATCCCAATAATAAGCAACAGCAGTAACCTCAACAGCCTGTGTATATTTTTGAAACCAACCAATATCAAGCTTATGCCTTAAATGTTAATGACATCCATCTAAGGTCTGGAACTACTTTACCTGCTCCTAAACCACCTCTGATTACAGAAATATCTGATTCACCCCTTGAAGAATCTAATGCACCTGCTGTTTCCATTGAGTACATGCCTATACTCAATACAGTTTCTATGGAACGTTACGCGAGAGACAAGATAAACCACCTTTTCTCGGGAGGGTTACAATCTTGAATCTAAACTCATGGAAGAACCCACTTTTGACATTCTAGATCAGCTCAAGAATGTGCAAATTCAAATCCCTTTGTTTCAGGCTATTAAAGATGTTCCCATTTTTGGAAAAGCTATTAAAGAAGCTTGTTTGAAGAAGCCTGGACGAAAGAAAAAGGATCCCCAAACAATTCATGTCTTAGGGAAATTGGCTGATATAATGTTGAAAAATGTAGTCATTCTAAAGTATATTGATCCTGGAAGCCCCGTAGTACAGATACATATAAATGGCTAAGTTGTAAAAAATGTTTTGATTGGTTTAGGAGTTGCCATTAATGTAATGACAAAGCATACTATGGACTCCTTGAATATTTCAAACATTAGGTCTACGCCCACAGTTCTGCAGCTTGCAGAAAGCTCCACAGTCAAACCTGATGGGATGATAGAAGATGTAATTGTCACTCTTGAATCTTGGGAGTATCCTACTGATTTTACAATATTATTAGTTAAGGCAACTTTAGGAGGGTATCCAGTTATCCTTGGTAGGCCATGGTTAGCAACTGCTGATGCTTTTATAGGATGCCGTTTTGGAGATATGACCATTTCTGATGGGCAGTCCACAAAGAAATTGGCTTTGTATCTGCCTGCTAAACCTCAACCAGATTTGTCCCAACCTGTTTGGCCAGATGTGGGAGAAGAAACTGAAGAAGCCAATTCTTTGGCTCAATTGATGATGCTTCAAAATGATCCATTCTCTCAACTTCAAAGTGAAGATGCTTTGCTTTTTCAAATT
>VDFB02373365.1:87744079-87850963 GCA_007258455.2 Sequoia sempervirens
TCATGAAATTCATTTTTTTTTTAATCGTATTGTATGTGAAGCATAGAATGTGACACATGTTTCAGATTCAAAAAATGTGTCAATGTTTAAAAGCTACAGATGTTTTTCAATCAACCTATCAATCAAGACTTTAGTCATAATTAAAATAGAAAATAAGTATTAATTATTTATTAAACTCAAATAAAGCATAATTTATATTGTTTGAAAGTTGAGAATCTCCTTTAAAAACCCCTTTTGTTTCATCAATTTTGGGTGAAAAAGAAGTCGCTAGCCACATACCCATCATATTGCCACTTTTTGGCCCATCATGATCATGCACATACCCGATTCATCTAATCTATAAACCACTTTTAAATGATTATTCATATTATTTCACCAAAAATTATTATCTTCCATGATCAATCTCATCTTACTAAAACTCTCGTTAGAGGAATCGAGGGAATAATTTTTTTTAAATAGATTAACTTCTCTTATCCATATCTTATTATGTTTAGAGAATATTTAACTTACTATTGTATAACTTCATATCTTAATGTCTATATAAATTCATATAATTAATTCTAGTCCTTATCTATATAAACTATATTCTAATGATATTCCAAGACAAATAGATTATCATTAGAATCCTTGGTGTATTTTCCAAACATAGGGAGTGTATTCCCATTTTTAACCATCATTGTAGGGTTTGAGTGTGTATTTGATTTTTTTTTTTAATTTCTAAGGATTATCCTTTCACCTAATGGTGATTAGTTTATTGGATCTCTTTATCTTGTCCTTAAGTATCTTATACCTCATTTTGCTTTGTTGTTTAGTTAATCTTTCTCTTCTACCTTCATTTCTATCTAATTGAATTTAAAAGTATTCAATGCCTAGTATTTCCTCCAAATTTTGTGCACACTCTCTTAATATTTTCCCTCTTTATATTCTAAGCAAGGATTCAATACTTATTTCTTATTTTTAAACTCTTCCTTTTTATTTTGCATGGGGGGTGACTCTGAGTCAGTTTCCCATGTATCCTTTTATATTTTGTTATATCTATTTCGATAATTTATCATTCATTAAAGATATTTTAATTAATATGAGATTCTCTCATTCTTCTTCAATTTACTCAATTGTATCTATGACTAACTTCTTGAACCTTTCCCTTATACATCTTCATCAATATTTTTTTTTTTTCTTCCATACTAAACTTTTCATCATTTATTCTAGTGAATGTATATACCTAATAATTTATCTAAGTAGTATTAACTTAAATCTAGAGGTTTAGTTTTTAAAAACTAGATTTAGAAAACCCTCAAATACTTCATTAATTATTATCCTTAGGTTAGAAAAAAAAGTTTCGTATATGCTTTTTTATTTAAATTTTATAATGAGAGAACACCCTGATTTCCATCCTCTAGTTGAGAATTATTCTTATTACACCATTTCCTAATTGAATCTTTAAATTCATCACACTTATTTATTTCATTTACTAATTGAGTTAAAAAAATTTCTACTCTTTTTGTATGAATAGTCTGTTTCATAGCTATTCCAATATTATTTGGTGGCATAGCAAATATCTATCCATATATTGGTAAAATTATATTATCTTTGGAAAAACCTTCATACCACACTTTATAGAGGCTTCTCTAGTCTTCTACATCCTTCTAGATTATCTTTCCCATCTTTCCTAATATTTTTCAACTTTGATTCTTCTTTCACATGCATTTTATAAGCCATATTAATTCCTTCTAAAATTGTCATTTGCTCTCTCCTTTTTACTAGGTTTATTTTTGGGATATTATTAATCATTTAATTCATCCTCAATGTATTAGTTCAAACTAAATCTAGTAGCCACATTTTTTATGATCACCCCTATTCCATTTATCACCCCTAAGTGTTTGACCCCTCTCATAAGGTAGAACCTAGAGTGGTTACCACATATCTTAATTGCTACTAAAATTATCATTAATACACATTTCCTTCATGGTATTTCTTATCGAAATGTATTCCTTACTTATATTATTACTTCCTACAAACCATAAATTGGGGTTACAACAATGGAAAAAATATTGATGATTAAATATAGGCCTAAGGTTTATATTATTAATGTTAGAAAAGTTAACATGGTAGTAAAATAGGAATAAATTACAAATAGTATAGTAGATAATATATACATATCATGAGAATTCCAATAATTTTACATAACTATAGACATCATAAGATTAATCTACTTATATATCTATATCATTTCTCCTTGTAAATTATATATTCTTTAATGCAAGAATATATAAATTTACATTGTTTATTCTCTGGTATCTTCTCTTATTTATACTTTTCTTTTCCTCCTTTTTCCTTCCTTTATTTTTCTTTCCCTTCTTATATTATCTATCTACTATCATTATGTGTTTCATATACGCAAGTGAGTTCATAGAGATACATGTCCCTCTTCCTTGAGGTATCTCTTAAGATGCGTTTTAGAAAGTACATGTTTTTTATTACCACACTTATCTTTCAATGAATATGGATTCATTATCTTTGTTTTTTTTAATATTCTAACACCATCCCTCTTTGTATTGGATCATTATCCTCATAACTCTAGTTCCACCATCTCTTGCTCATCCCATTTTCCACAAATCACATATAAACCATTTTCAATCTTCTACGAGATTCTACAAAATCTAACCTTAATGCCACATCCATTTTCTTCACTTTTCATACTATTCATTAATTTAATAAGTGCGCTTTATGCCAATTTTCTTTCTATAGAGAGGTGAAGTATCCATAGTATTGTCTTCTTTTTCTAAAATGTCTTGTATTTTCTTTAATTTTCTAACTCAAATTTCAGATTCTCTACTTATTTTATGTTATTTTCTAGTTCTATCTTTGTTTCTCAATAAGTGGATCTTTGAATTTTCCATCACACTCCTTTAAATATTTGATCAAATTCACTTTTGGTTTCTCCTTTCCCTTGTACCATTTCTCTCATTTTACTAGCACTATCTAATAGGACTTTGAGAGTTTGGAAGTTGTTTAATAATTCTTATTTTAACCGTACCCATTCTTTATTGTGTGAGGGACGCTCTTTCATCCACCACTTGAATGCTTCTTCCATTAAGGTTTTGACAAATTCATAAAGCTTAGTCTAGTAATCTCTTATTCCACTCTATCTCTAGTTAGAACTAAGGATACATTTATTCAATTGTATCCTTTATATCCTTGCCAAAGATGGGTGTTTTAATATGATTTGTTTCGATTGGTGGAAGAATAGGTTCCTATAATTTATCACTATTTGCTAACTACCTTCCTTGTTATCCCTTGATTCCTCAGGCCAGTTTTCTTTGAATTATTGCTAATCTTTCCACACTTCACAACCTCTTGTTGTCAAAAAAAAAAACACATAAAATCACAAATTATCTTCTCCTCACTTCTCCCTCTTACTACAACAGCAACAAAGAGTGGAATGTAATACTATGAACATGATAATGAAAACTATTAAAGAGTCAAAAAACAAAACAATAAAAAATAAAAGAAACTAAGATATATTTAGAAAAAACTAAAACTATAAAATAGTTGTTAAGAAAATACAATGTAATTAAACAAATCATATTAAATAAAATGAAATATTTCTTAAATTCAATATAAATATAAAAATATTTATATTTGATTTTGTATTTTCATATATCATTTTAGAAATAAACATTTTTTTATGATTCAAGGTATTATTATTATGAAGAATAAATAATTATTTCAAAAATATTTTATAATTTAATGTAATGCAATATATAATTATTTACTATTTTATTTATCACATTAAGACTTTTATTTATCATTACACAGATATGTTTTAATATTTTAAATTTTATTATCAGATAAATGATTACAACTACTTTAACATAAATTGAGTCTTTTTTATTTTCTTAATTTGTTATTTACATGAAAAACAAAAACATAGTAGCAAATAGGTGACATGTACCCGTTGTCCCGCACGAGATGCAGATGATGATGTCTGCTGTCCGGCGTTAGATCCTCAGCCTATAGATGCCGACATTGTTATTTAGACTGGAAATAGTTAGAAAACGATAGGAAATATCTTTAACTTGGAAATGAAAGGAATTGGAAGAGAAAACTACCAGGGGAGGATAAATGCTAGCGTGCCTGGTTAACTTAAAATATCCGTTAGCATAGAGTAAAGTATGAAAATTGATGATTCGGGGTGCATCAAACCAAAGCAGCGGATCTTCCAATCTAGAAAGAGTATATTAAGATGGTGAATGTGATGTTTAAAGAATATATGGTTTCATTTGTTTTTATCTGACACTAGAAGTGAACAGTCTCCTGTGTATGCTGAAGAGCTGATAATGATAATCTTACCAAGGCAACAGCACCACTGTAGTGGCAGCTATAAATATAAGCGAAAATACAATCAAGATGTATCATTCAAACAGCACAGCTCTATCAATACAAGAGAAGGAAAGAAAAACCTACAGATTATAAATTTTGCAAATTTAGAAGGTGAGCTGAAGTTAGAGTTAACTGATCGTGTTGAGTTGTTCTATAAAGGTTAGCTGATATGTTTCTCCTGGGTTTTGCAGAGTGGATGAGGATGATGATAATAGCGTTAGGATTGCTACTGAGCATGATGTCCATAGAGGAATGCGGCAGGCCTGATGCTGCCTGAATCCTGGCATCGTGTAATCCCAGCGGGTATTTGAATGGCAACTCCCACAAGTGCAATCAGGAACACGAATCGGACTGCTGCAAATCAGGGGAGCCATACCCACAGTACAAATGCTCGCCCCCAGTGACAGACAGTACTCCGGCCAAACTCACTGTGAATGGGTTTCAGAGGGGCGAAGACGGAGGAGGCCCTTCGGAGTGCGACAATGACTACCACAACGACAACGATCCGGTGGTTGCTCTTTCCACAGGCTGGTACGCCGGTGGCAGCCGCTGCCTCAACTACATACTAATCACCAATCCAGACAACGGACGAAGCGTGCGGGCCATGGTGGTAGACGAGTGCGACTCATCCTCTGGGTGTGATTCGGATCACGACTACCAACCCCCTTGTAATAACAATATCGTGGATGCCTCTCCAGGCGTATGGAAAGCCTTGGGAGTCGACAATTATGATGATGTTGGTGAGATGAGCATCACATGGTCTGAAACTTAGCCCTTTCCGCGCTCCCCGTTTTCATCTTTCTCTTCGTCAAATATACTGTAAACCATTCCTCGTGCAGTCTTATTTCTTACTCCATGATATTATATTTATTGTAATTGCAATACATAATCCCGTCAATGTGAAGTTACTTCAAAGTTTATTTAACTAGATTTTGGTTCTGATTTTCAAATGTTGGCAAATGGCATGATTATGTTGGTTGGGGCATTAGGACATCTTAAGAGAATTTTCATGATACACTCCTTCGGACATAGAGAATTTTATAGTCTGGTCTAAGTGATTCCAGCTACTAGAACTAACAAGTTCACAATTTTAGAGAATCACACGTTCTTTCGTATGAGGATACGTGTCACTCAAAAGAATAAGTCGAGTGGATTGATGGTCAAAGAGTACTGAATAGATCTACGGTATGTTATTGTTTCTATAGATCAACTAGGAATCATAGAATTTAACTAAAGAACAATTTCAATCCAAAATAGTACTTAAATTTTTTATTTGTTTTAATAAATATTCAAATTATTCATTTTGGAAAAAAAAAAAATAGTATTCATAGCTTCATTAATTAGATAAATTATTGCATAGAAAATCAATACAATGAATAAGTGAATATTAGAAAATAATCTTCTTATATTACGTGTATCACATGTAATGTTTAGACCAAGTTTCAAACTCTTAGAATTTTCTTCGTCAACTCTCTCAGTCATTTTCTTTTAATTTTTTTTTAATAAAGATTGCATAATTCTCTTCCATCATAAATAAAGAGTTTAAAGAAACATATTATAACTATGAGTATGCGTATCAAAATGGAGGACAAAAAAGTAGTCAAATATTTTATTTTGGCCGCAATCCTCATGTTATTGGAAGGTTGAAATAATGCCATCATGTTATGGCTTGAAAAATATCAAACCATAATACTATCGTGCTTTATAGCCTAAAAACCATGATCTTGTTTTGGGAAACATTAAATGTGATGGTGTTTCATGTTCCCCATAATGCAATTGTATTTTCATACCATGATTTTTTTTCTAAAACATGATCACATTTTGAAAACACAAGCATATTATGTAATGCACTCACATTACACAATCTACTCACACTTTTTACCCAAAAAAAAATCCACCCTTTTAGTTTTAGAATAGGTTTCAATAACAATCCTAAAGGGTTGGGCTTTCCCCATTTGACGTTCACAATTTCACAATTTTAGAGAACCACGCATTCTTTCTTATGAGGACATGTGTCACTCAAAAGAATAGGTCGAGTGGATTGATGGTAAAAGAAGACTCCAATAGACCTATGTTAAGGTATTGTTTCTATAGATCAACTAGGAATTACATAATTGAACTTTTCTTGAATTAGGAACAATTTTAATCTAAAATAGTACTTAAGGATAAACAATTTTTTTATTAAAAGGTATTCAAATTATTCATTTATGAAAACAAGGTAAATAATATTCATAACATCATTAATTAGTTAAATTATTGACTAGAAAAAGAATACAATGAACAAATGAATGTTAAAAGAACAATCTTGTTATATTACATTTATCACATGTAATGTTTAGACCAAGTATCAAACTTTTAGAACTTTCTTCATGAACTCTCTAAGTCATTTTTTTTCAAATAATTTTTAATAAATATTGCATATTTCTCTTCCATCATAAATAAAGATTTTAAAGAATTATATTATAACTATAAGTATGTGCATCGAAATGGGACCAAAAAAGTAGTCAAATATATGATTTTCACCTTAATGTTCATGTTATCGAAAGGTTGAAATAATACCATCATGTTGTGACTTAGCAAATATCAAACCACCATACTATCTTGCTTTATAGCCTAAAAACCATGAATATATTTTGGGGAACCTAAAATGTGATGGTGTTTCATGTTCCCCAAAACGAAATTGTATTTTTATGCCATAAAAAGGTTTCTTTAACATGATCACATTTTGAAACCACAAGAATATTATGTAATGCACTCACATTACATAATCTACTCACTTTTTACTCAAAAAAGAAAAATCCACCCTTTTGGTTTTAGAATAGGTTTGGATAACAAGCCTAAAGGGTAGGGCTTCCCCCATTTGAGGTTCTTCTTTTATCTTCAATGCCATTTTCCAACTTCAATGTCATCAAATTCATTTTTATATTTCAAGCATATTAGCATATTAATTTTTTTAACATATACTTAATAATCACTAATCAAATATTGAAATTATTGAATAAAATAAGCATAATGGTTACTCAAAATCAAATAGTTCACACCTACACTATTTTTCTTTGTAAATATACATGATGAATCTAAAATAATTACAATTAGTATAAGTTCATTAGTAACTCTTTGGAATAACTATAAATCTAAAAACATTTTACATTATAAATATAGGTTCACACATTTTGAAACCGTACTTCAAATTTGCAAACATAAAAGAAGAAGAGAGAGAGAGAGTGTCTGCCATTCTTAACACACTGATTAAAATAAAACATATAGTTAGTTATCACCATCATAGTTATCCTTAATTATGTTTCAAAAGATACTTAATCATAATGAAATTATCTTTTATAATTTTTTACTGATAAATAATTAATGTAATAATTTAATAATTAAACTATGTAAATTAAAAAAGATGTAACATCATTCTCCCTAAAGATATTCATCATCCCAATGATTACAAGATATAAAAACAATCATCACAATATTAATCATTGAAGAGAAATATTTTTATTTTGCAAGATTCAATACATGTACTTGTTGATGGTGTTTTTATGCACTTCTCAACACAGGCAGTGCATAGGCGCACTACCTCTCTTGAAAGACAATTTCCCACAATCGAATTGCAGAACACTATCCCAAGGTCTCTCGGATGTCAGGTCATGACAGTGCTTAGATACCTCAGTAGTTTGATGTGATTTACTGGAATCACAAGGCGGTCTTACAGAAAATACAAAGTATGAACATAAAGCATGAAGTTGGATCTTTGAAAAGGAGTTATTAATATGAAAGCAATTATGCGTTGGCTGTAGGTTCAAAAAATAGTCCTGAACTCCATCTAGTTGTTAGATTTTGCTTTACAATGTGCAATGAACCTTGGTATTGTTCAGTTTCTAAAAAAATGAAAAAGAGCGAAGGGAAGGAAAAGTTCCTAAGTCTAAAGCTTGCTATGAATAGTAACAATGGAGTTCTTGCAATGGACAATTCCTCAAAACAATATCCCACTTAACCAGGGATTTCACAGTATCATGGAAATTGTGCTATCTTCTAAGGGCTGCAGATGTTTCATCCTTCATCCACCACATACATGCATGAATCAAGAATGAATGTTTGGAACAACTTCAAATTAAGTCTAGGCTAACTTTGCACAGCTATCTACCTTCAGCAAACAGCAAAAAGTATGGACTAAGGGATCCTCACCAAAGCATGAATTTTCACAATCAGCCAACAACATTCTTAAGATCTACCCAAATAACTTGAACAGCTAACTAAACAATAAAGAGATCTAAGCTAAACATATGAAATTGGAGAAATGAATCAAATGACATGAGAGAAATCAAGGAAATACACCAAGTCAATGTTATTTCTTATAAATTTCAGCAGCATGCCTTTAAAACAACTCAACTCCCACCTTTGCAAATGAGGGGAGTGCTCTATTTATAGTTTTCCAAAATTTAAATGAATGGCCAAGATTCATTACAAAATAGGGTTTCACCTACCCCCAAATAGATTTACAATTAAAAAACATTCTTTGTCCCTTCCCTATTTTATAGTCACTCCAGCACCATGTCACCTCGCCCCAAGCCACCCCTGAGGTCTTCTTCCCTTGGCTTGGCTGTCCTCTTTGTTCTCGGGAGTCGTGCTGCTCATATATGGCACTCTTAGAGGTGATCTAATTTGCTTGTTTCTTGTCGCATCTCGAGGGACTTCTTTGTATCTTAATGCCTCGAGTAGTTCCATTCTCCGCCCACTTCCCAGTCCCATCATACCCTCAGAGTCTCGGTCCCCTCAATAGCCTCGATCGATCAAAGGCACCCAAGCGGCAAGTGCCAAAGAGTCTGTGGCATCGCCCGCTGTCCCGTCCTTTCATCTTCTTTCCTCAATTATGGTTTGGTTCCTTTCATTTGTACCCCAGAGATTACAGTCTGGCCATCAACTTGAGGTAATTTCAAGCATGCTTTCTCGCCGTATTCTCCTTTGATCCACTCGGAGCACCGATCACTCGGTCTCAGATTTGTTCTGAACCTTTCCCTTCCTGCTGATAAGGCTCCTCTCACACCATATGGGGTCCACCTGCTCAATGATCCCTTTCTTCAGCTTTCCCCTAGATTTCTTCCCACTGTTCTTTTGGCATCCTGGAATGATGACTTCAATTCTCGAAGGTGGGAGTTGTAGATGCAGGGAAAAATTGCGTGTGAGCTTCTATTGCTCTTTCTCCTGCTGACCTGATCGTGTCCAGAACCCTATTTCAAGGCTCATACACAGCTTCTAAGCTGATTCTTATGTTTCATGCTTACGCACCTATTGGAACCAATTCTCAGTGGTTTTCTCTAAGTTCTTCCTCCTCTCCATCTTATCAATCTGCTCCTTGGAGAGCAACTGCGGTGTGGCCGCGGAGGTGGTGGACAGGTCGTCCACTAAGGACCACTGCTGGATATAGTCCATTAAGGCAGCAACCTATGCTTTAAGTTCATCCTTGGTATAATCTTGTCTGTTTGATCAAGTGTACCGCCCCATTCCTCCATGTTCAACCTTCGCTTCCTGGTGGCTCACCAAGTCACTGGTGGGAGATAATCAGAACTCCCACCCCGGCTTGGCCAACAGTTGGCGTTGCTATTTGTGCTGCTCGGGAGCCGGAAGCGTCCATGGTTATCTTGGAACGGACCTTAGGCTTCTTCTCCTTCTTCGTTGTGGTCAGGGATCGAGCCAAGATGGCTTCCAATCTTGACCTTGGGTCCTTTAGCACTGGGGTTGCCCTTTCAAGCTGTTTCTCCAACCAGTCGGGCATAGGAGATTTGTCCTTGGGTGCATCATCGCTGCCCTCTTGATTTTGCGACGATTTTGTTTCGGTTCTTTTCTTAGCTGTCCTCCTCTCGCCGAAACCGGAAACGATGAAGTTCGATTTATAACTTAGGATAATACCTGGGCGGATCTTTCTCCTCCTTCTCTTCAAGAACCTCGCCACGCTTCATACCTATGGCCTCGCTTTGATATCCTTTGTTGTTCTCTTTATGGTTGTCCCTCTTCTTCTTTAATTATGGAGCATTCTCATTCCTTAACATCCTTTGCCGGCTGATGACCTCCTGATAACCGCCCACTGCTCCAGCCGACCCGACACCTCGAAGCATCCTTTCATCCCTCACGCTTCCTGAGTTTATTCTTTCCCCTTTATAGGCCACCTTTTGTCGATAGTCCTCATGTCTGCCCTAGATGTCATTATTAGCCCTCATGATATTCGTCAGCCTCCTCCTCAATAGGCTTCGAGGCCTCCTACTCTTGCTCCTCCAACTCCTTCGAAATCTGCATTATGGCTTCCATGGCTGGTGGCCCTGTTGGCGGTTGTGAAGGCTGAGCCATTGCGAGGGCTTGGGCAAGGGCCACTTGGAGAGTAGGGTCCATTAGGATTTGTGAGAGCTCGGGGGGAAGACACTACAGGTGTCGCGTAATAGCCTCGGGTACAGTGGATAGGGGAACAGGTGATGCTATTGTTGCCAGAGGCAGGGAGGTAATGGGTGACATGGTGGTAGAGGAAGGAGAAGTGATCATGCCAGAAGAGGAATCGACGTTAATTATTGATCTGGCTGGGGGCGAAGAGGCAAGATGGATAGAAATGTCCACCGCCTGCAGAGATGAGGCGATTGCAGCCTAAGAGATGGGCAGTGCACCAGTCGGGGGAGGAAGGAGCAAGGGAGGCTGCATTTTTGTTGTAATCACTGCATGCTTGAGCCTCTTGGGGGATGAGCCTCCCGTGTCTTTCTTCGCTTGCTCTTTAGGGTCCGCAGATTGCGTCGTCTCTGTTCATTTCCTCTTTTGAGACTTGGTGACGGGGGGAGACTTGTATGTCTCACCAGCTGATGTAGAGGCGGCAACGTCCTCCGCGGTGCTTGGCTCGCTCTTGAGTGCCTCATATGTTAGGGCCACCCCTTGTTGCTTTAGTTGAGCGACCTGCCCGTCAACCCACTCCTTGGAGCGAGCTATGATCGGCTGGGTGATAGTATCCAGGTCATTGACCTCTTGCTCGTCCCAGTCGATCGACGGTATTGGCAGGTTAGCGACTGCAGGTACCTTGGGTGCACTATTGTAGACTCATCTTCTTCGAGCTGGTCCGGCACCTGGAATAGTCGCACTCTTCTTAGAAATAATACCGTCATGCGCATGTAGTGCCTTGCGCGGACCTCCTTGTCATCTTGGCAGTCTACCCAGAAGTCTTCAACGTGGTATTGGTGAGCATATGCCAGCCCTAGTGCCTTCCTTACATGACCGTGAGGGTCCATTCATGGGCGTGCCGTGTACCAATCAAAATTGTACTCCTTAAGCTCTTTCTCAGAGTTGCCGGTGCATTGAGATGTCTACAGTCGATACAGGCCCTGGCCGAGGGTCATGGGATAAGGGATCCCTGCTACGTGCTTGTTGTTGAAGACTGTCTGAATGTGTTGGAGCTACCAGGAAAGCTCTAGGAGAATAATCTTGTCGTTAGGGTATCTTGGCAACTTGTTTGGCCGTTCTGTGAATCCCTGAGCTTGGATGTAGGTGAATTTGGGGAACTGAATATACAGGAAAGCATACTCCTTCAAGAGTGCCCTGGCACTATGGGAGACTCTTCTCTCAAAGTCTCCTGTGATCAATCTGATGACATGGCCAGTGAAGGCATCATTGACTCGACAGTACTCCTTCTTGAAGTGGTAGTATTAAAGCTGGGGGTACTTGTCGAATGGTTTGAGCCCTCACCTATGCCCCTAGTCTGGCATCACAAATAACCCACTATATTGTCTTTGGCCTGCCAAGGAGTATACCAGGTAAGAGGTCATGTAGAACTTGGAGCTTTTCTTAACATTTACAAACTGCTCGTGGAAGCAGTTGCTGATGATGCCTCCCCAGTCGAATGAGGTCTTGGTGTTAACATCCTCATTCCCTCGCAGGATTTGCTCTATGTAATATGCCATCCACTCTTGGAAATAGGCGGCTGCCGAGAGACCCATGACCCTTCTTAACATGGTCACCAAGTCATGATAGTCCTCCTGGAAGTCGCTGCGGAACAGCTCTTAGGGAAATTTTGCAGCGCTGCCCCGTTTCTCCTTAAGCCAGTAAAGGTTAATTGATTTCTTGCAGCCCAACGGATTGGCATCCCATGCCGCCTGGCATTGTTCCAAAGTGGGGACCTCCATATGTGGAAATGTGGGAATGTGGAATGTTTTTGTGATGCCTTCTGGCGACATGTCGGCGAGGATGTTCCCCTCCTTGTCCATGATTGTCCTGGTGTCTGTTTGGTAGGCTTCTCGGTAAGCCATTACGAGTTCGGGTGCTATGAGAGAGGGAGGGAAGCCGGCAGCTTTGGCGATTCCACTATGCCTTATCATTCTGGCGTTCTTTGCTTAGGGTTGACCTTGACCCTCTGGGTGAACTCATCTATGTCCACTTGGCTAATGTTAGTGTCTGAGATTTCTTTCCAGTCAGTCGAGACCTTTGACTGGAGTGGCTCACCTTGGAACTGAAACTTCGTCTGATCTTTATCATCTTTTCCCCGAGTGACCCTTCTAGATTTCTTGCCCTTGTCCTTTTCGGCGGAGGCCCCTGAAGTGCCTGCAGCTGATTCCATATATCCTACACGCAAGGGCAAAGTTAGCACAACAAAACATGAAAAACGTTAACATTAGTCCACATTTTGAGCATATCATCTGAAGGATTAATCAAATATATCATAAATCTTGTTTCCAGATGTTATCTATTTCATTTCGGGGCATTCGGACAATCCGGGCCCAAAGAGCCGGACTTCCCTGGCAGGAATGCTGTTTGGAAGGGAGAATGTGACTGGAAGTTCCCAGAGGCCCTCCTTGGCCAAATTTCAAAGTTTTGAAAATCTCATGATGGAGAACAACGTGATTTAGGACGTGGGTCGAAGTCAGATTATGGTTTTGAGCCTTCTTGGATTGATTAAATGGGCACCGGAGGTTTCAAGCCGGAGAGCAGTTAAAGGGCGGCTGCTGGCAATGGCGGACAGCGGACGAAAATCCAGAGACAGAAGTCCAAATGCCAGGGTCTGGGGGGCTAAAGGATGACCGACATGATTGGTATGAAATTTGGGCATGGTGGCATTCGGACCTCCGGGGCCCAGAGGCCGGGAGGATGCACCACGCAGGCCGCCGCATGATATTTGTAATGCTCGAGCGATGGCGACGAGCAGGATCCTGGGGCCTGGGAGGCGGGGAGACGCGGGGTGATGGCCGCCTCATGAATCTTGTGCTGATTTGAATGGCGGTGGCGGCAGGAACCCCGGAACCCGGCAGGCGGAAAGACAGGAAACGACGGCCACCGTGAGGTTTTGGCATCGTTCGGGCGACGGCGGTGGCAAAAGGATCCCCGGGGCCCGAAGGGCGGGTAGCAGGAACGGTTCTGCCGTGGAGAATGACGGAACCGTCATGGAGTTCTGGAGACGGAACTCCGGACGACTGGGCTCGGAGGGTCCCAGGGTAGGGCAGAGTTTGGGCAATATTCAGACGGCCAAGGGAAGCCCGAGATCCGGAGGGAGGGCGGCAGACGCGACTTCGCCGCAGAGGCCCCGCCTAGCCAAACGGTGGAAAAATGGCCACGGAACCCCGATGTCCGGGGCCCGAGCACATAAATGGAGGACAACCTAGTTTCAGTTTATCGGTCAAGGCGGGATCAGGGTCCGACCGTCGTGAGGCAGGGCGGCCTGGGCAGTTCGGCGCGGCAAAATTCATCAGGCACTCCGGGGACAGAAGCCCGACAACCCAGAGCAGGCAAGGAGGACTGCCGCCGGCATGATAACATACCTCGAAATGGGATAGCGAAAGAGGGGCTCAGGCCCGAGGGGGCCGGTCGCCCTGTGCGAAGAATGGTCGCACAACGGGCAAGCTCCGAATCGGCAAGGAGGGTAAACACATCAAATTTTCCATTTTCTAACACATGGGTTAGGGGCGCAGTTGGGTGTTTTTCTTGTTTGTTTCATTTTAACCATTTGCTTAATCCATTTAAATCTCCCAAAATGATGAAAAACACGGGAGGGCAAACGGGGATAGCCTACCTCTGAAACGCTAAGCGGGGAGGCGCAGAATCCACTAGGAAATGACGAAGCGATGCAGACGCAGATGATCGAGTCATTTGCAGAAGGTCGTGGGCTCCAGTTGATCGCAGCTCTAATTCGCTTCAATTCGCAATGTGATAATGACTTTGGTAGGCCAGGCATTATATACCCCAGGGGCCATTAATGCACTCATTAATTATAGGTACGAATGCGCCAAAAGTTGGTGAAATTTGAAATTGAGTCGGTGGCGGCGGAGACTTCAGGGCCCGACTGCCGGAAAGACACGGAGAGATGGCCGCCATTCGATTTTGCATTGATTAGGCGACGGTGGCGGCGAACATCATCCTGGGGCCCGAGGGACGGGAGGCAGTCCGAGGTTCGCCGCCGAAAGATTCACACATTGCTAAGCGGCGGCGGCGAGGGACGGGCCGGGACCCAGATGGCGGGGAGCCGGCAGGGTTCCGCCGTGGACGACAACGGAACCGTCACGGAGTTCCGAGGACGGAACTCCGGACGGCCGGGACCGGCAAGTCCCTCGGCAAGCGGTTAAAACTAACCCGTAGAGGAGAAAGCCAAGGCGAGGCCCGGGGGCCAGGAAGATGGCCCGGGAACGTTGTAAAGGGCGGCAAACGCAAGGGGGAAGCCTGATAAGGGAACCCCGGAGGCCCAGGCCCGAAGGGGCCCAGGGCCACCCCAGAGCCCCAAAAGCCAAAGGGACCCACGAGGCCCCAGAGGGTAGCAAAAACCAAAAAGGAAAGCGTGGTTGATTTTAGGATGAAACCTTAGAGCAATATCGACCACGCGGAACATCAAAAAAAGAGGGGCACACAAAATGAGGTGGCCTCGAAAGGCCCGACAATGCGAAAGAAAAGAGGGTCCCCGTTCTGAACGGGGCATGTGTGCTAAGGGCACAACAAATGGCGACTCCGCTGGAGAACGCTCCAGAGCGTTCTAGGGATAAATATTCATTCAGGACCCAAAATCTCTGGTTTCGCAGACCAGAAGCGGCTTCCAAGGATGAATCCAGGAGAACGAGATCCCTAATTGGGTCAGCTTACATGGCATCTCAGAAGCGTGTGTGAAGTGAGTTCATTCCTTTCTTAGGGATAGTAACCAGGGTTATCACTTCAACCGAGTGAGCTACATAAGTTGCCTAACACCAAAAGTAACCTAGACATTGCCCTACTGCCAGCCAGGCGTCCATAGCCCAGGTGGAGTTGTCGTTGCAATCTCATGGATATTGCTCTACTGCCGACCGGGCGTCCATAGCCCCGGTAGAGTTATCCGAATGCCCATACGGTCCTTTATTTTCCTTTTTTCAGAGTTTTCTTTTCTCTTTTTTGCTTTGATATTTCATTTCTCTTTTACCATGTAGCTTGACCAGGTAAGCATTGAAGCCTACAATGGGTTTGAGACTGCAGTGGTCACTGGAGTAGACTTAAGATTTTTCACTCACTAGGGTGTCATAACAACCATAGTACGGTCCTTCAGAATTTATTATTATGTCATTTGTGCGAGATCTGAGATGCGGGTAAGAAGATCCAGTGAAGGGGCAAGTTTTGAGCAAGGTTTAGATAAGGAAATCATTCACGGATAGCTTTGCAAAGACCAATAGTCTAGAGTGAATGTTTAGCCAAAGAACACAAAGAATGGAAAGCAAAATGAACCACTTGTTAGGCAAGCACAGCCACCGCAAAGGAGCGGGAAACATCTTTCGAAACAAAACTTCTGGGGGGGGAAAACAAAAAATGACGCAAACAGAAAGAAAACAAGCAAGAAAGCAACTATCCTAGCCTATGTATAGGTATTTACAAGGAAGAGCTCAAAGGAGCTCAAGCCTGGAAGTAATGCTTCAGGTGTTGCCCATTGACTGACAATGGGACGTTCTCACTAGTTAAGGTCTTTAGACGGAAGGCATTATCTCCCAAAATCTCAACTATTTGAAAGGGGCCAAGCCAAAGCTTGTCGAATTTGTTGTGTCCCCCTTTCTTCTCATGGGCCTTGTTCCAATACAGGACTAAATCTGCAATCCTAAAGGCCTTGATTTGGGCTCGGCGGTCGAACCATCTCTTAACTACGCCCTGATGTTTGGCAAAATTTTCTATTGCACGGTTTTGAACTTCCTCTAAATGTAAAAGCTCAGCTGAACGAGCTTCCCTACGATCTCCTCCCTTATAAAAATCGTTGATGAACTGAAGAGTAGGAATCTTTAGGTGGATGGGGAGTATAGGCTCAAGGCCATAGACAAGGTGGAACGGAGAATCACCAAGGGCAGCCTTGTGGCAGGTGCGATCAGCCCAAAGGGCAAAATGGAGCTGGGTATGCCAGTCCTTGGGGTTCCTATCTAGCAGCTTCTTGATCACAGTAATCAAATTCTTATTCATGGATTCTGTAAGGCCATTGCCCTGAGGGTAGTAATTGGATGAGAATTTGAGGGCAATCCCATAGTCAAACGCCCAGCTAACAAATTTTAATGAAGCGAAAGCAGGTCCATTATCACATACCAAAGCATACAGACAACCAAAGTGATTTAAAATGAAACTTTTTACAAAATTAGTAACTACTTCAGTTGTACAATGCTTACAAACTATTGTTTCTGTCCATCTAGTACAATAATTAGTAGCGGTAAGAATGTACATGTGTCTTGCAAATGATGGAGGGCTTACCGGACCGATGAAGTTGAGACCCCATTGCACAAAAGGTCTTACCTCCAGCATGGGCTGCAGTGGGATAGCAGCATTCCTCTCCCTGGTGGCAGTGGTCTGACACGTATGACATGAACGAACATGGAAATGGGCATCCTTGAAGACAGTTGGCCAATAGTACCCTACCCTTAATATCTGATGTGTCATAGAAGAACCCGAGCCATGGCCTGTACCAAACTTATTATGAAACTCCCTTAGAACGCATTATGCTTCCTCCTTGCCGAGGCATCTTAAATAAACTCCCTCATGATTCTTCTTATAAAGAATAGAAACCTGCAACATATAACCGTTGCTTTTAAATCTCAGGGCCCTCTTCTGGACTCCTTGCAGATGCGGTGGACACTTATGATTCAGCAGATAATAAACAACATCTTGGTACCATTCTCTCGGGGAGACATCTTCAAGCTGATACTGTTGTACCATGAGTTTGGGTCCAGCTTCTGCTGCTATTTCGGCCATTGTACGGGTGAGTGGCTGCCCTTGTACCAATTTCATTGTTTGGATCTCCATATCATACTCTTGAAGAAGGGTGATCCACTTAGCCCTTTGTTTGCCCAATTCATTCTGCATAAGTAGCGTTTTGACCGCTAGGTCGGGGACAATAGCGAACACCTTGTTGCGTAGAATATAGTGTCTAAATTTATTTACCCCTCTGACGAGGGCATACGCCTGCTTTTCTATGTTGTGGTAATGCAATTCAACATCTTTGAGGGGAGCACTCATGAAGGTGATCAAATGCTCATTTCCTTCATCGTCCTTTTGGGTCAACATACTAGCACAGGAATGCTCCAAAGCAAATGAGTAGATATAGAACGGCTTCAGATAATCTGGGCTGACTAACACAGGTGCCTCAGCAATGGTCCGTTTGAATTCTTCGAAGGATTGTTTGGCATCTGCCGTCCATTCAACTTTGGCGTCCTGTTTGAGCATGGCATTGAGAGGTTTGACAATTTTTGTGAAACCTGTGATGAATTTTGGGACAAAGTTGACCTTTTTGAAGAAAGACTTTAATTCCTTCTTGCTGCTTAGGGGCTGAATCTTGAGTAACAACTCAATGTGCGCAGGATCAATGGAGATTCCTTGCTCTGAGATGATGTGTCCGAGTAGCCTACCTTCAATCACTCCGAAAATACACTTCTTGGGGTTGAGAGAAACCTTGAATTCCCTGCATCTCTGAAATACTTTGCATAAATCAGAGACGTGATCACCCCACTTCTTAGAGAATATAGTCAAATCATCCATATAGATGATTATACATTTTCCAATCAGGTCCTTGAAGGCGATATCCATGGCGCGTTGGAAAGTGGCGCCGGCGTTGATGAGCCCGAACGACATTCTTCTGTATGCAAACGTCCCCCACTTAGTGGTGAATGTCGTCTTGTGGCGATCTTTGTATTGTACCATTACTTGATTATGCCCGAAGTATCTGTCGAGGAACGACATCATCTGGGAGCCGTTGACGATTTGCAGCACTTCATCCAGTGAAGGCACTAGATAGTTGTCTTTCTCTGAGGCGCAGTTTAAATTGCGGAAATCCACGCACAATCTACTCTCCCCATTCTTTTTCCTGACCGGGACCAAGTTGGCCACCCATGTGGAGTGCCTGATGGGGAAGATGATTCTTGTTGAAAGCAATTTTTGCACCTCCTTGTAAACGATAGGTTCTAGCAAGGCATTGATAGAGCATTGCCGCTGGCAGAACGACCTTACTTCTGTCTTGAGGGGGATGGTGTGCGTGATGATAGAGGTGTCGTATGTTTTCAAATCATCGTAACTCCATGCCACCACGTCATGGTACCTTAGCAACGCATCTGTGATTCCCTTCTTTTCTTCAGGCATGCACACCTTGCCAATAAAAACATTCTTGACCTCCTCGAATGTTCCAAGGTTGTGTGCATCGCACTGGTTGCTTATAGCCTCCTTTTTTGTTTGCCGATCTTGATCCCTGATCTGATCTAAATCAAATATGCACTCTAGCTAAACCATACCTCTAGGGATTGTGTTGGTTTTGAGATTAATAACCTGCTCTATATCCAATTCAGCCTCCTGAAGATCAGCTTCATCAATTATTTGGGCAGCGAAGACGTCGAAACTTGTGATGAACTGGAGGATATGCTTATCATCATTGAAGACCTGCAGATGAGTAACATTATCCGGGACCGACGGAGTGGACGTTAGCTCAACGGTGAATTTCTTGAGCCCAGATAAAGAGAGGGGTTGTAGGGTGCTAGCTGCTTGAGCCAAGGCATCAGCTGTGCGATTCTGAGCATGAGGGATCAATTGTATGTTGAATGCATCTAGGCCTTCTAAGAGATCCCAAACCCTATGCCTGTAATTGGTGAGCCTTCAATCATGACATGAATACAATTTCCTGACCTACTTAACTACAAGTGCGGAATCCCCAAAGACTTGGAGCACTTTCACATTTTTCTTCAAGGCCATAAGAAGGTCAAGGACCAAGGCCTCGTACTCCGCTACGTTATTGGTGCAATAAAACTACAATTGGTGGGCAGCAAGAAATGTCTTACTCGTTGGACTAATGAGTGTGATCCCCGCTCCAGCTGCTTGCCTTGACTTTGATCTATCGAACCAGAGCATCCAGCACACGGAGGATTCCTTGTCTTCGGGTCTGACTGAGCCTCCATTCCCTTTCGGCTGGACGGTGGGCCTTGTGATCTTAGGGGGGTTTTCCGGTTCGAGGCAATGATCGACAGGTGGTTTTACCGGTGTCTCCTTTGGTGTTTCTATCGGAGGAGCAGTGACTTTCTTAACATACTCCATTGTTGCTTGGCATATGCAACAATAAAATTTAGAGTGAGTAGCATTGTGGACCCTGCACCAGTTTGGCAATAAAAGATCCTAAAAATTCATTCTAGCTCCTAGGCTGAGCTGATCTCTTGCGCATTTTTCCATGAACTCCTAGAAGCCATCGAGTAATCCCTAGTCGTCCTCCTTACCCGACTCATCAACCTCCACCAACTCTTCTGTGTCTGGGGGCATTTGTGTCGGATCCACCGAGGGACTGCACAACACCAGCAATACTTCATCTACACGTTCTTCCTGAAGCTCAAGCTCATTTTGGTAAGCAAAAGGGCGATAATTCCCTAAGTCAGTTTCGGCGAACAACACCTCGCTGAGATTATTGTATTCCGTAATCATATACTTCATACAGGGTTCACAGTCGATTCAGATTTGATTTGGCAGGCCCTTCCATGGTAGCCACATGTGAGAAAGGTCTGTGGTGGTGTATCCATTCAGCATCTTGGTGAACTCCCTCCCCAAAATAATTCCATAAGCATCGGGAATGTCCGCCACTTGGATATCAACAACCTGCTGTATCCGGGGGTCCGCAACAATTTGCATGGGGATGCAGTTTATTTCACCCACAATGTTGATCTTTGTTTTGTCCAGCTGGGTCACCTTTCTCTTTGAAGGCGTGGGGGTGATGCCAAGAGCCTTGCATACGGCCAAGGGCATGACATTGGCAAAGGCGCTTGAATTGAGCAGGCAGTTGTGCAAGTTCTTCCCAAAGACCCTAATGGTAGTCAGGAAAGGGGGAGTTTCCGGTCTCCCTTGGAGGATGCCCACAGGTGTGTCCATTTGAGCTATTTGACCTTTGTTCCGATCACCGCCCGTATCCATGGTTTGCTCAAATTGCTAGTCCTTGGGAGGCTGTCTACTAGCCCTTTCTGGCTCCTTTTCAATGTACCTACTTGCTGATTGATTCATGGGCACATTGTTCCTTCTTCTGGTATTGTCTTGTATTTCTTGTTCTTTCCTGGGCTCCTCAAAGGTTACCCTCTTGGCTGGGGTATCTTGTGTCGAATTAGAGGAAGAGGTCCCATTCAGAACCCTAAAGAAAGCGTGCCTTATGGCAAGAACTTTAAGTAATTTGAAGGCTGACAAACTAATTTTGACCTTCTTGAACTCTTCCGACACATATTTACCCATTTGCTCGATTTCAGAGCTAAAAGCTTGGCCTATGGGAGAACTAGGGGTTTGAATCTTGGTTTGCCCAGGCAGATTTTGGGGTTGGCCTTGAGGTTAACTTTGCGGCTGATTTTGGGATTGGTTTTTGTTGAGATATTGGGTGGGTATATGAGGGAGCCCCAAGTTATTGCTGACATTTGGATCAAGCGGGGTGGCAAAGTTGTTTGGTAGGGTAGAAGTTGTAAAGGGTCCACCCGCTTGCCTATTTCTAAGGAACTATGGACTCGATCGCTGATGGAACATGTGGACCTCATCCACAAATGGTTCCTCTTCATCTATCGGACCATTATCTACTGAATCAAAAAGCTGAGCCAAGGTTTGTTCATTACTTACCTCTTGCACTTTCTCATCCTCAGTAGGAGTAGGCTCGACTTCGGGCTCGTTATAGTCTCCTTGTGGAAACGGCGCATGATTGACTACCAGAGACGAGGAATCATATGGCTCGGATGGGACGATGTCCCTGCAGTTGGCATTGTCAACTGCATTTTGTACTTCCACCTGGAAGATTTCAGCAGCTGTCTGGAACTCCGGACAATCCAGCTTAGAATGCCTGGTGGTTTTGTGAAGTCGACACCATCCAGACAAGGCCGCTTCGGCCAAATACACGCCACTGGATGTTTTGTCATTGCTTGCCGGTTGATCAAATGGTGTGGAAACACCACCATTGTTAGGCCTGGTGTTCCACATGCGATTTTGCCTTTTAAAAGGTCTTCTTTCTGTATTTTGATTGGAATTCTGCCCCCTCTCATAATTCTACCTAGAGGAGGTGCCTACTTCCCGATTATCTCTGTTGTCTCTATTGTCTCAAGACTCTCGACTGTCCCTATTGAGGTTGGCCTGGAAGTTGCATTGGGAGGCCTGCAACTAATTATTCTAGTTCTTCAGATGCGTCATCTCCGTGGACATCTTCTTAATCATCTCGGTCAGCTCCTCTAGCTTGTCTTTCTTGGTTGCGCCTCCAGGCGACGGGGCTGGGTTTTCAAGAAAAGCGAGCGGGGCCGCCGGCTGATTTTGATAGGCCGAAGGAAAGTCTGGTCCCGACAGATACAACGACACCTAGGGCTGTTGGGAATATACTTGTTGTTGCGGAGTAACCTGAGAGTATTGGTATTGCTGCTGAGGTTGCAAATAGGAAGAAGCGGGAGGTGCATAGTTCAATGGCTGCCCCGGATGCGGCACCATAGGCAATTGGGGTACCTAGTTCATGAGAGGGGTTTGATGAGCAAACGCCTGATTGAGCCCTTGAATCTACATTAGGTGGGCTACCGGCCCCAAAGAGGGCAGCGGGCCGGAGATATTCTGCCCCAAGTCCGCACTGGCAACAACAGCTTTCGCATAGGCAGCCAGTAGGGTAGCGGGTGGCGGGCACATCCTTTTTACCAAGGCCGACGTGAGGTTGTCCAGGGCTGTATAATAGATGGAGAGGGCTGCCGCATCATTATGTATGTAAGGATCCTGAAGCCTCATGTGAGCCCGATGGAAGCGATCATTAAAGGAGCCGATAGGTTCGTTGACCTCCCTTCTGATGGACATGAACTTTTGGTAAAGGTCTGCGAGGTTGACGGGGATCTTGTATTTCTGCAAAAAGGCATTCTTCATCAGGTTCCATGAGGTGATGGACCCCCTCGGCAGATTGATGTACTAGTAGAAGGCCTCTTCTCCCAATGAATGCGGAAAGAGGCGACATGCAACGTCCTCGTGGTCCATTTGTATTTCGGTGATCGTCGTTTCGAATATCTTGATATGCTCCTCGGCTATTCTTTGCATGTCTCACGGATGGAACTTCGAACAACAGCCCTCCGAATTCTTGGGCATATAATTGTAGACCGCAAAATGTATCGGTGAAGGGTTATGTGTAAGCCAAGCCATGGGGGGAGGCGGAGGTGGCACTTGCTGTTGGAGGACAGGAATTTGGGGCTATATTGGCAATACAACCACAATGTAGGGCTGCCCTTGAGCTATGGCTGCCTGGACTGTGCCTTGGGCTGAAAGGGCCAGGAGAGGAGTGAACCCCTGGCTGGCAGAGGTAAGATGTGCAAATGCTGTTTGAGATGGTTGGGTGGAAGATGAGGGCCAGCCAAATGAAGGTGGGGGTGAAATGGAGGTGGATGGAATGGAGGAAGAGGAAGAGGCGGCGCTGCTTCCTTGAGCTCGTTTCGCCCTCGTGGGAGGCTGCAATTCTTCAAATTCTTCCTTGTTTGGTGTTGACCGTAGAACTCTTTGAAACCTTTCTGGGGAGAATGATCTGATCCGATCCAGCTTCGCTTTATCCTTCAAATTAGTATCTTCACCACTGCCCTCCCTCTAGTGCCAGTTCTGTTGATAGTGTTTTTATGCACTTCTCAACACAGGCAGTGCATAGGTGCACTATCTTTCTTGAAAGATAATTTTCCACAATCGAATTGCAGAACACTATCCCAAGGTCTCTTGGATGTCAGGTCATAACAGTGCTTAGATACCTTAGTAGTTTGATGTGATTTGCTAGAATCACAAGGCGGTCTTACAGAAAATACAAAGTATGAACATAAAGCATGAAGTTGGATCTTTGAAAAGGAGTTCTTAATATGAAAGCAATTATGTGTTGGCTGTAGGTTCAAACAGCAGTCCTGAACTCCATCTATTTGTTAGATTTTGCTTTACAATGTGCAATGAACCTTGGTATTGTTCAGTTTCTAAAAAAGTGAAAAAGAGCGAAGGGAAGGAAAAGTTCCTAAGTTTAAAGCTTGCTGTGAATAGTAACAATGGAGTTCCTACAATGGACAATTCCTCAAAACAATATCCCACTTAACCAGGGATTTTACAGTATCATGAAAATTGTGCTTTCTTCTAAGGGCTGCAGATGTTTCATCCTTCATCCACCATATACATGCATGAATCAAGAATGAATGTTTGGAACAACTTCAAATTAAGTCCAGGCTAACTTTGCACAGCTATCTACATTTAGCAAACAGCAAAAAGTATGGACTAAGGGATCCTCACCAAAGTAGGAATTTTGACAATCAGCCAATAGCATTCCTAAGATCTACACAAATAACTTGAACAGCTAACTAAACAACAAAGAGATCTAAGCTAAACATATGAAATTGGAGAAATGAATCAAATGACATGTGAAAAAAATCAAGGAAATACACCAAGTCAATGTTATTTCTTATAAATTTCAGTAGCATGCCTTTACAACAACTCAACTCCCACCTTTGCAAATGAGGGGAGTGCTCTATTTATAGTTTTCCAAAAGTTAAATAAATGGCCAAGATTCATTACAAAATAGGGTTTCACCTACCCCCAAATAGATTTACAATTAAAAAACATTCTTTGTCCCTTCCCTATTTTGTCATCTAGTGGATGACACTATTGCTCTTTCATCCTGTAGCTAATTGCTGTCCTCTTGGCTGTAGCTACTCTTCAGGGAGGTCTTCTTCCTTGGCCGGGCTGTCCTCTTGCTCCTCAGAGGCTGCATGCTCTATATACTTGAGGACGACGGCTTGGAGCATGTTGATCTCGAGGAATTCGCATCTTAATGCCTGATAGCTCCATTCTTTGGCATTCTCTTCCAGCAGCTTCCAATCCTCGTCATACTTCGAGCCCTGGTCCCTGAATAGCTCTGATCGATTGAAGGCACGGGTGGCAAAACTCAAGAATTCTGTGGTGATTTCTCTGGCTGTCCCATCCTTCATCTTCTTCTCAAAGTATGGCTTGATCTTTTCGGTGTCCATTTACACCGTGGGCATATCATAGCCTGTCATCAGCTTAAGGTACTCAGCGCCTTCCGCTCAGATTTCTTTGATCCACTCGATGTCTGGATCTACTTTGTTCAGGATTTTCTCCATCATTTCCTTCTGGTTGATAAGGTCTCTGCGCCATATGTCCACCAGCCAATTATCCTCTTTCTTTAGTTCTAGGCTTTCTTCCCACGTGTTCTCTAGCATCTAAAGGATGGCTTCAATTCTCAAGAAGGTGGAGTTGTAGATGGCGGGAAAATTGGTGCAGAACTTCTTCGTTTTCTCCAGGGACTGGATCAGGTCCAGGAACTTATTGGCTATCTGCACAACTAAGCCAATTCTCACATTTCTGATGCTTATGACCTATTGGAACCAATTCTCAGTTGTTTTCTCTAAGTTCTTCCTCCTCTCCATTTTGTCAATCTACTCCTTGGAGAGCAACTGGGGTGCGGCCGTGGAGGTGGAGGGCAGGTCATCCACTGAGGACCACTATTGGATATAGTTCGTTAAGGCAGTAACCTGTGCTTTGAGTTCATCCTTGGTGACCTTGTCTTGTTTGATCAAGTGCACTACTGTGGCCACTGATTCCTCCAGATGTTCAACCTTCTGCTCTCTGTTGGCTATCCCCAAGTCGATGGTGGAGATACTGTAACTCACCCCGGCTTGGCCAATAGTTGGCGTTGCTATTTGTGCTGCTCACGAGCCGGAAGCGTCCATGGTTATCTTGGAACGGACCTTAGGCTTCTTCTCCTTCTTCGTTGTGGTCAGGGATCGAGCCAAGATGGCTTCCAATCTTGACCTTGGGTAATTTAGCACTGGGGTTGCCCTCTCAAGCTGTTTCTCCAGCCAGTTGGGCATAGCCGATTTGTCTTTGGGTGCATCATCGCTGACCTCACCTTTCTCAGTCAGAGACAAGATTTCGGTCTCTTTCTCCTTTTGGGGCTCCTCCTTTTCCTTGGCAGCATCCTCCTCCTCGTCGGAGTCCTAACGAATACGAGGTGCCTGACGGGTAGCTTGGTGGACAATACCCGGGCGGGATCTTCTTCTTTTTCTGCCTCCTCTTTCCTTTTCTCTTCAGTAGCCTCGACCTTGGCGCCCTTCACCTCATGGGCCTCGGCCTCAGTGATATCCTTTCCTGGTTGCCCCTCTTGCGGCTGTCCCTCTTCACTATGTGGTGGTTGTTCTGCCTCCCCAACATCCTTTGGCTGCTGAGCCGACTCCTCCTCGATATCCTCATCGTATGTCTAAATAATCTCCTTATCACCTGAGCCATCCTCTTCATCCCTGCTCTCGGAGGATCCTGTCTCTTCTTCCTCATAGGCCACCTTGTCGATGGTCCGATGTTCATACTCGGGATGCTCATGATATTCGTCAGCCTCCTCCTCAATAGGCTTCGAGGCCTCCTACTCTTGCTCCTCCAACTCCTTTGAAATCTGCATTGTGGCTTCCATGGCTGGCAGCCCTGTTGGTGGTTGTGAAGGCTAAGTCGTTGCGAGGGCTTGGGCAAGGGCCGCTTGGAGAGCAGGGTCCATTACGATTTGCGAGAGCTCGGGGGGAAGACTCTGTAGGTGCCGCGTAATAGCCTCGGGTATAGTGGATAGGGGAACAGGTGATGCTATTGTTGCTAGAGGCAGGGAGGTAATGGGTGACATGGTGGTAGAGGAAGGAGAAGTGATCATGCCAGAAGAGGAATCAACGTTAATTATTGATCTGGCCGAGGGCAAAGAGGCAAGATGGACAGAAATGTCCACCGCCTGTGGAGATGAGGCGATTGCGGCCTAAGAGACGGATAGCGCACCAGTCAGGGGAGGAAGGAGTAAGGGAGGCTACACTTCTGTTGTAATCATTGCTTGCTTGAGCCTCTTGGGGGATGAGCCTCCCGTGTCTTTCTTCGCTTACTCTTTAGGGTCCGCAGATTGCGTTGTTTCTATTCCTTTCCTCTTTTGAGACCTGGTGATGGGGGGAGGCTTGGATGTCTCACCAGGTGATGTAGAGGCGGCAACATCCTCTGCAGCGCTTGGCTCGCTCTTGAGCGCCTCATATGTTAGGGCCACCCCTTGTTGCTTTAGTTGAGCGAACCGCCCGTCAACCCACTCCTTGGTGCGAGCTATGATCGGCTGGGTGATAGTATCCAGGTCATTGACCTCTTGCTCGTCCTAGTCGATTGATGGTATTGGGAGGCTAGCGAATATAGGGTAGCTTGGGTGCACTATTGTAGACTCATCTTCTTCGAGCTGGTCCGACACCTAGAACAGTCGCACTCTTCTTAGAAATAATACTATCATGCGCATGTAGTGCCTTGTGGGGACCTCCTTCTCATCTTGGTAGTATGCCCATAAGTCTTCAACGTGGTATTGGTGAGCATATGTCGGCCCTAGTGCCTTCCTTACATGACCGTGAGGGTCCATTCGTGGGCATGTCGTGTACCAATCAAAATTGTACTCCTTAAGCTCTTTCTCAGAGTTGCCGGTGCACTGAGATGTTTGCAGTCGATATAGGCCCTGGCCGAGGGTCATGGGATAAGGGATCCCTGCTACGTGCTTGTTGCCGAAGACTGTCTGAATGTATTGGAGCTACCGGAAAAGCTCTAGGAGAATAATCCTATCGTTAGGGTATCTTGGCAACTTGTTTGGCCGTTCTGTGAATCCCTGAGCTCGTATGTAGGTGAATTTGGGGAACTGAATATACAGGAAAGCATACTCCTTCAAGAGTGCCCTGGCACTATGGGAGACTCTCCTCTCGAAGTCTCCTGCGATCAATCTGATGACATGGCCAGTGAAGGCATCATTGACTCGATAGTACTCCTTCTTGAAGTGGCGGTATTGAAGCTAGGGGTACTTGTCGAACGATTTGAGCCCTTGCCTATGCCCCTGGTCTGGCGCCACAAATAACCCACTGTATGTGGCGGCAAAAGGATCCCCGGGGCCCGAAGGGCGAAACAGCAGGAACGGTTCTACCGTGGAGGATGGCGGAACCGTCACAGAGTTCTGGAGATGGAACTCCGGACGACCGGGCCCGGAGGGTCCCGGGGTAGAGCAGAGTTTGGGCAATATTCAGACGGCCAAGGGATATTGAGCAGAGGCCCTACCTGACCAAACGGCAGAAAAATGGCCATGGAACCCCGATGTCTGGGGCCCGAGCACATAAATGGAGGACAACCTGGTTTCAATTTATCGGTCAAGGCGGGATCGGGGTCCGACCGTCGTGAGGCAGGGGGCCTGGGCAGTTCGGCGCAGTGAAATTCATCGGGCACTCCGGGGATGGAAGCCTGACGACCCGGAGCCGATAAGGAGGACCGCTGCCGGCATGATAACATACCTCAAAATGGGTCGGCGAAAGAGGGGGTCAGGCCCAAGGGGGCCGGTCGCCCTGTGAGAAGAACAGTCATGCAACGGGCAAGCTCTGAATCGGCAGGGAGGGTAAACACATCAAATTTGCCATTTTCTAACACATGGGTTAGGGGCATGGTTGGGTGCTTTTCTTATTTGTTTCATTTTAACCATTTGCTTAATCCATTTAAATCCCCCAAAATGACAAAAAACACGGGAGGGAAAACGGGGATAGCCTACCTCAGAAATGCTAAGCAGGGAGGTGCGGAATCCATCGGGAAACGATGGAGTGATGCAGACGCAGATGATCAAGTCATTTACAGAAGGTCGTGGTCTCCAGTTGATCACTGCTCTAATTCGCTTCAATTCACAATGTGATAATGACTTTGGTGGGCCGGGCATTATATACCCCAGGCGCCATTAATGCGCTCATTAATTGTAGGTACAGACGTGCCAAAAGTTGGTGAAATTTGAAATTGAGTCGGCAGCGGCGAAGACTTTGGGGCCCGGCTGCCGGAAAGACGCGGAGAGATGGCCGCCATTTTATTTTGCGGTTATTGGGTGACAGCGGTGGCGAACATCATCCCGGGGCCCGAGGGACGGGAGGCAGTCCGAGGTTCGCCACCGAAAGATTCACACATTGCTAAGCGGCGGCAGCGAGGGACGGGCCGGGACTTGGATGGCGGGGAGCTGGTAGGGTTCCGCCGTGGATGACGGCGGAACCGTCACGGAGTTCTAAGGATGGAACTGCGGACGGCCGGGCCTGGCAAGTCCCGCGGCAAGCGGTTAAAACTAACCCGCAGAGGAGAAAGCCAAAGCAGGGCCCGGCGGCCGGGAAGATGGCCCGGGAACGCTGCAAAGGGTGGCAAACGAAAGGGGGAAGCCCGATAAGGGAACCCCAGAGGCCCGGGCCCGGAGGGGCCCAGGGCCACCCCAGAGCCCCAAAATCCAAAGGGACCCACAAGGCCCCGGAGGGCAGCAAAAACCAAAAGGGAAAGCGTGGTTGATTTTAGGGTGAAACCTTAGAGCAATATCGACCACGTGGAACATCAAAAAAAGAGGGGCATGCAAAACGAGGCAGCCCCAAAAGGCCCAACAACGCGAAAGAAAAGAGGGTCCCCATTCCAAACGGGGCATGTGTGCTAAGGGCACAATAGTACTAATTGTACCTTTACCATTGGCATAGAACATTGGTTAGTTTTTAACATTCAATTATACATAGTGTGATAGTTATGTAGTTTGAAACTGTATTTCTCCTTTATGTATCATGTTTTCTCTTGTCTATAAAATTCAGTGAATAATGAACCAAATTTTTTATTAACATTTGGTATGAGAGCTATTGATTATGGGCTTCAATGGGTGCAATGAAATAGAGAGGCGCTGAGTAAGAAGGTGTTGATCGCACAAAGCTAGTTTACAATTTCTGGGAGGAACTAATTTTTGCTAAAATCACATATTTTTGGAAAATATAATGATTTAAGCCTTAAAAGGTTACATATAAATAATTCCAATTGAAGAGGGTTTGATCAAACTACCTTAAATCAAACCCCCTTGGATAGAACCCCGCTAATTTTAAACCATACCTATAACAAAGTCTCCTTTACACCTATCAAAATGTTGATAAAAAACCACTTTTGATATACCTTTTAGGGGATCAAATGAATTCTTTTAAAACTTATTTTTTTCAAATATGTAGTCCTCATTATAACCTTCCCAAAAATTATAATTTTAAATAAATCTAATTTAATTATTATGTTTATTTTTTATTTCTCGTGAATGTAGGTTTTTCACCAAAAATCAATCTCCTTGTTCTACACATGTGCAAAAATAGCAGATTATTAAAAAAAAAAATTACTGCACCAAATATTGAATTCCTTGATCCAAAAAAGAAAAAAAATTGAATTTTGATACATACAAAAAAAGTTACATGTTATACAATCGTGCTATGTCTGAATTATAATTGGTTTGAATTCAAAATTTGATTAAAGAAAAAATATTCAATAAAAACTATCTAAACAAGTGGAAGCACTAGATATCAAAGTTATGAATCTAAATTTGAAAGAATTATAATTTTATCCTTCATGGAAATAAAGTTATGCGTTATATGGTGAGCGTCACTTTTTAAAAATGTTGTTTTATGAAAAAAATTAGTTTTCAAGGGAGATGGAAAAAGAAGTGAAATATGATTCCAAAAAAATTGAAAAAAATATATTTAGAATCTAGAGACAAAATTTCATGAAACTCTAGTTTGCATCATCTTCAAATTCCTCACGGTTTAGCCACTATAGGTGCTCGAAAGTGAAGATTTAGTTAAAAACACTTATTTCAATATCCACTTTGGCCAAAAATTGGAAACCACTATTGTGGGATCACCCAAGGATGGTGTATGAAGCGATCAGAGAGGTGTGCCTTGACCTGGTGGGTGGAAGAAGAGCAAGTGTTGAATCTGTGTGATGGTGATTTTACCCTGGTAACTTGGGTCTGCCACCATGCGTTCATAACTTATTTGTATCACTATTCCCTCTCCTTCACATGCATTGAATAGAACATAGATGATCGATAAAAATAATAAAGCATTTTACTATTAGATTGAATTAGAAAGTGAGGTTGGAAATCTCATAAATTGTTTGGATGACATGAAATGGGTAGCATAGAGGTAGTGATTGATCATAAATCTGGTGGAAGTTTTAAAGGTTTAATTTGTCATAATTGATTCACTCCCCTCTTCTTATTTGTTTTGTTCAACAATTGGTATCAGAGCAAATGCAGATCTATGATGGATGGTTTGTTATATTTAACTACTACTAGACTAGATACAATGCATGCAATTTGTCTTGTGGCTATATTTCAAGAAGATCCTAGAGAAACACATGTTGTTGTTGTTAAGAGGATATTCATATATTTGAATGACACTCCAAATTTTTGCTTATGGTATCCTAGAGATATTGATTTTACACTAGGTGCATATACAAATGCAGATTGGGTTGGTTGTGTAGATGACAGGAAAAGTACAAGTGGTGGTACATTCTTTCTTGGTTGCAGATTGGTGACTTATTTAAGTAAAAATCAAGATTTAGTCTCTTATCTTTTACTGAAGCTAAGTATATTGTTGTTGCATCTTGTTGTACACAAGTTTTGTAGATGAAGCAAACATTGAAAGATATCAGAGTAATGTATGATGATCCCATTTCTATCTTCTATGATAATACAAGTGTAATTAACATTTCAAAGAATCCATGGGAAAGGCATGGTAACCTAATCCTTAGCCTTGGACACGCAAGTACAAGGTCAAGGCCATGTCAAGAGAAATAAATGAATTTGGCAATATGACTAACAATTTTTTTTTAAGATTTTTTTTTTGAAATTAATAATCATTATAGATCAAGATCTCTACTTTTGAAACATGTAATTTTTAGTAACATATTAATTTAATATGTATTATAGAATATTTTATTTGTAGGTTCCCTAGTAATTTATATTTTTATATATTAACATATAATATAAAAATTATTATGATTTTATATATTTGTATTAATATTAGAGGTTATAAATTGTAACCTTATGTTTTTAACCATCTAATTTTGGATTTTAACTAATTCGCTATGTATTTTTTCAAAGTTCCTTTTCTTTTATATAATCTCATCTTTTTTATTTTTTATTTGATTAAATTATTATTGTTTTATGTGGTAGTATATTTTCCTTTATATGCTTTTGCTCTCCTTTTAATAATTTTGATAGTTATTCCTTCGTCATTTTGTTTTATAACTTATATTTATAATTCTCTTAGACTTATTCATTGTTTGATATATTTAACCTGTAACATTTTTTTATCTATTTATTTGTATTATATTATATTTCTACTTTAGTATTTCTTTTGTTTTGTTTTCATCATTTTTTAATATAATTTCACTTTTACTTCAATTTGTGTTCTTCTCCCTCCCTACCCTCTCCCACCACTTAACTCTTCTTAAGGCCATTTCTACAATCATATTTTTCATTATCCTCGTCCTTATGATGAATCACTAAGTGTGGCTCAAAACGTCTATTGAAAAGAGCATACATAGTTAAATTAGAAACTGTCTACTACTATATTTCGCTTTCTCTCAGAGAGAATACTTTTTTGAAATGCCACCTAAATCTAGCACTTGATATAGAGTACCCCCGATCTAGTAAGAATAAGGGATAGGATCTCTTATATGACCTCACACCCTAGAGAAAACTTGATCACCACAAACACTACTACAAAACAAAATCAATCACCCAAAGTTGTTTTCAACTACCAGAATCACTCAAACTATTAGAAATATGATGCTAGTCCCTACATACATAACAAAAATTAAATTTTCTATTGTACAAATCACAAAAAATTAAAAAACTCCATCAAAAAACTAGAATGCACTATAAATGGATTAACAACACCAAATTTCTATGTACCATTACCAAATTTATATGTCGAATGACACTAGATGATGGAATATGAATGTAAATTCATGTGGATCTATATATCTATAGAGTTGTATGGATTCTTGTAAATGATTTCTAGGACTCCCAAAAAAATCCTTATTTTTGAGACTTTAGTTTCAATATTTGGATAGGAAATCTTAGACTTTTTGGACACTCTGAACACAATGGTGATGTTCATATTTCTCCAAGATGGACTATTTGAATGGTTAAGGTTCAATCTCTCAAAAATTTGATAGGAAATTATAAATTATGTTATCTTATTCCATGTTGGAGTTGATTCTTAAACACCATATCTCCTAGAAATCACCTACAACGAAGATAAATATGAGAATAGAGAGAAAAATAAGTTTGGTTTTTCTAAAATCCCTAAGAATTATATTAATTAAATAATGAATGAATTATCGATATTATCATGTGAATTTTCACCACAAAATTCACAACCTAATTATGTTCTTTTTATCTACTTATATCTTTATTTGTATATTCACCTCACTTACTAGAACAATCATGTTGTGCCCTTAGCACACACGCCCCGTTCGGAACGGGGACCCTCTTTTCTTTCGCATTGTCAGGCCTTTCAGGGCTGCCTCGTTTTGTGTGCCCCTCTTTTTTTGATGTTCCACGTGGTCGATATTGCTCTAAGGTTTCATCCTAAAATCAACCACGCTTTCCCTTTTGGTTTTTGCTGCCCTCCGGTGCCTCGTGGGTCCCTTTGGCTTTTGGGGCTCTAGGGCGGCCCTGGGCCCCTCCGGGCTCGGGCCTCCGGGGTTCACTTATCGAGCTTCCCCCTTGCGTTTGCAGCCCTTTGCAGTGTTCCCGGTCCATCTTCTCGGCCACCGGGCCCCGCCTTGGCTTTCTCCTCCGCGGGTTAGTTTTAACCACTTGCCGCGGTACTTGCCGGGCCTGGCCATCCGGAGTTCCGTCCTCGGAATTCCGTGACAGTTCCGCCATCATCCACTGCGGAACCCTGCCAGCTCCCCACCATCCGGGTCCCGGCCCATCCCTCGTTGCCACCGCTTAGCAATGTGTAAATCTTTCGGCGGTGAACCTCAGACTGCCTCCTGTCCCTCAGGCGCGGGGATGATGTTCGTCACCGCCGTCGCCCAATCAACACAAAATCAAACGGTGGCCATCTCTCCATGTCTTTTCAACAGTCAGGCCCCGAAGTCTCCACCGTTGCCAACTCAATTTCAAATTTCACCAACTTTTGGCACATCCGTACCTACAATTAATGAGCGCATTAATGGCGCCTGGGGTATATAATGCCCGGCCTACCAAAGTCATTATCACATTGCGAATTGAAGTGAATTGGACAGCAATCAACTAGAGCCCACGGCCTTCTGCAAACGACTCGATCATCTGCGTCTGCATCGCTCCGTCGTTTCCCGGTGGATTCCGCGCCTCCCCGCTTAGTGTTTCCGAGGTAGGTTATCCCCATTTTCCCTCCCGTTTTTTTTGTCATTTTGGGGGATTTAAATGGATTAAGCAAATGGTTAAAATGAAACAAATAAGAAAAGCACCCAACTGCGCCCCTAACCCATGTGTTAGAAAATGGCAAATTTGAAGTGTTTATCCTCCCTGCCGATTCAGAGCTTGCCCGTTGCGCGGCCGTTCTTCGCACAGGGCGACCGGCCCCCTCGGGCCCAGCCCCCTCTTTCGTCGTCCCATTTAGAGTTATGTTATCATGCCAGCGGCGATCCTCCTTGCCGGCTCCTGGTCGTCGGGCTTCTGTCTCCGGGGTGCCTGATGAATTTCGCCGCGCCGAACTGCCCAAGCTGCCCTGCCTCACGACGGTCGGACCCCGATCCCACCTTGACCGATAAATTGAAACCTGGTTGTCCTCCATTTATGTGCTCGGGCCCCGGACATCGGGGTTCCGTGGCCATTTTTCCGTCGTTTGGCCAGGTGGGGCCTCTGCGGCGAAGTTGTGTCTACCACCCTCCCTCCGGATCTCGGGCTTCCCTTGGCCGTCTGAATATTGCCCAAACTCTGCCCTGCCCTGGGACCCTCCGGGCCCGGTCATCTAGAGTTTCGTCTCCAGAACTTCATGACGGTTCCGTCGTCCTCCACGGCGGAACCGTTCCTGCTACCTGCCCTTCAGGCCCCAGGGATCCTTTCACCACCGCCGTCGCCCAAACGATGCCAAAACCTCACGGCGGCCGTCGTTTCCCGTCTTTCTGCCCACCAGGTTCTGGGGTCCCTACCGCCGCCGCCGTTCAAATCAGCACAAGATTCATGAGGCGGCCGTCACCCCATGTCTCCCCACCTCCCAGGCCCCAGGATCCTGTTTGCCGCCATCGCCCGAGCATTACAAATATCATCCGGCGGCCTCTGGGCCTTGGAGGTCCGAATGCCGCCATGCTCAAATTTCATACCAATCACGTCAGCCGTCCTTTAGCCCCCCGAACCCCAGCATTCAGACTTCTGCCTCTGAATTTTCGTCTGTCGTCTGCCATTGCCAGCAGCCGCCCTTTAACTGCTCTCCGGCCTGAAACCTCTAGTGCCCATTTAATCGATCCAAGCAGGCTCAAAACCACAATCTGACTTTGACCCACATCCTAAATCCCACTATTCTCCATCATGAGCCTTTCGAAACTTTGAAATTTGGCCAAGGAGGGCCTCAGGGAACTTTCGGTCACATTCTCTCTTCCAGATAGCATTCCTGCCAGGGAAGTCCGGCCCTTCGAGCCCGGATTGTCCGAATGCCCCGAAATGAAATAGATAACATTTGGAAACAAGATTTATGATGTATTTGATTAATTCTTCAGATGATATGCTCAAAATGTGGACTAACACTAACGCTTTTGATGTATTGTTGTGCTAACTTTTCCCTTGCATGCAGGATATATGGAATCAGCTGCAGGCACTTCAGGGGCCTCCGCCGAAAAGGACAAGGGCAAGAAATCCAGAAGGGTCGCTCGGGGAAAAGACGATAAAGATCAGATGAAGTTTCAGTTCCAAGGTGAGCCGCTCTAGTCAAAGGTCTCGACTGACTGGAAAGAAATCTCAGACACTAACATCGGCCAAGTGGACATAGATGAGTTCACCCAGAAGGTCAAGGTCGACCCTAAGACAAAGCACGCCAGACTGATAAGGTAGAGTGGAATCGCCAAAGCTGCTAGCTTCCCTCTCTCTCTCATAGCACCCAAACTCGTAATGGCTTGCCGGGAAGCCTACCAAACGAATACTAGGACAATCGTGGACAAGGAGGGGAACATCCTCGCCGACATGTCGCCAGAAGGCATCACAAAAACATTCCACATTCCCACATTTCCACATATGGAGGTCCCCACTTTGAAACAATGCCAGGTAGCGTGGGATGCCAATTCATTGGGCTGCAAGAAATCAATTAACCTTTACTAGCTTAAGGAGAAACGGGGTAGCACTACAAAATTTCCCCAAGAGTTGTTCAATAGCGACTTCCAGGTGGACTATCATGACTTGGTGACCAAGTTAAGCAGGGTCATGGGTCTCCCGGTAGCCGCCTATTTCCAAGAGTGGATGGCATATTACATAGACAAAATCCTGCGAGGGAACGAGGATGTTAACACCAAGACCTCATTCGACTATGAAGGCATCATCAACAACTGCTTCCACAAGCAGTTTGTAAACATTAAGAAAAGCTCCAAGTTTTACATGACCTCTTACCTGGTATACTCCTTGGCAGGCCAAAGGCAGTATAGTGGGTTATTTGTGGTGCCAGACTAGGGGCACAGGCGAGGGCTCAAACGGTTCGACAAGTACCCCTAGCTTCAATACCACCACTTCAAGGAGTACTGTCGAGTCAATGATACCTTCACTGGCCATGTCATCAGATTGATCGCAGGAGACTTCGAGAGGAGAGTCTCCCATAGCGCCAGGGCACTCTTGAAGGAGTATGCTTTCCTATATATTCAGTTCCCCAAATTCACCTACATTCGAGCTCAGGGATTCATGGAACGGCCAAACAAGTTGCCAAGATACCCTAATGACAGGATTATTCTCCTAGAGCTTTCCCGACAGCTCCAACACATTCAGACAATCTTCAGCAACAAGCACGTAGTAGGGATCCCTTATCCCATGACCCTCGGCCAGGGCCTGTATCGACTGCAAACATCTCAATGTGCCGGCAACTTTAAGAAAGAGCTGAAGGAGTACAATTTTGATTGGTACACGACACGCCCACGAATGGACCCTCACGGTCATGTAAGGAAGGCACTAGGGTCGGCATATGCTCACCAATACCATGTTGAAGACTTCTGGGCAGACTGCCAAGATGACAAGGAGGTCCGCGCAACGCACTACATGCGCATGACGATATTATTTCTAAGAAGAGTGCGACTGTTCCAGATGCCGGACCAGCTTGAAGAAGACGAGTCTACAATAGTGCACCCAAGGTACCCTGTAGTCGCTAACCTGCCAATACCGTCGATCGACTGGGACGAGCAAGAGGTCAATGACCTGGATATTATCACCCAGCCGATCATAGCTCGCACCAAGGAGTGGGTCGACGGGTGGGTCGCTCAACTAAAGCAACAAGGGGTGGCCCTAACATATGAGGCGCTCAAGAGCGAGCCAAGTGCCGCGGAGGACGTTGTCGCCTCTACATCAGCTGGTGAGACATCCAAGTCTCCCCCCATCACCAGGTCTCAAAAGAGGAAAGGAACAGAGACGGCGCAATCTGCGGACCCTAAAGAGCAAGCGAAGAAAGACACGGGAGGCTCATCCCCCAAGAGGCTCAAGCAGGAAGTGATTACAATAGAAGTGCAACCTCCCTTGCTCCTTCCTCCCCCGACTGGTGCGCTGCCCATCTCTTAGGCCGCAATCGCCTCATCTCCGCAGGTAGTGGACACTTCTGTCCATCTTGCCTCTTTGCCCTCGGCTGGATCAATAATTAATGTTGATTCCTCTTCTGGCATGATCACTTCTCCTTCCTCTACCATGTCACCCATTACCTCCCTGCCTCTGGCAAAAATAGCATCACCTGTTCCCCTATCCACTGTACCCGAGGCTATTACGCGACACCCACAGAGTCTTCCCCCTGAGCTCTCACAAATTCTAATGGACCTTTCTCTCCAAGCGGCCCTCAAGCCCTCACAACGGCTCAGCCTTCATAATCGCCAATAGGGCTGCTAGCCGTGGAAGCCACAATGCAGATTTCGAAGGAGTTGGAGGAGCAAGAGCAGGAGGCCTCAAAGCCTATTGAGGAGGAGGATGATGAATATCATGAGCATCCTGAGTATGAACATTGGACCATCGACAAGGTGGCCTATGAGGAAGAAGAGACAGGCTCCTCCGAGAGTAGGGATGAAGAGGATGGCTCGGGTGATAAGGAGATTATTTAGACATTCGATGAGGATATCGAGGAGTCGGCTCAGCAGCCAAAGGATGTTGGGGAGGTAGAATAGCCACCACATAATGAAGAGGGATAGCCGCAAGAGGGGCAACCTAAAAAGGATATCACTGAGGCCGAGGCCCATGAGGTGAAGGGCGCCGAGGCTGAGGCTGCTGAAGAGAAAAGGAAAGAGGAGGCAAAAAAAGAAGATCCCGCCCAGGTATTGTCCGCCAAGCTGCCCATCAGGCACCTCGTATTTGTTTAGGAATCCAACGAGGAGGAGGACGCTACCAAGGAAAAGGATGAGCCCCAAAAGGAGAAAGAGACCAAATTCTTGTCTCTGACTGAGAAAGGTGAGGGCAGCGATGATGCACCTAAAGACAAATCTGCCATGCCCAACTGGCTGGAGAAACAGCTTGAGAGGGCAACCCCAGTGCTAAAGGACCCAAGGTCAAGATTGGAAGCCATCTTGGCTCGATCCCTGACCACAACGAAGAAGGAGAAGAAGCCTAAGGTCCGTTCCAAGATAACCATGGATTCTTCCGGCTACCAAGCAGCACAAATAGCAACGCCAACTATTAGCCAAGCCAGGGTGAGTTATAGTATCTCCACCATCGACTTGGGGACAGCCACCAGAGAGCAGAAGGTTGAACATCTAGAGGAATCAGTGGCCACAGTAGTGCACTTGATCAAACAAGACAAGGTCACCAAGGATGAATTCAAAGCACAAGTTGCTGCCTTAACAGACTATATCCAACAGTGGTCCTCAGTGGATGACCTACCCACCACCTCCACGGCCGCACCGCAGTTGCTGTCCAAGGAGTAGATTGACAAAATGGAGATGAGGAAGAACTTAGAGAAAACAACTGAGAATTGGTTCCAACAGGTCGTAAGCATCAGAAACGTGGGAATCGGCTTAGCTGTGCATATAGCCAATAAGTTCCTGGACCTAATCCAGTCCCTAGAGAAAATGAAGAAGCTCTGCACCAATTTTCCCGCCATCTATGACTCCACCTTCCCGAGAATTCAAGCCATCCTTCAGATGCCAGAGAACACGTGGAAAGAAAAGCTAGAACTGAAAAAAGATGATCATTGGCTGGTGGACATATGGCGCAGAGACCTTATCAACTAGAAGGAAAGGATGGAGCAAATCCTGAACAAAGTAGATCCAGACATCGAGTGGATCAAGGAAATCCGAGTGGAAGGTGCTGAGTACCTCAAGTTGATGACGGGCTATGATATGCCCATGGTGCAAATGGATGTCGAAAAGATCAAGCCATACTTCGAGAAGAAGATGAAGGATGGGACAGCTGAAGAAATCACCACAGAATTTCTGAGTTTTTCCGCCCGTGCCTTCAATCGATCAGAGCTATTTAGGGACCAGGGCTCGAAGTATGATGAGGATTGGAAGCGGCTGGAAGAGAACGCTAAAGAATGGAGCTATCAGGCGTTAAGATGCGAAGTCCTCAAGATCGACAAGCTCCAAGCCGTCGTCCTCAAGTATATAGAGCATGCAGCCTCCGAGGAGCAAGAGGACAGCCCAGCCAAGGAAGAAGACCTCCCTAAAGAGTAGCTACATCCAAAAGGACAGCAATTAGCTACAGGACGAAAGAGTAATAGTGTCATCCACTAGATGACAAAATAGGGAAGGGACAAAGAATGTTTTTTAATTGTAAATCCATTTTGGGGTAGATGAAACCCTATTTTGTAATGAATCTTGGCCATTCATTTAACTTTTGAAAAACTATAGATAGAGCACTCCCCTCATTTGCAAAGGTGGGAGTTGAGTTGTTGTAAAGGCATGCTGCTGAAATTTATTAGAAATAACATTGACTTGGTGTATTTCCTTGATTTTTCTCATGTCATTTGATTCATTTCTCTAATTTCATATGTTTAGCTTAGATCTCTTTGTTGTTTAGTTAGCTGTTCATGTTATTTGGGTAGATCTTAGGAATGTTGTTGGTTGATTGTGAAAATTCCTGCTTTGCTAAGGATCCCTTAGTCCATACTTTTTGCTGTTTGCTAAAGGTAGATAGCTATGCAAAGTTAGCCTGGACTTAATTTGAAGCTGTTCCAAACATTCATTCTTGATTCATGCATGTATGTGGTGGATGAAGGATGAAACATCTGCAGCTCTTAGAAGATAGCACAATTTCCATGATACTGTAAAATCCCTGGTTAAGTGGGATATTGTTTTGAGGAATTGTCCATTGTAGGAACTCCATTGTTACTATTCACAGCAAGCTTTAGACTTAGGAACTTTTCCTTCCCTTCGCTCTTTTTCACTTTTTTAGAAATTAAACAATACCAAGGTTCATTGCACATTGTAAAGCAAAATCTAACAACTAGATGGAGTTCAGGACTACTGTTTGAACCTACAACCAATGCATAATTGCTTTCATATTAAGAACTCATTTTCAAAGATCCAACTTCATGCTTTATGTTCATACTTTGTATTTTCTGTAAGACCGCCTTGTGATTCCAGCAAATCACATCAAACTACTGAAGTATCTAAGCACTGTCATGACCTGACATCCGAGAGACCTTGGGATAGTGTTCTGCAATTCGATTGTGGAAAATTGTCTTTCAAGAGAGGTAGTGCACCTATGCACTGCCTATGTTGAGAAGTGCATAAAAACACCATCAACAGAACTGGCGCTAGAGGGAGGGTAGCGGTGAAGATACTAATTTGAAGGGTAAAACGAAGCTGGATCGGATCGGATCATTCTCTCTGGAAAGGTTTCAGAGAGTTCTACGATCAACACCAAACAAGGGAGAATTTGAAGAATCGTAGCCTCCCATGAGGGCAAAACGAGCTCAAGGAAGTAGTGCCGCCTCTTCCTCTTCCTCCATTCCATCCGCCTCCATTTCACCCCCACCTTCATTTGGCTGGCCCTCATCTTCCACCCAACCATCTCAAACAACATTTGCACATCTTACCTCCGGTAGCCAGGGGTTCGCTCCTCTCCTGGCCCTTTCTGCCCAAGGCATAGTCCAGGTAGCCATAGATCAAGGCTAGCCCCACATTGTGGTTGTATTGCCAATACAGCCCCAAATCCCTGTCCTCCAATAGCAAGTGCCACCTCCGCCTCCCCCCATGGCTTGGCTTGCACATAACCCTTCACCCATACATTTTGTGGTCTACAATGATATGCCCAAGAATCCGGAGGGCTTTTGTTCGAAGTTCCATCCGTGAGACATGCAAAGAACAGTCGAGGAGCATATCAAGATATTCGAAATGGCGATCACTAAAATGCAAGTGGACCATGAGGACGTTGCATGTCGCCTCTTTCCACATTCATTGGGAGAAGAGGCCTTCTGCTGGTACATCAATCTGTCGAGGGGGTCCATCACCTCATGGAACCTGATGAAGAATGCCTTTCTGCAGAAATACAAGATCCCCGTCAACCCCGCGGACCTTTACCAACAGTTCATGTCCATCAGAAGGGAGGTCAACAAACCTATCGGCTCCTTTAATGACCACTTCCATCGGGCTCACATGAGGCTTCAGGATCCTTACGTACATAATGATGCGGCAGCCCTTCTCGTCTATTACGCGGCCCTAGACAACCTCACGTCGGCCTTGGTAAAAAGGATGCACCCGCCGCCTGCTACCCTACTGGCCGCCTATGCGGAAGCCGTTGTTGCCAGTGCGGACTTGGGGTAGAATATCTCCGGCCCGTTGCCCTCTTTGGGGCCGGTAGCCCACCCAATGCAGATTCAAGGGCTCAATCAGGCATTTTCTCATCAAACCCCTCTCATGAACCAGGTACCCCAATTGCCTATGGTGCCGCATCTGGGGCAGCCATTGAACTATGCACCTCCCGCTTCTTCCTATTTGCAACCCCAGCAGTAATACCAATACTCTCAGGTTACTCCACAACAGCAAGCATATTCCCAATAGCCCCAGGCACTGTTGTATCTGTCGGAACTGGACTTTCCTCTGGCCTATCAAAATCAGCCAACGGCCCCACCCGCTTTTCTCCAAAACCCGGCCCCGTCGCCTGGAGGCGCGACCGAGAAAGACAAGCTAGAGGAGCTGACCGAGATGACACATCTGAAGAACAAGAATAATCAGTTGCAGGCCTCCCAACGCAACTTCCAGGCCAACCTCAACAGGGACAGTCGAGAGTCTCGAGACAATAGAGACAACAGAGATAATCGGGAAGTAGGCACCTCCTCCGTGCAGAATTATGAGAGGGGGCAGAATTCTAATCAAAATGCAGAAAGAAGACCTTTTCATAGGCAAAATCGAACGTGGAATACCAGGCCTAACAATGGTGGTGTTTCCACACCATTTGATCAACCGGCAAACAATGACAAAACGTCCAGCGGCGTGTATTTGGCTGAAGCAGCCTTGTCCGGATGGTGTCGACTTCACAAAACTAGTAGGCATTCTGAGCTGGATTGTCTCGAGTTCCAGACAGCTGCTGAAATCTTCCAAGTGGAAGTACAAAATGCAGTCAATAATGCCAACTACAGGGACATCGTCTAGTCCAAGCCATATGATTCCTCATGTCTAGTAGTCAATCATGCGCCATTTCCGCGAGGAAACCGCAACGAGCCCGAAGTCGAGCCTACTCCTACTGAGGATGAGAAAGTGCAAGAGGTAAGTAATGAACAAACCTTGGTCAGCTTTTTGATTTAGTAGATAATGGTCCGATAGATGAAGAGGAACCATTTGTGAATGAGGTCCACATGTTCCATCAGCGATTGAGTCCATACTTCCTTAGAAATAGGCAAGCAGGTGGACCCTTTACAACTACTACCCCACCAAACAACTTCGCCACCCCACCTGATCCAAATGCCAGCAATAACCTGGGGCTCCCTCATATACCTGCCCAATATCTCAACAAGAACCAATCCCAAAATCAGCCGCAAAGTCAACCTTAAGGCCAACCCCAAAATCCACCTGGGCAAACCAAGATTCAAACCCCTAGTTCTCCCATAGGCCAAGCTTTTAGCTCCGAAATTGAACAAATAGGTGAATATGTGGTGGAAGAGTTCAAAAAGGTCAAAATTAGTTTATCAGCCTTCAAATTATTTAAAGTTCCTGTCGTAAGGCACGCTTTCTTTAGGGTTCTGAATGGGACCCCGTTCTCTAATTCGACACAAGAGACCCTAGCCAAGAGGGTAACTTTTGAGGAGCCCAAGAAAGAACAAGAAATATAGGACAATACCAGAAGAAGGAACAATGTGCCCGTGAATCAATCGACAAGTAGGTACATTAAAAAGGAGCCAGAAAGGGCTAGTAGACAGCCTCCCAAGGACCAGCAATTTAAGCAAACCAAGGATACGGGCAGTGATCGGAACAAAGATCAAATAGCTCAAATGGACACACCTGTGGGCATCCTCCAAGGGAGACCAGAAACTCCCCCTTTCCTGACTACCATTAGGGTCTTTGGGAAGAACTTGCACAACTGCCTGCTTGATTCAGGCGCGTCTGCCAATGTCATGCCCTTGGCCGTATGCAAGGCTCTTGGCATCACCCCCACGCCTTCAAAGAGAAAGGTGACCCAGCTGGACAAAATAGAGATCAACATTGTGGGTGAAATAAACTGCATCTCCATGCAAATTGATGCGGACCCCTGGATACAGCAGGTTGTTGATATCCAAGTGGCGGACATTCCCGATGCTTATGGAATTATTTTGGGGAGGGAGTTCACCAAGGCGCTGAATGGATACACCACCACAGACCTTTCTCACATGTGGCTACCGTGGAAGGGGCTGCCAAATCAGATCCGCATTGACCGTGAACCCCGTATGAAGTATATGATCATGGAATACAATAATCTCAACGAGGTGTTGTTCACCGAAATTGACTTAGGGAATTATCGCCCTTTTGCTTACCAAAATGAGCTTGAGCTTCAGGAAGAACATGCAGATGAAGTATTGCTGGTGTTGTGCAGTCCTTGGGCGGATCCCACACAAATGCCACCAGACACAGAATAGTTGGTGGAGGCTAATGAGTCAGGTAAGGAGGACGACTGGGGATTACTCGATGGCTTCCAGGAGTTCATGGAAAAATGTGCAAGAGATCAGCTCAACCTAAAAGCTAGAATGAATTTCCAGGATCTCTTATTTCCAAACTAGTGCAGGGTCCACAATGCTGCTTGGCTCGCACTCACAAAAGGATATAAATATCATAGTGAAACTTTCCTGGGAATTGGATATTCCGACAGGTGACTAATATCTTTCTGTGGACGTTCATTTACTTGTCAAACCAGGGAACGTAGACTTTAAATGGCACAGCAAAATATATGCACTAGGAATTTTCTTTTGTCAAATCTTCGCAAAAATACATATTGGAAAGAAATTCTATCTAAGCTACAGAATGGTAATGCAGAATTCTTTAACTCAACTATGCTCGATTAAAACAGAAACTGTAACAACTACAACTGAAGCACAAACCATGAACTGGCCTTATGCTGCAGGAACAGTCACAGGGATGGACTCTCTATGCTGTAGGAGCAGTGTAAGACTGAGTTTGCATAAAAACTTCAAAAGATGAAAGCTAACTGGATATCAGCAGAAAAGAACATCTAACTAATTAACTGATACTTACTAAGTGGCCCCTTAGCAAGCATCTACTGATACACAGATGCTGAACTCAGAACTTCATCGATCTTTATTCATGAAAACAGAATGAAATACATTATTTTGTTGGTGTGAAAACTAACAACAATTTCGCTTCTGGTCAAATAGATTCTATCTTTCATTATCATACTGATTCTTACATGATCTCTTCTACTCTGTTTCTATCTTACCTAAAAATCATCTATTACTCATTCTATTCTCTTCTACCACTACCTCGCGTAGGAGGAGTATCTTATTTTTAAATTAAAAGAACAACTAACTAACTAACTAACTTCATCAAAGAAAGACGTGGAAGTAAAGTATATCCCTGAATCAAGGAACAAACTTCATAAATGAATTTATGTGTTCAACCCGATTCAGAGAGAATCTAGCTCCACTCTTTCCAGATTGACTTTCCATTAAAAATCTTTCCAAATCAGGGTCGGTCACCGGAGCTTCCTCAAAAGTCGCAGGAAATGGGCTTTACTAAAAGGCCGAGATCAGCTGTTGACTCGATCATTCTTCAACAACCTGCAAAACAAAAGGTAATAGACGCCGCAAGAAAAGGCATATGGTACATACACGATATCTATTCATTAATCACACATTTCAAATTTTACTTCACCATTCAAAAATCAGATACCCATATACCAGCCATTTTTGAGTCAACAGGGCAATAAATGCAATCAAGTCAACACAATAGGCTGCAGGAATATAAAAGTGTCTTGCTACAGGATATCCCCATAAAAGGTTTCAACAAAGTTTAAACAGCCATGAAATAGCAAAAATGAAGTCATTTAAAAGTTTATCATAACATCAAATTATGAGCATATTTTAGGCTCATCACTGCCCCCTACTTAGCCCAATGCTGGTCCTCCAGCATTAACTTTCCTGGTGGTTTCTCTAAAGTTAGTAGTGGTTGCATGACTCTATAATGGATGTCCAAACCTGTAATAGAATCCTCTAAAATCTCGGCACCTTTCATATCTGCGATCTTCTAATTCACTGTTAAGATTTGTAGCCTGATGAGGATACAGGGGCCACATTAGCACAGGGGGTCTGAATGTCAGTGGCAACCACAATTCAAATCTTGTTTGAAGTCCCAATTGAATATATCTGCTGGTTCGTTTGAGTGCAGCTGTAAAGTTTAAGGGACCATGTGGTTCTGACTTTCTTAACCCAACAGTAAATTTTTCCCATCTTTTCTCAGTTCTGGTATATGCTAATCTCCAAAATGAATATTGTTGTGCCTGAAATTCATCATATACTTGCTTTCTAATATCAAATATTTTTGCTCTGGCTGAAACATTATTAATACCATATGTCAATGCAAACCAATCTTTCAGCATTGCATGTGGGTTTGAACTTTGAGAGCGTAATGGGACAGGCTCTGTTTTCTCAATTTCCTCATATGTTTCCCACTGTCTGCCATAATTCACCTCATTTGTTTCCCACGACATGAATGCTCTCAAATGAATATCACCAATGTGTGGAAGAGGATTCTATTCTGTTTCAAGTGGTATTAAAAATCCATGCAAATAGAATTCACACAGAGAAGTCCTTAACCAGTTAGGGGCTGCTTGATATGCTTCATAAAACTCTTTAGCAAAATGAATTATGGGGTCTTGGTTTCTGAAAATCCTCATCAACTGAAACCATAAAAACTATTCTTTGAGGCACAGAGCATAAACTCTGGGTGGCAGTCTGCATTCCATGATTTGACCAGTTACCTTTAGCATTTCGTCCATTTTTGCTTTTAATTCAGCAATTTCCTGTTTCTGATCTTTAATTTTCTTTTTCAATTTCTTCTTTTCTATTTGCCACAGACTTTGTTGCATATCAGTCTGGGCAATGTGTCGAAAAGTCACAGTTTGCAATTATGGCAGTGGTGAAAAGATAGGCTTCAAACAATGGATGACCCTGCCCCCTACTTAAAAGATGACATGTGTCCTCACATGTACTAAAAAATAGGTAGAGATTCGGGTGATAATGACCAGTACATGCATAGCAGTAATTGAATAGAATGAAATAAATCAAATATGCGATAAGAAAAGATATGGCGTACCTTTAGTAATTGCACGTACGTGTGAAGAAGGATGACCGCGTTGCATGAATTGACAAGTTGGAAAGATATCTTAATTAAGGTTGATGCAGACGGATGAAGTGGATGGGTGACGTGGGCGGATGAAATGTATGAATGAAATGGATGGATGGGATGGATGGATGGAAGGTAAAGAAGTGAGGTGGGGGCGATAAATGAAAATGGAGAAAAGGGGTTTTCTTAAAAAGAAAACCTTTATTATGGGCATGCTTTTTGAAAATTACGGGAACGCTGCAGGAGAAAGGCTAGAGCCTTTGGCTGCAGGAAGAGTAGCGGGAGAAACCTGAATGAACTGCTTCATGAAGTCTTCCTTGGAAACTGGCTTATGGTACAGTCAGAATCGGTGGCCATTGACGAGCAATTTGAAACGGACTGGATCAATTGTGACCAGCTGTACAGCTCCGTTGTCAAACACATTTTCAACCTCATAGGGCCCAAGCCAGCGTGTTGTGAGCTTACCCTGGTTTTCTTGGTACCTGGAATCATATAACAAAGCCCAATCTCCAGCAAAAAAATTTTTAGTTTTAATGTGTTGATCATGCCATTTCTTTCTCTGCTGTTGAATTACTTCTGTATGCTGTAGGGCGGCTTTTCTCATTTCATCCAAAGCATTTAGCTATAGGAGACGGTCCTTCTGTGCTTCGGATAAGTCCATGTTGAGTTCAAGAGATGTCCTCAAAGTTTTATGTTCAAATTTAATGGGTAACATAGCTGTTTTCCCATAGAGCAACTCAAAAGGTGTAAACCCAATTATTGTTTTTCATGTAGTTCTGTAAACCCAAACTGCTTCAAGAAGTCTATTACTCCAGTCTTTCTTATGAATCTGCACTATCTTTGTGAGGATCGCTTCAATTTCTCTGTTTGTTACCTCCGCCTGACCATTGGCTTGAGGATGATAGGGGATGGACTTCCTGTGTTTGATCTTATAGTCATTCATAAGTGTAGTGATCAGATTTGACATAAACTGAGCTCCTTGATCAGTTACAAGCTCTTTGGGAACTCCAAATCTGGTAAAAATTTGTTCATATAAAAATTCAGCAACTTTGTTATCTCGGACATTAGTCATAGCTTTTATCTCGACCCATTTTATGACATAATCCATGCAAACTAGAATATATGACTTTCCATTTGATGGTGGATCAATTGGTCCCACAAAATCCATCCCCCATTTATCAAAAGGGGTGACTATTACCTGCGGATATAGTGGCATTTCATCTGACTTAGTTGGTCTTCCCATACGCTGGCATCTGTCACACTTCCTTGTATAGGCCACAGCATCCTTGTATAGGCCACAGCATCCTTGTGTAATGTTGGCCAGTAATACCCTGTTGTAAGAACTTTCATTGCTGTTTTTTTTGCTGCAAAATGCCCTCCACATGGTTCATCATGGCAGGCATGCAAGATATCATAAGTCTCATCTTCTCTTATACATCTTCGCATTACTTGATCAGGGCCAGTATAGAACAGACAATTGGCAATCTAGGTAAAGTTGAAACTTTTCTCTATCAACAACTTCTTTTCTTTTGGGGAAAAATAAGCTGGTATTTTGTTTGCTGCCAGATAATTAGCAATATCTGCATACCAGGGTGTATGTGAAGCAATGGAAAACAAGTGTTCATCTGGAAATCTATCATCAATGACCTCTTGTTCCTTAGATGCAGGTGATTGAAGTCTTGATAAAAAGTCAACTACAACATTAGCTCTTCCTGGTTTGTCAATGATTGTGATATCAAATTCTTGCAACAACAGGAGCCATCGTGCTAATCTACCAGAAATGGCAGGTTTGTTCATCAGGTACTTGATTGCTGCATGGTCGGTGTGGACAAATATCTGATAACCTGTGACATAATGCCTGAATTTATTCAAAGCATATACTACTGCAAGCAATTCCTTTTCTGTAATAGTATAGTTGAGCTCAGGACCTTGAAGGTTTTTGCTGATAAAGTAGATAGCATGCTCAATTGAATTTTCTTTTTGACTTAAAACTGCTCCTATACCAAAATCAGACGCATCAGCATGTATGTGAAAAGGCATGTTCTATTTTGGACCTTGAAGAACAGGGGCTTTGGTAAGCAAATCCTTTAGCTGCAGGAAGGATTTTTCGCAGGCCTCGGTCCACTCAAATTGGGAATCCTTTGTTAACAAAGCATAAAATGGACTGTCAATTTTACTAAAGTCTTTTATAAACCTTCTATAATACCCTGCATGACCAAGAAAACTTCTAACATCTTTTTGTTTTGCAGGAATTTGTAAATTCTGAATAACTTCAATTTTAGCAGGGCCAACCTGAATTCCATTCTTTGAAATATGATGACCTAGAACAATACCTTCTTCCATCATTAGAAAGCACTTTTCACTATTTAGAGACAAATTTTGCTCTCTACACCTTTTTAATACTTTTTCTAAATTCACCAGTGCTTCTTCAAATGTGACTCCATATGTAGTGAAATCATCCATATAAATCTCCATACGTTCATGAGATATATCTGCAAATATACTAATTACTGCTCTCTGAAATGTTGCTAGTGCATTGCATAAGCCAAAAGGCAAGACTGAATAAGCAAATGTTCCCCATGGATAGGTAAAAGTGGTTTTGTCTTGATCTTCAGGGGCAATTTTTATCTGATTATACCCACTGTAACCATCTAAGAAGGAAAATATCTTTTACCAGACAGTGAATCTAGTACTTGGTCTACAAAAGGTAATGGAAAATGATCTTTCTTAGTGGCATTGTTCAACTCTCTGTAATCTACACATACTCTCCATTTTCCTCCTTTCTTGGGGACAATGATTAATGGAGAAACCCATTGGCTGTCAGAAATTGGGTAAATAAAACCAGCATCAAGCAACTTTTGAAGTTCATTTTTCACTATTTCTCTAAGTGCTGGATTTACTCTTCTCTGAGGTTGTCTAACTGGTGAACAATATTCTTTGATATATATCCTATGAGTACAGACTCGAGGATCTATTCCTTGCATGTCCCCATATTCCCATGCAAAAGCTTTATGCTGTTCTTTTAGCATTTTTAATAAGTCATCCTCTTGAGACTGAGACAACTTGCTATTAACATTCAAACAATGATCTGGAGACAATTCTATCTACTTAATGAGATTACTCATAGAATCAACAGGTAATGTTTGTACCTCTTGTGGAAGCAAGTTATGAAAAATTGTCGGAAGTTTAGGCAATGAACTCTCAGAATCTAACTGCTGCAGGAAACATTGATGCTGACTGTCACTTGGATCAGATAAACTATCTGCATCAAGATTGAATTGCAGAATTTGAAAAAGCAAAGCATCTTCACTTTGAAGTTGAGAGAATGGATCATTTTGAAGCATCATCAATTGAGCCAAAGAATTGGCTTCTTCAGTTTCTTCTCCCACATCTGGCCAAACAGGTTGGGACAAATCTGGTTGAGGTTTAGCAGGCGGATACAAAGCCAATTTCTTTGTGGACTGCCCATCAGAAATGGTCATATCTCCAGAACAACATCCTATAAAAGTATCAGCAGTTGCTAACCATGGCCTACCAAGGATAACTGGATACCCTCCTAAAGTTGCCTTAACTGATAATATTGTAAAATCAGCAAGGATACTCCCAAGATTCAAGAGTGACAATTACATCTTCTATCATCCCATCAGGTTTGACTGTGGAGCTTTCTGCAAGCTGCAGAACTGTGGGTGTAGACCTAATGTTTGAAATATTCAAGGAGTCCATAGTATGCTTTGTCATTACATTAATGGCAGCTCCTAAATCAATCAAAACATTTTTTACAACTTGGCCATTTATATGTATCTGTACTACAGGGCTTCCAGGGTCAATATACTTTGGAATGACTACATTTCCCAACATTATATCAGCCAATTTCCCTAAGACATGAATTGTTTGGGGATCCTTTTTCTTTCGTCCAGGCTTCTTCAAACAAGCTTCTTTAATAGCTTTTCCAAAAATGGGAACATCTTTAATAGCCTGAAACAAAGGGATTTGAATTTGCACATTCTTGAGCTGATCTAGTATATCAAAAGTGGGTTCTTCCATGAGTTTAGATTCAGTACTTTGTAACCTCTGAGGAAAAGGTGGTTTATCTTGTCTCTGCAGAACAGGTTCCATAGAAACTGTATCGGGTATAGGCATGTGTTCAGTGGAAACAGCAGGTGCATTAGATTCTTCAAAGGGTGAATCAGATATTTCTGTAATCAGAGGTGGTTTGGGAGCAGGTAAAGTAGTTCCAGACCTCAGATGGATGTCATTAACATTTAAGGCATAAGCTTGATATTGGTTGGCTTCAGAAATATACACAGGCTGTTGAGGCTGCTGCGGTTGCTTATTATTGGGATTAGGCAACGGCTGGGCAGGCATAGGCGTTTGCTTTGGAGGTCCAGGATTTGTGGTAGTTGCTACAGGAGGCGGCATAAGGGCCTGTTGTTGTGGCTGTGGAGGCTGCAGGAACCCAGGAGACTGGTTTTGCCATTGTTGAGGACCTCTCCATTGAGGATTTTGTTGCCAATTTCCTGAAGGTGGGGTCCATTGACCTTGTGGCTGCTGCCAACCTCCTTGAGGAGATTGCCACTGCGGGGTTTGATAATTAGGCCAGCTTGGTTGAGGCGGATTCCATGGTGGTGGTGGTCCATATGCTTGTTGCCATTGGTTATTATAGCTAGAATAGGGATTACCAAAAGTTAAAGGGTCTTGAGGCATACCTTACCTTTGGGCCCATGGTCTCCTTTGTGCAACAAAGAACACTTGATCATCATCACCTTCCACTGGTTTGAAGTCAGTAGGCAGTTGTCTGGCTTCCAGATTAGCCACCATCTTGCATCTACAATCACGCTTCTTTTGTCTACAGTAGGGACAGAACTCAGCCAAAGCTACCTCAGCTTCTGCATGTTTTTTCCGAGCTTGCATAGTATCCAATTGTGTAGCCATATTATTAATGATGTCCTGCTTGGAATCAGATAGCAGATTTGTGATCTCCATTCGGGAAACTCCACCAGAAGAAGACTTCCCCACTGAAGCATGATGACCTCGACCTTTCTTAACTATTGCTCGAGAGTAGTTAAGGCATATCTTCTATATATCATCCCAAGGCAGTTGAGTTATATCACCTCCTCCCATTAGGTCCAGGGCAATACAGGCATCACTGATTCCCCTTAGAAAGAGTAGTTTCTGAGAGTCCTCGTTAAGAGTATGGTTTGAGTTTCTTTTTAATGAAAACAAAAACCTTGAAATATAGTCTTCCAGACTTTCATCCTCCTTCTGCTGAATTCAGAATATGTCATCACCTTTGTTGGCACTCTTACAATATTCCTTATATTTTTCAAGAAATTTCGTCTGCATGGCTGCCCAACTATTTACAACGGCTCTTCCCAGACTCATGAACCATCTGAGAGCTCCCTCCTTCAAAGTGGAAGGAAATAGCTTCAGTTTATGAGCGTCGGTGTTGTAGTCATAACTGCGACAAGGACATCAAATTCAAATAGAAAGGTTTCTGGATCTTCTATGACCAGGCCATAAAACTTTGGGAGCAAGGAAGAGGGGATGTTTTTAAGATTATCAGTATCTTGTTGGGGAACAATGGGAAACTCAAATGCAGGAGGTGGATTATTAGGTGGATTATTTTCCATGTCTGGGTGCTAGAATAGCAGAGCAAATGGATTTTCTTCAGGTTCATTATCAGCTAGGTCAAACGGTAGTTCAATAAACAAATTTTCAGGGAGGAACCTTCCCAGTGCGTCTCTCCTTCTTCTATGCATGCAATATGGTGAATAACGGCTTGAAAGATTTTGAAATTTTTTGACTAACAGACTAAACTAATGCTGAAAATGACTTTGTCAGACTCCTAGTTAGACACCATCCCCGACAACGGCACCAAAAATGGCTCGCACTCACAAAAGGATATGAATATCACAAAGGAAACTTTCGGAATTGGACATTCGGTCGTGACTATCTTTCTCAAGGGATCGCTCATTTATTTGTCAAACTAGGGATGTGACTTTAAATGGCGAGCAAAGTATGCACTAGAATTTGTTTAGTCAAATCTTAGCAAAATACATATCAAAAGAAATTCTATCTAAGCTACGTATCGGTAATGCATACCTTAACTCAACTATGCTTACTAAAACGTAAACTATAATAGCAATGGTAATCGGGGTTACACAAACCATGAATCGCTCTTTATGTCACAGAACAACCACAGGATGGGATTCCCTATGCCGCAGAGCAAGCAAGACCGAAGTTTGCATAAAAACTTCAAAAGATGAAAACTAACTGGATATCAGCAGAAAAGAACATCTAACTAATTAACTATAGATACTTACTAAGTGGGCCCCCTTAGCAAGCATCTACTGATTACACAGATGCTGAACTCAGAACTTCATTGATCTTTATTCATGAAGATAGAATGAAATACATTGTCTTGTTGGTGTGAAAACTAACAACAAACTCTGCTTCTAGTCAAACAGATTCTATCTTTCATTATCATACTGATTCTTACATGATCTCTGCTACTCTGTTTCTATCTTACCTAAAACATCATCTATTACTCATTCTATTTCTCTTCTATCACCACCTCGTGCAGGAGGAGTATCTTATTTTTAAATTAGAAGAACAATTAACTAACCAACTTCATCAAAGAAAGACGTGGAAGTAAAGTATATCCATTAATCAAGGAACAAACTTCATAAATGAATTTATGTGTTCAACCCGATTCAGAGAGAATCTAGCGCTCCACTCTCTCCAGATTGACTTTCCATTAAAAATCTTTCCAAATCGGTTTCGGTCAAAGAGTCTTTGGCGGAGCTTCCTCAAAGTCGTGCAGGAAATGGGCTTTACTGCAAGGCCGAGATCGGCTGCGCTTGACTCGATCATTCTTCAACAACCTGCAAAACAAAAGGTAACAGACGCGCAAGAAGAGGCATATGGTACATACACGATATCTATTCATTAATCACACATTTCAAATCTACTTCACCATTTAAAAACTGTATCGATATACCAGCCATTTTGGGAGTCAACAGGGCAATAAATGCAATCAAGTCAACACAATAGGCTGCAGGAATATAAAAGTGTCTTGCTACAGGATATCCCCATAAAAGGTTTCATCAAAGTTTAAACAGCCATGAAATAACAAAAATGAAATCATTTAAAAGTTTATCATATCATCAAATTATGAGCATATTTTAGGCTCATCAGTTACTCTCTTAATTTGAGAACTCATCTTGCTCATCATCTCCATTTGCATTTGATCATTTTAGCTATTGATCAAGGGTCACTAGAAAATGTGACATTAATCAACTATGGAATAGGTAACTTGTTGAATGTTTTCATTATGCTTGTGGTTTTCTTTTATCCTTTGTTGCATTTTGGAGCATTTGCAAGGTATTTCATAGGAGTGTTCTTGAAGGATTTGTAGGTACTAAACCTTGTTTGAGATTAGTGTTTTCAGATTTCAAAAGCACACTCCACAAGAGAGTATTGGATATTGTTGATATGTGGTTGTCATTGATGTCAAGACTATTGGCATTAATGTCTTTAATACTATATGTCGAGGATATTGAGAAAATTGTAATAAAATAAGTTGCAAGTTGTCGGTGATGTAGTGAAGTTCAATATGGTGGCTAGCTCAGTATATTGATGATAAGAGGTTGTGGATTAAAGGGTTTTTTGACAAGTATATCTAGTTTATCCACATGAATTTTCAGAGGTTTGCATGAAGATTTGATTAAGTTATGAGTATTTGTGTTATGTCAGTTGTTTTGTTGCTTTAGTTGGTGTTCCTAAAACAAGATGATGTGATTATTTGAGTTGTTGCCGATACTTCTATGGTAATTCATGATACTTGTGGATGTTTCTAGATCATGCTCTATCTGTGTTGTTGGTCTGCATTAATTTTTGTGCTCATGATTGGTGATTTTCTTCTATGAGTTCATGTTTTTCATGATCATGACTGACAGGGTGATTGTAGCGTGTTGTGGATCTTCAAGGCATAATTTTTGAAGGTGTTTCATATTTGAGGATGTTGTTTTGGGTCCTTACTATGTTTTGGCTGACATTGTTTGGTCCACATTGATAAATTGTTTATTGATTTGGGCCGACAGTTTGTACACATTTTATATTTTGTTGGGCCGACATATAGTTGATGTTATCCTTAGTTGTGGATAAATATGATTAGTTACTTATACCATTTCACGGAAAGGTGTGCGATGTATGTTGTGTGCTATGTCTAAATAATTTTCTAATCTTTCAAAATCAGAAGTAAAGTGTGAAGAAGAGTGAGTAGATGAAAGTGTTTATATGCTTAACAAGAACTATAATCAGGCATTAGAAGATGATATTTTCTTAGTTCAAAATCTTCCATATGTAATCCAAATGTGACTATAAGATAGTGAGTCTTCCTTTGGGTAGTAAGCCTTTTGTATTTGAGGAGTGAGCTCTAGGCAGTGTGCTTGAATGCATGTGCATTCCCCATTTGTAATACTTTTAACAGGGTATAATCTTGTGGACTAATCTCCACCATGGTTTTTCCCCTAATAGGGTTTCCACGTAAAAAAATCTTGATGTTATGTGTGTTTTTGATGTGGTGATGGTTTATGGTTTCATGTTTATTCATTAGATCTAAGAATAAGTTTAATAAGTATAATTTATGTAACAATTGATTCACCTCCCCTCTCAATTGTCTGCCCTTGTGTTGCCAACAATTGGTATCGGAGCAGGTTCCTCTGAAGAAGCTTGACTGCTTGAGGTGATCTGGGATGGCGACATATAAGAAGGATAGTCTGAGATTTGATGGAACTAATTTTTCTCTGTGGAAGACTCGAATGGAGTGTCATCTGAGATGCATTGGTGAACCTTACTAGATAATGACAAAGAATAGGTATATCATCATCCCACATAATGGTCCTTCTACTGCAAGTGAGATTAAGGAAGTTGAGTACAATATCAAGGCTAAGGAAGCATTGTTGAGTGCTCTGATTGATTCTGAGATGAAAAATGTAATGGAGCTAAAGACTGCTTATGAGATCTCGAAAAAGTTGGAAACCTTTTATGAAGGTGATACCCATGTAAAGATTGCTAAGCTGCAAAGCTTGAAAGGGAAATATGAAACATTGAGAATGGGTGAAGATGAGAACATCACTTCTTTTATGCAGAGAGTGAATGAACTTGTGTGTAGTATCAGATGTGTTGGTGGAACATTGGAAGAATCAGATATTGTTGCTAAAGTTCTCAGATCCTTTCCTACTGCATACAAACACAAAGTTGCTGCTATTGAGGAGATCTAGACTGTGATAAATGTAACCAGAGACATGTTGATTGGTAAGCTTGCTTCTTTTGAGTTTAGTGAGTTTGGTGAATCTCTTCCTAAGATAGAATCTACATTCAAAGCTACTATCTCCAAAAAAGATAAGCAGAGATATGATCCAGGAGAAAGTTCTCCTAGAAAAATGTCCAAGTGTGGGCAGGAAATGAGAGAGATTGAAGAAGAAGAGAGAAAACTAGATGAGCTTGAAGCACTTATTTTCAAGAGGGTATCCAAAGGAGAAGTTAAATATAAAGGGAAATTGCCTCTTAAATGTTTTTCTTGCAATAAGATCTAGGTGATTTTTCCTCAAGGTGTCTGGAAAGAGTTCCTAAGACAATACCTAACAAGCCTAGATTCCAAAGAAAGTGTTATTATGCTGCTAATGAAGTTGTGACAGATGATGAATCTGATAAAGGTAATTTAAGTGAGGGTGAATGGGTATTTATTGTTATCAAGGAAAATGATCTAGTACCTACTGAATCTGGTAGTTGCATAAATGTGGAGAAAGCTCTAGCTGCCATAGTTGAAGAAAAAGATGAATGGGTGATTGACAGTGGATGCTCTCATCACATGACAGGTGATAAAAGTAAATTTGTGAGCTTGGAAAAGTATGATGGTGGTGTTGTAATATTTGGTGATGACAAAGCTGGTGTAATCCATGGCAGAGGATCCATTTCTCTTGATAGTAAGCATAATACTGATGATGTCCTATAGTGGAAGGATTAAAGCATAATCTCTTAAGTGTTGGAAAAATGGTTAACAAGGGATATAATCTTAAATTCAAGGATGAAAAGTTTAGAATATTGGGGAGTTCCAGAAATGTGATTGCATCTAGAACAAAAATAAAAGGTAGCATCTTTCACCTAAGTGCTACTAGTAAAATTTGTTTGATTGCTCATGTTGATGAAAATTGGTTGTGGCATAGGAGATTGTGTCATGTAAACTTTGACAATATTATCAAGATAAGTTCTACTCAGGTAGTGATAGATCTTCCTATGTTGATAAAACCTACTAATAATACTATATGCAAGGAATGTCAGTTAGGGAAGAAAACTAGAGTTTCATTCCAGAGCAAATAGCATTGTTCAAATGAAGTGTTGGAGCTTATGCATACTAACTTGTGTGGTCCTTCTAGAGTCAAAATTTTACAAGGAGATAGGTATTTCATGTTACTTATCGATGATTATTCTAGATTGATGTGGGCTACTTTCTTAAGGGAAAAATCTGAAGCTCTAGAGAAATTCAATATTTTTAAAGCTATGGTTGAGACAAAGACGGGTCTGAAGATTAAATGTCTGAGATTAGATAGAGGTGGTGAATTCACTTCTGGTGAGTTTAATTCTTTTTGTGAAGAGCATGGGATAAAGAGACAATTATCTACCCCGCGGACCCCTCAGCAAAATGGAGTTGTGGAAAGGAAGAACAGGACAATTCAAGAAGCTGCTAGGACTGTGATGCTGGAAGGAAATATTTTGCATATCTACTAGAGAGAAGCTCTATGTATTTCCATTTACACTCTCAACCAGGTACATGTCAAAGGTGATACCGGTAAGACTCCTTATGACCTATGGTTTGGTCATAAGCTTACTATTAGATACTTCAAAATCTTTGGGAGTAAATGCTATATGAAAAGAGATGAAGATATAGGAAAGTTTGATGCTAGAAGTGATGAAGGAAACTTTCTTGGTTATTCTACTAAAAGTAAAGCCTACCGGTACTACAATAAGAGATTGATGAAATTAATTCAAAGTGCTAATGTCAAGGTTGATGAAGACATAGTTAGACCATCCAGAACCTGTGGATATGATTCAGATGATCAGAATGATAGTTCAGATAAAGGAAAAAAAGTTTAGACTCTAAATCAAGTTCAAATCATTCTGGTGAATCAAGAAAATCAAGAGGAAGAAACTAGTGAAAGTGCAGAAGTGAGATCACAAGAGCCTAAAGTTCAAGAACACCCGAAGACTCCAAGGTATCTAAGACTAAATCATTCAGAAGATCATATTATAGGTGATGAGAAAAAAGTTGTTCAAACTAGGAGAAGAATTGCTTAAGAATATTGTTTGATCTCAAAGACTGAGCCTAATAGTGTCAATGAAGCATGCAAAGATGAACATTAGGTGAAAGCAATGAAAGAAGAACTACTGCAAATTGAGAAGAATGATACATGGATTCTTGTTCCTACACCTAAGGACAAAAATTTAATTGGAACTAAATGGTTCTTTTAGAACAAACTAAAAGAGGAAGGTGAAGTTATTAGAAAGAAATCAAGACCAGTGTGTAAAGGATATTCTCAAGTGGAAGGAATTGACTTTGAAGAAACTTTTTCTCATGTTGCTAGGATTGAAGTTGTGAGACTATTTCTTGCCTATGTTGCTTACAAAAACTTCAAGGTTTATCAGATGGATGTCAATTCAACATTTCTAAATGGTGAACTAGAAGAAGAAGTGTATATTGAGAAACCTGATGGATTTTAATTGACTGATTAGGGAGATATGGTTTGTCAGTTGAAGAAAACATTGTATGGAGTTAAGCAAGCCCTAAGAACATGGTATGCTAGATTGGACAAGTATTTGTTGAAGCTTGGATTTAAGGATAATTTTGAGTATCTCAGAGGGAAGCTAGGGGTGATTACCCCTCCTAATCATAATTAAGGTGCATTGACTTGCATCAGTTCGTGCATTTCATAGTCATATCTTGTGATCTGAATTCATGTTATGGTGGCTACTACTCAAGGGGAGTAGTTAGATGTTCAAAAATGTGATTCAAAGCTTGTGTGGAGAAAGATAATGCGCATCTTTTTCATTGATGTCAAAGGGGGAGAAGAGTCATGTGAAAAAATGTGAAATAGTTAATGTTTTTGGTCTAGTGAATGTTCCTTCTCTATTTAAATCAAGATATTAAATGTGTCGTTTATTGATGATTATTCAAGAAGAACATTTGTATATTTTTTGAAAAGTAAATCACAAGTGTTCAGTTGGTTTAAGGAATTTAAAAACCTTGTTGAAAATCAGACTGGTAGGAAAATAAAATGTTTAAGGACTGACAATGGCGGTGAGTTTTGTTTAGATGAATTTGAAAGGTACTGTACAGATCATGGGATTAAAAGACATAAGACTACACCTTACACTCCACAACAAAATGGAGTTGCTGAAAGGTTCAATAGGACAGTAATGGAAAGAGCACAAAGTATGCTGAGCAGTGCTAGCTTGGAAAGAAGTTCTGGGCTGAAGCAGTCTCTATAGCATGTTACTTGGTAAATCGTTCTCCTAACTCTACTCTTGTTGAGAAGACACCTTTGGAAGCATGGTTTGGAAAGTGAAGTACCCTAAATCTGCAAGTAAGACCAACCTCAAATACTCATTAGAAGGGTTAGTCTAAACATACAAATCTACAAATACCTCTATGAAATAAAATATCTATGCTAAAGAAATGCCACAATGAAGTACCCTAAATCTACAAGTAAGACCAACCTCAAATACTCATTAGAAGGATTAGTCAAAACATACAAATCTGCAAATACCTCTATGAAATAAAATATCTATGCTAAAGAAATGCCACAAGTAACAAAAACAACATCAAGAAGACATTTCAAAAGCAAGATAATCACCTTTTCCATATTGGATTGGTGTCACATGTGCTAGTGACCCTTTCCCAACCCTTGCTAAGAAGCCAAAATGATGAAATGCAAATACAATGGAGATGATGAGCAAGATGAGTTCTCAAATCAAGAGAGTAACCTTGCATAAAAGTTGTGGATGTATGAATGAGGTTTAAGGCCTTCTTTTATAGATTTTCTTGATGATAGATTGGCCAAGAGGGTGAATGTGGGACTAAAGATCCACCAATGAGAATAGGCCACTTGTCAAGTGATGATAGGCCAATGGGTGTGCAAGATTTGGGAAGAGTTCCCATGAGAGGGAGAATTTGAATTCAAATTTGGCAATAAATTTAGAGAGGGGGACAAAAAAAAGAGCAATAAATGCTATGTTGGAGGGACAAATCAACTTGTCATGATTTTCAAATTTGAGGGCCATGTTGAGTGAAAATGAGAGTTTTAATAAATAAATAAATTGATTTATTTGTGCAAGTGGGGATATCTAGAGAATGCAAGTGGGTAGGTTAGGTTAGGCTAATTAGGATTAGGTTAGCTTAATGGTGATTAGGCGAGTTTGAATTTTAGGACTTTGATATTTGATTTATTTGAATTAGAAATTGACGGAATATGATTTTGGATTTGATTTAAATGGATGTTTGATTTATTAAAAGGTTGATGATAATGTTTATTTGATTTTGAATAAATGACCTTAGGAGATGAGATTGCCTAATGAATGGATGGAAGTGAACCTGATTAATTGATGAATGGACCTAATGTGAAATCCAGTTTAGTTAATGAATTAACCTAATCGAATGTAGAATGTTAATTTTGCATGTCTACATTTTTCCCCTCTTTGAAGCAATGTACTTGTTGCGTTGGTTCAAAGAATAAACTTGCCACTATCAAAATAAAAAAAATTCTGATTTTTCAGATGCCCTAGTGGAAAGAAGTACACTGGTACATTGCCCCCTCGAGAGATCGAGCGAGAAGATTCAATTTGAGGGTCGATCTCGCGATAAAGAGGTTCAAAATGGATGATTATGGATGTTGATGCAAACGAGATGATTTTAAGATGCTTAGAATAACAAATCTATATTATCCTAAACAACTTAAATGATGATATGATGTGATGATGGATAATGTGATATGCTATGATTTAAGTAGATGCTTAGACTAATAAATCTATATTATGATGATGATGCATGTGAAATGATTGATGTTTTCTATTATGATATGAATGATATGTGGCATGTTGGCGGTTTGTGGATGCAGGATGGATGCATGATGGATGCATTAGTGATGATGATGTTAGTGTGGAAATGAGATGATGAAAAGAGGATCCCACAAGTCCATGATCTGACGAGACTTTATTAGAGATGATGATGATGATGATAGATGATGATGATGATGATAAATGATGATGATGATATGCTTATCAAGGATTGGGATTTTAAAAGGGCTACTTACCTTATGTTTGATAACACACGTAGGTGCGATGCATCAAGGTATATAGAACCAGGATGGCATTGTACCTAGTGTGATGGACTTTGACTCAACAAGCAAATAGGAATATTCTTGTTCACACTTGACATAAGGAAACCTTGCTAGGACGTACCTAACAAAGCAAGTATTCATCAAGTTATTTTACAAGAGCATCCAACAAGCACAACAAACAAAAGATAATGATCATTGCCCCATTCCTATCTCTAAATCCTTCGGATATCATCGAGAGGTCCTTGGAATGAGCAATAAGATAAATCAAAAGAAAAGATCAAGTACGCAAACAAGCCAATGTTCTTCATACCTCTAGCCAAAGGGATTTGTTTTGATAGGATAAGAATCCAAGGTGATATCCAAAATGATGCCCATTGTCGGAACGATATATCCTAGGACATGCATTGTATAGGATGATGATGGTTTGATAAGTTGATTGATAGGCTGTTGATATAAGGTTGATTGACATGTCTGAAAATGACCAAGAGTTTGATTTTGCTTTAAAGGTTTATTGTATCGATTTTGATTTTATGATTGAAGCTTTCTTTTGCTGACTGCTATGATTGTTTCTGTTTGTATTGCCAAAGGATGAAGGTGACGATCAGTTTATTATGGATGATTGATTATTGCGGGTGAAAGCGGGACGAGATGGATGGATTTTTTCAAATATTTGGATGTTTTTGACATTTTGAAATGTTTTGAGGTTGTTTTTGGTATTTTCAAGATTTTACAAATGTTTTTTGAATTTTTGGATTTTGCAATGTTTTGGGGTTTTTTGAGATTTTATGGATGTTTTTGTATTTTGTGTTTTTCAAATATTTTTGGATTTTGATGTTTTTCGAATGTTTTTGGATTTTGATGTCTTTTGAATGTTTTCTAGCACCGCAATGAAGTACCCTAAATCTGCAAGTAAGACCAACCTCAAATACTATATCTATGCTAAAGAAATGCCACAATGAAGTACCCTAAATCTGCAAGTAAGACCAACCTCAAATACTCATTAGAAGGGTTAGTCTAAACATACAAATCTACAAATACCTCTATGAAATAAAATATCTATGCTAAAGAAATGCCACAAGTAACAAAAACAACATCAAGAAGACATTTCAAAAGCAAGATAATCACCTTTTCCATATTGGATTGGTGTCACATGTGCTAGTGACCCTTTCCCAACCCTTGCTAAGAAGCCAAAATGATGAAATGTAAATACAATGGAGATGATGAGCAAGATGAGTTCTCAAATCAAGAGAGTAACCTTGCATAAAAGTTGTGGATGGATGAATGAGGATTACGACCTTCTTTTATAGATTTTCTTGATGAGAGATTAGCCAAGAGGGTGAATGTGGGACTAAAGATCCACCAATGAGAATAGGCCACTTGTCAAGTGATGATAGGCCAATGGGTGTGCAAGATTTGGGAAGAGTGCCCATGAGAGGGAGAATTTGAATTCAAATTTGGCAATAAATTTAGAGAGGGGGACAAAAAAGAGAGCAATAAATGCTATGTTGGAGGGACAAATCAACTTGTCATGATTTTCAAATTTGAGGGCCATGTTGAATGAAAATGAGAGTTTTAATAAATAAATAAATTGATTTATTTGTGCAAGTGGGGATATCTAGAGAATGCAAGTGGGTAGGTTAGGTTAGGCTAATTAGGATTAGGTTAGCTTAATGGTGATTAGGTGAGTTTGACTTTTAGGACTTTGATATTTGATTTATTTGAATTAGAAATTGACAGAATATGATTTTGGATTTGATTTAAATGGATGTTTGATTTAGTAAAAGGTTGATGATAATGTTTATTTGATTTTAAATAAATGACCTTAGGAGATGAGATTGCCTAATGAATGGATGGAAGTGAACTTGATTAATTGATGAATGGACCTAATGTGAAATCCAGTTTAGTTAATGAATTGACCTAATCAAATGCAGAATGTTAATTTTGCATGTCTACAAAAAGAATCCCTCTCTAAGACATATTGGTGTCTTTGGTTGTGAGGCATATGCTTATGTGTCGTTTGAAAAAAGATCTAAGTTGGAAAACAAAGTTGTGAAGTGTATTTTTATTGGCTATAGTGCTGGCATAAAAGGATACAAGCTTTGGAATCCTCAGACTGAGAAGGTTTTGCATAGCATAAGTGTTATCTTTCATGAGTTGAAACCTTCTACATTGGATCTGCAGTCAGAGAAGAAATTAGAAAATGAAAAGGATGTAGCAGAAATTCCTTCGACACCAGATAAAGAGGAATTGAAAAATCAAAATGTACCTGATACTGAGGAAAACTCAAGTAGCTCTGAAATTTCTGATGAAAATGAAGAACCACATCAGCCTCAGCATGTGAGGAGGTCAACTCGTGAAAGAAAGCAACCTGATAAGTATGGGTTTTCTTTGATAGAGTATGTACTTGTGCCTATGCTTTAATTTCTAGCACTGATGAACCTAGGACTGTGAAAGAGGCATTTAAAATGTCTGATTCAAACTCTTGGTTGGAAGCCATGAATGAAGAAATGGCATCATTAGAAAAGAATGATACCTGGAGTTTGGTGCCATTGCCTAAAGGCAGAAAAGTTGTGGGCTGAAAATCGATATTTAAAAAGAAAATTGGTCTAGAAGGCAGTGTAGAAAAATATAAAGCAAAGCTGGTTGCAAAAGGATATTCCCAGGTAGAGGGAATTGATTATGGAGAAATATTTTCTCCTGTAGCTAAGTTGACATCTATTAGATTTCTTTTGTCACTTGCAGTAGCGTATGACTTAGAAATTGAACAGTTGGATGTGAAGACAACATTTCTTCATGGTGATCTTGAAGAAGAAATTTATATGTCCCAGCCAGAGCACTTTGTGGAAAAAGGAAAGGAAAGACTGGTTTGCAAGTTGAAGAAATCTCTGTATGGGTTAAAACAGTCTCCTAGAATGTGGTACTAAAAGTTTGACACTTTTGTTTTGTCATTAGGATTTCTAAGATTAAAATCTGATCACTGTGTATATTACAAAGCTGAAAGTGATCAAGTTCTTATTATTGCTCTCTATGTTGATGATATGCTGTTCATAGGCAATAGTAAGCTAATGATTTCTAATCTTAAGTCTCAGTTGTCTGCAAGGTTCGAAATGAAAGATCTTGGTGCAGCAAAGTATATTTTGGGAATGAAAATAACTAGGGACAGGAAAAATAGAAAACTTTGGCTCAATCAGAGTAATTACATCATGACTATTCTAGAGAGATTTTGTATGACTGATTGCAAGCTGCTAGTTGTTCCAGTTACGCAGGGAATGAAGCTATCTGTTGAAGATTGTCCAAAATCTCCTACTAAGATGGAGGACATGACTAGTGTGCCATATGCTAGTTTAGTTGGCAGCCTTATGTATGTAATGGTTTGTACAAGGCCAGACATTGCCCAAGCAGTGGGAGTACTTAGTCAGTTTATGGCTAATCCTAGAAGGACACATTGGGATGTTGTGAAGAGAGTGTTTAGAGATCTGAAGGGCACTTTAGACTATGCTTTGTGTTACCATGGTAACTTGGTTGAATCACAGAGGACTCTCAGTATATGAGCTTATGCGGCTTCTGATTGAGCAGGGGACATTGATAGCAGAAGATCCACCAATGGATATGTTTTCATGATGAATGGTGGTGCAGTGAGTTGGATGAGAAAGTGGAAAGTTGTAGTCGCTTTGTCCACTACAGAGGCAGAATACATGGCAGCTACACATGCCTGTAAAGAAGCAATCTGGTTAAAACTTTTGTGTTCTAACATTGGTTTTGATGTAGGAAAAATTACAATTTACTGTGACAGTTAGAGTGCTATATGTTTGGAAAAAAATCCTACTTTCCATGCTAGGACAAAAAATATAGATGTACAGTATCATTTTGTACGGGATATGGTGGAGGATGGGAAGGTCTCTTTGGAGAAAGTGGATACTCTAGAAAATTTTGCAGATGCATTGACAAAGCCTATGAGCACAGACAAATACAGGTGGTGTGCCAGTTCGATGAGCCTCTTGGCCCATGAATTTCAGTAGTTTTATTATGCTTTGGAGGTGTCAGTAAGATCTTCGTCAAGTGGGAGCTTGTTGGAATATGTGCCTCAATTCTTACTGACATGTAACTCCTACAGGGCAAAGTCGTTGTGAAATTATTCATGTCTAGACGACTAGTTGTTATGAATTCTCTTGAAATGATCATGTCGCCAAGACAGAGTTGATGTCTTGCCGACAACTCTATCGCTGTGATCTTTCTATGTTCGGTGTGACCTTTTATCGAAGGAAACCTCTGGCTAATAAAGGCTACTATCAGGTGTCAAAGCAAATGACAGAGTAGCTCAAGAATCTCAGGGAGAAGTCTCAGTGATGAAGGAAAGGTCTCGCCGACAGGAGTATTCACTTGTGGTCTTCGCGGTGACTCAAAGACTTCGGTATGAAGTATTGGCGACCAATGGAGAGTCTCGCTGATAGTTTGGAGTAACATAAGAGATCTCGGTGAAAGGTCTTCGTGAAGGTCAAATGTCTTGCCGACTCGGTAAGACATGAGTGCTTGATGTGAGGTCTTGGCACTCGCTGTGAGGTCTCAGAGAAAGACAAAAGTCTTGCCGACTCGGTAAGACTTGTTTGATCGATGTGAGGTCTTGGCGCTTGATGAAACATCTTGGTGAAGACAAAAGTCTTGCCGACTCGATAAGACTTGTTTGCTCGGAGTGAAGTCTTGGCGAAAGACGAATGTCTTGCCGAGTGTCAGGTGCTCTGGTGAAACTTGAGGAGACTTAGCGAAACCTCTTGGTGAAGGACAAATCTCTTGCCGACTGTCAGGTGCTTTGGTGAAACTTCAGGAAGACTCGACGAAACCTCTTAGCAAATGGAAAGTCTTGCCGATGGAAAAGTTGAAGTCATTGTGACTTTGTGAGCATCGGTATGAGTCTAGCCAATGAGAAATCTCTTGCCGATAGGAATACATTGGATGTCAGCGGTTTCGGTATGACTCATGGCGTTCGTTATATCGTCTTGCCGACTGTTTGGGACTTACACTGATATCGATATGAAGAATTTGTGGCATCAGGGAGACACTGTTAGTGTCTCACCGATATGCCAACAAAGTTGAACGCTCTTGACCAGATTGACCATCCTATGTGGAGCCTCGTGGACCAATCAGAGGAAGCGAATTTCAAATGAATGGCAGTTAGATTTCTGCAACAGTTGCGATGTTGGAGCTGAACTGCATGTAGGGAAAAATAAATGCTCAAGAGGAAACTTTCTATGATGAGGGAATGGTGGATAAGGATGAACAGAAGGTAAAAATCATAAGTGATATGATTTAAAGGATTGATTCTAATTTGGAATATCTGAGACATGTATGATCGAATTTTTTAGAGCATTTATGTAACTAGATGAACAGTGAATGAAACTATTGTGAACTAATACTAGAGAGTTGTACCTCTGATTGTATGTAATTGTTGTTATTGAAATACAAAGAGATTCAACTTGGTGTGGTGGGTTTTTTCCCAAAAGGGTTTCCCATGTAAATCTGTTGTTCATTGTCTTTAAGTATCTTCTATGTTTCTGAAAATCATTCATGTGTGTCTTAATTGGATTGTAATTTGAAAATTAAAAGTACTGTATGCTTACTTCCCTATGGTTTTGACGTTAGGAAATTTTCTTCCGCACCTTCTGCTTTCCTTACAATCCCCACATATAATAACCCAACCAGAACACGAGATAAAATATTAGAATCTGGACGATACCCTTCAGTGTCCACCATGAAGCCTTTAACAGCCACACACTTAACCGCTACAAAAGTAAGATAATCTGGATGGTGAATTATCTGACTCAAACAAAGACAAGTTATTGGGCCAAGAAATGTCATTTTCCTCTTTGAACTCCTTAGTTGGATAAGGGTATCCATGTCGTGAGTCTCTAATTCCTTGGTCGATAACAACAAAATAAATCATCCCATACCAAGCACATAAACATGTCACAATTTAGCCTAGAGAGAGATGCCAATGCACTAATGTAGAGGTGCCTAGAAAACCTGACCCATTACCTTAAATGAGTAACTTGGGTGGTGAGCCAAGCAAGGTATGAAGAAAAACTAGTGAAAAGACTTGAAATGACACTTCAAGTGACGATAGAGAATGATGGTCACACCCACCCATAGAAAGCTCTAGAACATCATCATTGACCAAGACAACACATGCCAACTCACCCATTAGATTTCCTCACCTACCAATATGTCAGACACACCCACACAACCTTTGTAGGGTGGTGCCCACCAAACCACCCACATTAGCCAATCATTTTCTGCCAGTGCCACTAGCAATTTCTTTCATAGAGATCCCATATGCCCCAAGATTTGAGAGGAAGTCTGCTTCTTGATTCCCTTCCCTCAAAATGTGACTAATTTTATAGTTTTCAAAGTTGCTAAGCAAAGCAAGAGTAACTTCAAGGAGAGCTCCAAGTTTTCAATTTTGAAAGCTTCCAGAACGCAATGCATTAATTATTAACAGTGAATCTCCTTTGATAACCACATTCCTCAGATTCAATTATGCACAAAATTTTAAGCCAAGAAAGGTTGCCTGAAGCTCCGTCGCATTGTTGGTAACCCAACTAAGAGGCTGAGCCAACTTTCCCACAATGGCTCCCTTCTAATCTCTAATTATACAACTAGCCTCGAATTGACTCAAGTTACCCCTAGTGGCCCCATCAAAGTTTAATTTGTACCATCCATGATCCAAAGGATGCCATTTGATATTCTTCCAAACCTCCTTGACAATATTGCCACTAGAACCATATTGTTGAGGAACTTTTGAACCATTCCAGATTTTAACCATCTTAGCATCCTTGCAAGAGAAAATTGTATTTGACCGGCATGCTTTCTCAGCACTTGAATTGACCACCTCGACCATGCAGGCCTCAACCTTATTCAAGAAGGACGAAAGAGACAAGGCAGTGTCCTAAAAAATCCTATGATTTCTTTCTTTCCATACCTCTCATAGGAGAAGCGAGGGAAAGGATTGCCAAATACTAGCGAATACTGAATTACCACCAAGCTTCGGCCAACAACTTCAAACCAGATCAAAAAATTACCTAGAGAAGTAGTGCAAAGGTTAAATCTAGCACACAACAAGTTCCAACATTTGGCAGTGAATGCGAAATTAAGGAAAAGATGATCGTTTGTCTCCTTCGTAGATTTACAAAGCACACACCTAGAGGGGTGACAAATACCAAAGTACTTCAACCTATCTATAGTCAAAACTCTACCCTAAATTTCTGCCCAGGTGAAGATTCAGGCCTTGGGGAGGTAGAAATTGTTCCAACACAAATCACTAGGTAATGCAGCGACCGGTTCCAACTGATTGACCAAGTTATTGTATCTATCCTTAGCTCTATAAGCACCCAAGGTTGACCTACACCACCTCAAAACATTTGGTTCTTCCCTAATGCAAATTGAGCATTGCTTGAGGACCTCGTCAAAGGCAATGACTACATTGTCACTAAGGCCCAACTTTCTAGGATTCCTCCATTGCTAGGATAGGATCCCATTCAACCTTCCAATAACTAGGTAGTCCCTTACCCAACAACCCCAAGCTAAATTTTTGTGGCCTCCCTGATGTGCCTTAATGCAATAATATCAACTAGCTTGTTGTAACCACCCCAAGAGTCTTCCCAGAAAAGAGCCTAGCTGCCATCTCTAATGTCCCATGCGACAAAATTTAAAATCAGATCAATACACCTATAGATGAAGTTCCAGATCCATGAGCCCTTAGGTAGAGAGAAGGTGGTGAAGAAACTCATTGAAACTTCCTCCAAATGCTTTACTTTTAGTATCTTTACCCACTTGAGGTCCTACCGCACATACATTTTCTAGGCCAATTTTGCACCCAAGGCCTTGTTTTGCAGAGCTAAATTGTTAACCTTGGCCCTAGCATCTTCATGTGTACTACAATTTTTTTCCCATTTGATTAATGAGAGATTCTTGTGATCCAAGTTTTCCTACTAAAAGAACCATTTCATCTATTGATTGATTTTATTGCAAGCTTCCCCAGGGAGGGGAAGGCAAGAAAGCATGTATATTGTAAGAGTTTCCACCACCGATTTGATTAGAGTGAGCCTTCTGGCCCAGGAAAGCCACCTCTCCTTACATGTAGACAATTTTTTCTCAATTTTTGTAACCAAGGGATCCCAAAGTTTTTTAGACAAAACACCCAACACTAGCGACAAGCCAAGATACTTACAAGGTAGCTTCCCTTTTCTAAACTGGAGAACTTGCAAGATTTATTTTTCTAAATGTGGGTTAGTAAAGAAGAAGAAAACTTCAGATTTGTCCAAGCTTACCTCTTGGCTAGAAGCTAGAGAGTACTCCAAAGCGATCTGCATGAAGACCCTTGCCTCCACTACTCCAACATGGCCAAAGAGCATATTATCATCTGTAAATTGTTGGTGAGTCATCGTAGGCATTCCTCTTGTGATTTGAATTCCACTTAGCTCCCCCACATCCATAGCCTAAGAGAATGCCCAACCCAGCGCCTCAGCTATGATAATGAACAAGAAAGGTGAAAGAGGGTTGCCTTGCCTGAGACCACAATAGAGTATTTTGGGCATGCGATCCAACAGAAGATCCAATCCACCCAAGAGGGAGAAAAACCAAAAGCCTCTAGAATTTTGAATAGAAAACACCAATTCACCTCTTCATATGCTTTCTTTATATCCAACTTCAACAGCATGGACAACCTCTGAGTGTTGTAAATTGAGGGTATGTACAAGATCATGATGGGCCGAAAAGTGGCAATATTATGGGTATGTGTAGGGTATTTGGCTAATGACTTTTTTTTTACCCAAAATTGATGAAATGAAAAGAGTTTTAAAAGGAAATTCTCAGCTTTCCACCAATATAAATTATGCTTTACTTTGAATTTAATAAATAATTATTATTCATTTTCTATTTGAATTACAACTAATGTCCTGATTGATAGGTTGATTGAAAAACATCTATAACTTTCAAACGGTGTCACATTTTTTGAATCCAAAACATGAGTCACAGTCTATGCTTCACATATTATAGAATTAAAAAATAAAAAATAAATTTCATCAAGTTTTGACCAAGTTAGGGTGGTTAGACATACAAGTTTTTATATTTTTCAAAAGTTGTAATAAAATAGTCATAATTAATTATTTACTTGGAAAAAAATTACAAAAAAATATGCATCACATCTGGACATGAGTCCTCTACTTATATCTAAAATATTATTAAAAAATATTATCATTTTAGGTTGGTGGTTACACCTACTTCTTATTTTTTCCCTGAAATTTAAGTACTACTGCATTGGAATTTTAAATTTTCACCAAATAGATTTAAAAAAAAAAGCCCTAGTAGTTTATAAACTACATTTAGTTTTCTACAGATTCTATTCTTACATATTTTTGAAATAATATAGATAACTTATTCAATTTTTTACATCAAGTTTCCTAATGCTGATTTTTTAGAATTTTTTGCCACTTAAGGGCCTATTTTTTCCATGATGATCTTGCACATACCCTCGAGTGAATGGCCTCCTGGGAAATAATTAATCCAACATATACTGACCGACCAAGAAAAAATCCAGTCTGTTCTTTGGAAATTAAATTGGGAAGAATTGTCTTGAGTCGATTAGCAACCGTTTTTTCCATAATTTTGCAGATTTTATTGCAAAGGGAGATGGGACAAAAATCTTCCAATCAATCCAGCTTCTCCTTCTTTGGGATAAGGGTGATAAATTTTTTGTTGAACTCTTTAAGCATGCCACCAAAATCCCTTGAGTCTTTGATAGCATCCACAACATCTGCACCAACAATATCCCAGCAATGCTAGAAGAAGGAGGTAGGAAACCCATCAGGTCCAGGGGACTTATCCAGATGTAATTGAAAGAGGGAAGACTTGATCTCATCTACCGAGAAACACTTGTTCAAAAGCCTATTCTAGTTCCATGATACCATCTTTGGGATGCACCTCAAGAAACCTTGCTGTGCCATCAACCTAGAACCATCCCAATCATTCAAAAGATTTTGAAAAAAATCCACAGCCACCCTAGTGATGCCCTCTAGTTTATTCAATGTATTGCCATCCCCTAGCTTAATGCAAGAAATTATATTAATTTCACACTTGTCTTTTGTAGAGTTATGGAAGTATTTTGTATTTTTATCCCCTTCGTCAAGCTAGAGGGAGAAATCACAATACTATGTCTCACTTTTTTCCAAAGATGGACATTTGCATCAATATTTTTGGTTGAATCAATCATCTTCTGAGACCTATAGTAGCTAAATCGCTAAGAATATGAAGATGATGTGAACTAGTGATTTGTGGAAATTTTTGTGTAGATTCTAAATATATTTTATTTATTTTTTTGATATAAATCATGAATCTTTCAACATCTCCTTTAATAACTAGTTTTAAACAAAAAAATAACATTTTCAGAAAGTAACGTTTGTGTCATACAATATAACTATTTTTCCACAAAGGATAAAACTCTAACTTTGGGAATATAGATTCTCAACATCAATATCTAGGGATTGGGCATTTTTTCATATTTTTTTGTTACATATATTTCTTTTAATTAATTTTTGAAGTCAATATAACTATAATTTGGACATGTGTGCATTTCATACAACTTAACTTGTGTATATATCGAAATCCAATTTTTCTTTTTTTAGTGAAACAAGGACACCAGTACCTAGGTAAAGGGTATTTTTTGAATTTTTTTTACAATGGTTTACTATTTTCCACCTCTGTAGAATGAAGAGCTTGATGTTCAGAGAAAAACCTATGTTTAGTAAAAATTAAAAATTAAATACAAGATAAAATGAAAACATATCAAAATTATACTTGTTGGAAAGCTCATTTCAAGGATACAATCTTGCAAAATATCATTTCTAAATGATGTTATTTAATCCCTAAAATGTTAAAGTAAACATGGTTTTTTTCTAACATTTTGATAGGTGTGGAGGAGACTCCATTGTGGGTATGATTTAATACCAGAGGGGTTCTATCCAAGGGGGTTTGATCTAAGGGGGTCTTATCTATCCCTCTTTAATTAAAACCCTTTAGATGGAACCTCTCAAGGCTATAATCATTATTTTTTCTAATAAAAGTGATTTCAGGCAAAAAGGAACATGTCCCAAAAGTGAGACACACTATTGTGATAACACGCAAAAGCTCCCAAGACTTTTGGCGCCAAAATATATCTTCTTTTGATAGCACATCATTAAAACTTTTTAGAAGATCTTTCTCTTTGAAATATCTTGAGTTTTCCACACCCCACTGAATAACTTCCTCATTCAAAGCTTCCAACTCCCCTTCGATACACCTTTTCTCCTTAAAGATATTCTTAAAAATAAAATTATTCCACTCCTTAAGCCTCATCTTGACATACTTCAACTTTGTTGCCAAGATAAACATTTTAAAACCTGCCACCACGACTTCCCCCCACCACTAGAAGAAGAAGTCTATATTGAGCAACCTGATGGATTTTAATTGATTGATTAGGGAGATATGGTTTGTCGGTTGAAGAAAACATTGTATGGACTTAAGCAAGCCCTAAGAGCATGGTATGCCAGATTGGAAAAGTATTTGTTGAAGCTTGGATTTAAGGATACTTTTGAGTATCTCAGAGGGAAGCTAGGGGTGATTACCCCTCCTAATCATAATTAAGGTGCATGGACTTGCATCAGTCTATGCATTTCATAGTCATATCTTATGTTCTGGATTGTTGTTGTGGTGGCTGCTACTCAGGGGGAGTAGTCAGATGTTCAGAAATGTGGTTCAAAGCTTGTGTGGAGAAAGATAATTTGTATTTTTGTCATTGATGTCAAAGGGGGAGAAGAGTCATGTGAAAAAATGTGAAAGAGTTAAGGAGAAAAGATTCAAATTCTAAGGGGGAAAAAGTGCTAAGAGAAAGTATCGTTGATGGTGTTTTTCACATCATGTGTTGCCATCAATGCCAAAGGGGTATATTGTTGGATATTTATGATATGTGGTTGTCATTGATGTCAACACTAATGGCATTAATGTCTTTAAGACTATATATGTCGAGGATATTGAGAAAATTGTAATAAAATAAGTTGCAAGTTGTCAGTGATGCAGTGAAATTCAGTATGGTGGCTAGCTCAGTATATTAATGATAAGAGGTTGCAAATTAAAGGGTTTGTTGACAAGTATATATAGTTTATCCACATGAATTTTTAGAGGTTCACATAAAGATTTGGTTAAGTTATGGGTATCTGTGTTCTGATAGTTGTTCTATTGCTTTAGTTGGTGTTCCTAAAAGAAGATGACATGATTCTAGTAATTTGAGTTGTTGTGGATGCTTCTGTGGTGATTCATGATGCTTGTGGATGTTTCTAGATCATGCTCTATTTGTGTTGTTGGTCCACATTAATTGTTGTTCTTGTGTTTGGTGATTTTCTTCTGTGAGTTCATGTTTTTCATGATCATGGCCGATAGGGTGATTGTAGCATGTTGCGGATCTTCAAGGCATAATTTTTGAAGGTGTTTTGTATTTGAGGATGTTGTTTTGGGTCCTTACTATGTTTTGGCTGAAATTGTTTGGTCAGCATTGATAAATTTTTTATTGATTTGGGCCGACAATTTTTACACATTTTATATTTTGTTGGGCCAACATGTAGTTGATGTTATCCTTAGTTGCGGATATATATGATGAATTGCTTATAACATTTGATGGAAAGGTGTGCACAATGTATGTTGTGTGTTGTGTGCGAATAATGTTCTAATCTTTCAAAGGAAGAAGTAAAGTGTGAAGAAGAGTGAGCAGATGAAAGTGTTTATGTGCTTAACCGAAACTATAATCAGGCATTAGAAGATGTTATTTTCTTAGTTCAAAATCTTTCGGATGTAATCCAAATGTGACTGTAAGATAGTGAGTCTTCCTTTGGGAAGTAAGCATTTTGTATTTGAGAAGTGAGCTCTAGGCAGTGTGCCTAAATGCATGTGCATTCCACATTTGTAATACTTTTAACAGGGTATAATATTGTGGATTAGTCTCCACCATGGTTTTTCCCCTAACAGGGTTTCCACATAAAAAAATCTTGGTGTTATGTGTGTTTTTGATGTGGTGATGGTTTATGCTTTCATGTTTATTTATCAAATCTAAGAATAAGTTTAAGAAGTATAATTTCTATGGCAACTGATTCACCCCCCCTCTTAGTTGTCTTCCCTTGTGTTGTGAATAGAGAGGACAATGTATGGTGAACATATAGAACTGTGATAGTGTGTGAGCTTCAAACCACAAGCACTTTCAAGACAATTCTTTCCATTGCTTTTATATTGTTGGTTCGGGGCTTCAAGACATTTGAACCAGTTGTAGCCATATTGCTTTTTCTATCTAGCTGAGAAAAAGGGTAAAATTAGCATTAGAGCTTCTGGAACAATATTTTCCATTGTTAAACTCCTGGACTCAATTTCTAACCAATGTAGATAGGATGTTATAAATGCCTCGTATGATCTATCTGCATTTGAGGGAAATAGGTCCCACATCATTTTGGTAAAGCTTTTTCTAAGTCTATTTCTTTTCTTGTTGTTGGTAAATTGAATACACAAAAAATTACATCATAGGCTTATCCGATCCATGGTTTTAGATTATCTTTATTGGTTTCTCCAATTTTATTTTCATATCTATGCTAGTCTTCCTGTGTGGGATTATCTTCATAGTGTAACATCACAGTAGTTAGCATCTTTGAAGAGCATCCTCTTACTCAGGATCTACATCATGATAATTTTTTTTATTACAATAGTAGGAGGCAACCTAGTTTTTCTATGAATCGCACGATAGATAGCTTAAGTGAGGTGGAAGTTATTGGTCTTCGAGAGCTACTTGCAGTTGTTGTTTTCTTGTATACGTGAGGCTTCCCTTACACTTGATGATGGTGTCACTTTTGGACCACTTTGTTGACCATTAATGGGTGTGAAAGGAGTCACATTTTAAGGAGTATTTTCTGGTATAAAAACTTCATTTTCCTCTTATGGTATGCTTGCTAATATGTTGACTTTTTTTTCTACACTTCCATCCATGCTTCCTCTTCTATAAGCTGCACATCTCTGTTGATTATAACCTTTTTTTTGATTGGATTATACAACTTGTAAGCCTTTGATTCATCACTATATCCAAAAAATATGCATTTTTCTCCTTTGTTGTCTAATTTTCTTTTCAATTCATCTCGTACATGTGTGTATGCAACACATCCAAACATTCTCATGTGAGCAACATTGTGTTTTCTTCCACTCCAGGCTTCTTCTAGAATCATATTCTTGACACTTCTTATTGGACATCTATTCATTATATAGGCTGCACATGATATAGCTTCAGCCCAATATTCATTTGGCAAATGTTTAGCTTTCAACATGCTTCTAGCCATTTCCATGATAGTTCTATTTTTCCTTGCAACTACCCTATTTTGTTGAGGTGTGTATCTAGTTGTGAATTGCTATTGAATTCCATGTTATTTGCAAAAACTTAGAAGGTCATTTTGAGATATATTCACTGCCTCTATTTGTTCTGAATGCTTTGATGCAATGACCACTTTGTTTTTCAAAAAGAGCTTTGAATTGACAAAAATATTCAAATACCTCACTCTTATGCTTTAGAAAGTAAACCCATGTTTTCCTTGAATAATCATCAATGAAAGTCAAAAAATAGAATCTACCACCTATTGAAGGTGTTTGCATTAGCCCACACCAATCTGAATGAATGATCTCCAAAGGCGCTTTAGCTCTCATTGACATACCTGCTGGAAATGATTCTCTATGTTGCTTTCCTAAGATGCAACCTTCACATACTCTTTCTGGTTTCTCTATTAAAGGCAATCCCTTGACCATGCTTTTCTTTTGAAGTAAATTTAGAGCTGAAAAGTTTAAATGCCCAAATCTTAGATGCCAAAGCCAATTTTCATCTTTTATTTCTACCTGAAATATTGCTTGTATGACTGTTGCATTTTCTTCTTTACCCACTTTTGGAGACATTGAGTGGTGTGCTTGAGCATAGTCTACACTCAAATCTAGTTTTATCCTTAGGGGGAACATCCTATTGTTGTCATTTAAACCTTGGAAATGAGCTGATTGTTAGGAAGTTTATCTAAAATTGTGCACTCTCCATTTTTGAAAGATACTCTATACCCTTTTTGAACAAGCTGCCTAATGCTCATTAAATTGTGTTTTAAACCAGGAACAAAATAGACATCAATTCTATGTTTCTTCTACCCCTTCTTGGTTAGAATGTTGATGTTCCCTTTTCCTTTGACTTCTACTTTATTGTCATTGCCCAATGTTACATCCGATTTTACACTCTCATCCAAACTAGAAAACATTTCTAATTCCTTGTCATATGATTGCTACAACCTAAGTCTAAAAACCATACATCTTTTTCATTTGCTTGTACAAAATTGAAAGCCAAAAGCATAGTGCTTTGTTGTGTTTGTTGGTTTTGGTTTTCTTTTGTGAAATTTGTATTTTGCTGTCTAAAATCATATTGTTTCTTTCTACATTCACTAAAATAATGCCCATAATTTTTGCAATAGTGACATTGGACTTGAGATTTATCGTACCTTTGGCCTTGAGGCTGATTTTGAGATGCATTTTCAGCTGGGTTATTGCTGCTACCTCTTCTACTTGAGCTTGATGGGATACTTCTTCCACCTCTATGAGAATTTCTTCCTCTACCTCTGAAATTTGTTCTTCCTCTGCCTCTACCATGATTGATTGTAAGTTGTGACTTGAATGCATGCTCCAATGATGTATTTGTTGACCTACTTAGCCTATGTTCATGTGAAATAAGAGATGCATGAAGCTCATCTATAGAAAACTATGAAATGTTCTTTGTTTCCTCCATGGTTACAACAATTGACTCAATTTTTTTTGGGAAATCTCCTTAAAATATTTTCAACAACCCTCCTATCTTCAAGTGTCTCACCATGTGATCTAATTTGATTTACCAGTCTAACTATTTGAGTGAAGAATGAATCTATTATTTCATTATCCTTCATGTACAATGTTTCAAAATCCCTTCTTAGTATTTGTAATTTAGTTGTCTTCACTTTTTCGATACCTTGATAGGTTTTTTGAAGTATATCCCATGCTTGTTTGGACCTTGTTGCTGCTGCAATCATTGGGAAAATGCTTTCATGCACTCCTTGGAGGATAAAAAAAGGGATTTTGAAACCTTCTTCCTATTATCCTTTAATAAATCCTTCTCTACTTGAGTTAATGCATTATATGCTACTGCATCACTTGGTTTTGGAAAACTATTCTCTACCAACTCCCATAAATATTGTGAGCAAAAAAATTCCCTCATGGTGATTGCCCAGTAGTCATAGTTCTTGCCATTAAATTTTGGAATATGTGGGTTTGTCAAGCTTGTGCTTGTGCTTTCCATTGTTGGCTATGTATACCTTGTCTCCTTGAAGACTTGCTCTTAAAACATTCAACTCTACATAAAGTTTTCTTTGAGAAATTTTTAGCTCTGATAGCATGTGATGGATTAGAGGAAGAGACAAGAAATAAATAGGGGAAAGCAAAAGAAATCTGCTATTTCATACAGAAATAAAACACCCAAAATAGATAAAATTTCTACTCATTGATTCATGCAAAAATTATAAAGATTTAACATAGCTTGAGCTCTTGATATGTTCATCAGAAAATAAAAACACAAACTCCCTTGTTTTATATTCTTGGTCTTCTTACATTCTATTCATCTTCTCATTCTATTTCTTCACCTACACGTAAACAATACAAAGCCTCTCCCATAAGCTATGTAAGAGCCCAACAAAAGAGAGGGAAAAAAAACATTAATTAGAAAATAAAAGCTAATTTAACAGCCAACAAGCAAAAATCTGAAGGTTGCAATTTTGCATTAAATTCAAATCAAAAGCAATCCTATACGCAAGAAAAGAGAAATGATTGCTGGCAAAAATATACGGAGGAGGAGTAAATGCAGTAGTTGGGATTAATTTCCAATAGTTGTTTCTTCCTCAAGACGTTGGGTTGGTTCAAAAATTTTCCAGTGTGACAATGTCCACTTCTCTGCAACATCATCTTGACAGTGGTGTTCACATGGGTGTGATGGAATAAGTAGGTCAAAGCAGGATAAAAATGAAGCATGATATTCTAAAGGGGTGCAAGACTATATAACAGTAAAGAAAGAGACCTTTTCAAGTAGGAAAACACATGCATAAAGGGAAGAGTTGAAAATGTCTTCTTTTGAAAACATTTGAGCATTTTGATCACGTTAACTGTGAATTTCTAGGGTTTGGTTGAATGTTGGAGTTTTGCTAAGATTTTACAATAAAGGCTCACTGCTATCCCTAGCCACCTCATTCCAGAAAATATGACACATTTCAAAATGAAGATGAATGCATTTGACATTGTAGGATAAGAAGAAAAATAGTTGTGGGTACGTGCCCACCATGCATAGTCAATCTAGTAGTAGACCTCCCCAAGAATACGTTTTCCTGCCAGAGAAACCAAGTGAAGACATGACACACAAGAAGACTGTGCAAAAACAATTCATATCACATCAAGGGTTTAGAAGGCGTGACATAGAGGTTGTGGATGCCATGAGAATTTAAGAATGTTTGGTCAAAAGTTCAGTTGCTAAGAGAGATGACTAGGTGTCATGCATTTGTTTCTCATTGTGCTTGTACATGTGATATGTGTAGTCATCCATCAGCTTAAACATTGGATGGAGGATATACACAAAATGGGCTAGTTGAGAAGGTTTAGAAACTCATGATAAAATATACTTCTATGTTGAGATAAGTGATTGTCTCAACTTGTGCATGAAGGATATTGACGGTGGAGGTAACTAATTGAACGCATGAAGGGTGTCAACAATGGATGACTGAAACTACGGATCGCATGAAGGAGTTATTTACAATGCATTTTGCATGTAGGTAATTGTTGCATGAGTGGTGGAAGTTGAGTTCTCTGCTAGTGGTTGTGGTGATCACATTCTACTATGCAATGCATGTGTCAATTTTGAACTAAAAATTTACACTTTGAGTTTGCAATGTATATTGTACATGCGTTGAAGCCATCTATTCATTTCAGTTGTTAATTATTAAATACTCTATGCCTTAGAGCATTGAGAAGATAGAAATTTGATAATTTTTGAGACATTGTTATGCTGCCAAGATTATCCCATTTTTTTGTTGAAGATTGGTGAACACTTGGAGAAGCTTAGTGTTGGCATTGTATTGTAATTATTTGATACTGATAATACAAAGTACTGTGCTTTTGGTGTGTGGGGGTTTTTACCTGGAAATGTTTTCCCCATGTAAATTTGTGTGTTATGGTATTATTCTTTTATGCGTATATTTGAATATGTTTCTTTCATTGTAATTGTTTAAAGATTTGTATGAATTTTTGCTATCTCCCCCACATAGATTAGTGTTGGAAGCATTGTTCCACACCTTTGCTTCCTTTTAGTTGGTATCAGAGCCTGGCCAGTTTGGGTCCCGTTGTTGGGTAGCGGGTTTTTTGTACTGATCTTTGTTTGAGTGGGAGTCTTTGCAAAAGTATTCCAAAATCTTGTTGTAGAAATATAGATGGTAAGCACATCTAGTAGAATCGAGATGGATAAGTTTAATGGCAGCAACTTTGAGTTATGGAAGTTGAAAATGGAGGATATGCTCATGGATAGAGATTTGTGGGCTACAATATTTGAAACAAAACCAACCAATACGACTCAGGAAGAGTGGGATCTGAAGGATAAAAAAATCCAAGGGTTTGGTTGGACTTTGTTTGGCTGATTCAATGCTCTTGAATGTCCATGAAGCAAAAGAAAATGTATTCTCTGAAGATGGAAGATGGAGGATCCATTGCAGATCACCTGAATACATTTAACATGTTGATTGCTTAGTTAGGTTTTTTGGTGACAAGATTGAAGATGGGGATCATTGCATGCTTCTGTTATGTTCTTTGTTAGAGTCATGGGATCACTTGGTTATTGCTATTGGAAGTACCACCACTAGTTTCAAAATGGATGATGTGGTTCCATCACTCTTGTCTAAATAAATGAAGAGGAAATCTTCTGGGATGGCCAAGGAATCCCTTGTTGTTCATGGTAGACCTAAAGAGAAAGGAAATAAAAAGGACAAGAAGTTTAGATCAAAATCTTTAGGGAGATCTAAGTCTCTTGGAAAGTTCAAGGTGAAATGTTGGAACTGCGAAAAACCTGGTCATTTACATAAAGATTGTAAGGAGGAGAAGAAAAAGAAAGGTAAAAAGAACTTCTCTGGTTGTAAATTTGAAAAATCCTCTCAAGATGATGTAGATTCTTTTGTCACAGCCTTAGGTAAATGGAACTTCTATGATTTTGACTCTCAAAAATCCTCTTAGGATGATGAAGATTCTTTTGTCATAGCCTTGGCAACACATGCATCAGAACATGTGTGGTTTTAAATAGACTCAGGTGCTTCTTTCCACATGACCTCACATAGGGTTTAGTTCTCAAAGTATGAAGAGTATGATGGTGGGAAGGTGTATCTAGGTAACGAATCTCATCTGAAGATTATTGGCCATGGAAGAATCAAGATTAGATTCCCTGATGGTAGAGTGAAGGGGATTGATGGTGTGCTACATATCTCAGGTTTGGCACAAAACCGTCTTTCGGTGAGTAAGTTAAGTAATGAGAGTGTGTAGGTTATTTTCTAAAATGGAGGATGTAAGATGACAAGAGGATCTATGGTGTTGGCTAGGGGTGTTCGGATCGACACTCTATACAAGTTGAATGCATGCACTATTTAGTACAATAGTTCTTCTGATATTCCAAAGAAAAGGCCTTTGGATTCTTTATCCTCACCATTAGATCTAGTAGTGAAGAAGTCTATTGTTTGTACATCTGATGGTCATGCTTTCTGGGTACGTAAGGGTGCAAATGCTTTAGAGATGAAGCTTCCAATAAAGAAGACAATGTTATGGCACCAAAGACTCAGTCATATTGGTGAGAAGGGTCTTAGAGCCCTAAAAATTAAATGCCTTGTTCAAGGCCTTGATGATTGTAATCTTGAGTTTGACTTTTGCGAACATTGTGTATATGGTAAAAAAACCATGTTTCTTTTTATTCATGTTCTCATAAGTCTTTGGGGTTTTCGACTATATTCAGATAGATGTGTTTGGTCCTGTGAATGTTTCTTCATTAAAAAAATCTATATATTTTGTGTCTTTCATAGATGATTATAGTATAAGGACATTTGTTTATTTCCTCAGGAGTAAATCTGAAGTCTTTAATCGGTTTAAGGAGTTTAAGGCTTTGGTTGAAAATCAAACTAATAGAAAGATTAAATGTTTGAGGACTAACAATAGTGGTGAATTTTGTTTGATAGAATTTGGTAGGTTCTATAAGGAGCATGAGATTGAGAGACATAGGAAAAATCCATACACCCCACAACAAAATGGAGTTGTAGAGAGGATGAATAGGATGTTCATGGAGAGAGCTAGGAGTATGCTAAGTGGTGTTGGTCTTGAGCATAAGTTTTGTGCTGAAGTTGTAGCCACTGCATGTTATCTGATCAACAGATCTACATCAGCTCTTGTTGAAAAGACACCCATGGAGGAAAGGTCTAGTAAGAAGCCTTCGATGAGACATCTCAGATTTTTGGTTGCAATGCTTATGCTCATGTTTTGAGTATAAAGAGGTCTATGTTGGAGAACAAGATAGTTAAGTGTGTTCTCATTGGCTATGGTTTCGGTGTGAAGGGGTACAAGCTTTGGGATCAAGTGGCTTAGAAGGTTCTCCATAGCAAAAGTGTAATATTTTGGGAGTTGAAACCTTCCACAGTTGAGCTACAGCCAGAGAAAGAGGAGAAGCAGAAGGAGGTAGTTCAAATTCAACTTACTCCAATGAAAAGTGAACTATGTACTCCTATTCAATCGAGTGATGATGAGAGCCCTAGCAGCTCTGAAATTTCTAAAGAAGAAGAACCACAACCTCAGCAATTCAAGAGATCTACATGTGATAGGCAACCACCAGAGAGGTTTGATTATTCACCAAAAAGATTTGGTTATTCACTATTGGATTCTAGATGTGTTTTTGCTTTGATTGCTAACACTGATGAGCCTAGGATTGTTAGAGAGGCTATGGGTATGAGTGATGCAGATTCCTGGGTGAAATCCATGGAAGAAGAAATGGCTTCTTTGAAGAAAAACAATACATGGGATCTGACACCTTTGCCTAAAGGATGATAACTTGTTAGATGTAAATGGGTGTTCAAGAAGAAAAGTGGTCTTGATGGTAGTGTTGAAAAGCACAAGGCATGGTTGGTTGCAAAGGGGTATTCTTAGGTGGAGGGAATTGACTATGGTGAGATATTCTCTCCTATTGCGAAGATGGCATCTATTCAGTTCCTGTTATCACTTGCAACAGTGAATGATCTATAAGTGGAACAGATGGATGTGAAGACAGTGTTCCTTCATGGTGATTTGGAGGAAGAGATTTATATGTCAGAACCAGATAATTTCATGGTAAAAGGTAAAGAAAATTTGGTTTGCAAGTTAAATAAGTCATTATATGGTCTTAAGCAGTCTCCTAGAATGTGGTACTATAAATCTTACACCTTTGTGTTGTCTTTGGGATTTCTAAGATCTAAATCTGACCCTTGTGTATATTACAAATCTGATAATGGTCATATTCTCATAATTACATTGTACATAGATGATATGTTGTTTTTTGGGAATGGTATGAGTTTGATTTCAGATTTGAAGTCTTAGTTGTTAGCATAGTTTGAGATGAAGGATCTAGGTGCAGCAAGGTATATTTTGGGGATGGAGATTAGAAGAGATAGAGCTAGCAAAAATATTTGCTTATGCCAGAGAAACTATGTGAATTTAGTGGTGGAAAGATTCAACATGGAAGCTTGCAGGAAGTTAGTTGTTCCAGTGATGCAGGGGATGAAGCTTTCTATGGAGGATTGTCCAAAATTTCCTACTAAGATGGAGGACGTGACTAGAGTACCATATGTGAGTTTTGTTGGCAACTTGATGTATGCGATGGTTTGTACAAGGCCAGACATTGCCCAAGTAGTGGGAGTCCTTAGTCGGTATATGGATAATCCTGGATAGGTACATTGGGAAGTGGTAAAGAGTGTTTAGATAAATTTGCGGGGTACTTCCAAGTATTCCCTATGTTATCATGGTTATCCTACTGGTTCTCAACATTCTATAAGTATTCATGGATATGTGGATTCAGATTGGGCAAGTGGCATTGGTAGCAAAAGATCCACCAGTTGATATGTGTTCACGAAGAATGGTGGTACTATAAGTTGGATGAGTAAGTGATAGGCCGTAGTCGCTTTGTCCATGACAAAAGCAGAGTACATGGCAGCTACTCATGCTTGCAAGGAAGCTATTTGGTTTAAGAGGTTGTGTTCAGATATTGGTTTTGATGCAGGACATATTACTATTTGGTATGACAGTTAGAGGACATATTACTATTTGGTAGGGCATATATACTGTCTCAAAATGCAGATCCAAATTTCAAGAATTAAGAGTTCCTTTAATATAGATGAGGAAATGGCATTCAAAGATTTTTCTCAGAGGCTTGATGCCTACACAAAGGTCTATGGCATGTCTTTTGTTTGAAGGATCAAGGAAAAGATTACCAGATGGATTTAGGTTAAGAGGAGATATCAATTTTTTTCCAAGATTTGATTAATGGATTGCAAATAAGTAATATATGTATGCATATTCGACTATTCTACTATCATCGCATTTTCCAAATTTGAGTCGCATTTTGCACATGTGTTGTTTTGATCATTTAACTACTGTAGTTAGTTGTGTTAAGGAATTTTTCCTCAACAAATATACTCAATTTGTTTTGAGTAAGCATATTATATTTGTGCCTAGCAAATTTTTAACTATAATTAATAAATTTTAAAAAAATCTCAAATCAACAAATCAAAATTATTTTTTTTACCCAAACTTTTTCAAAAGTTGATTAACCCTTAAAATTAAACTTGAGAAATTTATAGAAATTTTCTTTCATTTAATATACATATCTTTGTTTTACATATCTATTTATTTTTAAAATGTTATGTTTGTGATTAAATAATAATATTTTTTGACATATAAATGGTAAGTAAATTTAAGATAAATGTAGGTGATTTTGTTAACACGGTCATGCACACTCCACCCTTTAATGCCATTGTAAAATACCTCTGAACATTAATAATGTTTTGTATTAGGTACACAATATACACTCTACTCTAAATATGCCATACTACCATTCAACAATCACTAATACTAATAAATTAGACCTAAATATAATTTTATATACTATATCAATTAAAACGTTTTTCTTTGGTTAATGCTTTAATCATACTACCTTAAACACAAAGCAGGAGACCTTTCCATCGCTTTAGGAAATTCAATACAATTGATATTTTGTAAATTTATTCCACTAAATTGAAATTACAACATAATAGCTGCTTAAACTCTTCTAAGGAGAAGAAAATCGAACCAGACATGTACAATAATTCAAAATAATCATTACTTCTCCATTAACATTCAGCTTGACCAGACATGTACAAACCCTCTGCTATTGCCTGTAATGATTTCATTTCTTTCCTCGTCATAGAACAATGCAGTCATATCTTCCAGAGCGTCTTCAACGGTGTTTTGGATTAGTGTTGCAAATTCCTACAACTTATACCCACATTGCCACCAATCTCAGCGCAGCAATTTCCAGTCAAGCTCTCGCTAATTTTTATTAACCTATTCCTTTTATCAGAAATTTTCTTGTAAGAAATAAGCAACTCTTCATCACGAGTCAAATGAAGGTTACAACCAGGATGCCTTAGCAAGTGGTCTCTGTAAGAAGCAACCAGCTCTCCTTTCAAATTCCATACAAAAACAGTCCCACTGTGTAATGTCAAGAATAAACGTTTCTCATACAAGAAAATAAATGCACAAGGCTTCTTCTTGAACTCATTTTTGCTCACTTCAATCATCTTTTCATTCTGATAATCAACCATTTGCATGCATTCATTCTCTGGTTTAACGAGTATCTTCTCATGGAAGATCTCAACAAAATCAATCCTTTTATTGGGTAGTAGCGCATGATTGATAGATTTCAAAACAGTCCCATCCTCTACAGATAATATCCTCAGAGGAAGAATGCTTCCACAAGCAGATCTTTTTGATATTAAGAGGACTATACCAACAGTGGTTTTTATTTCTTCAATTTCTTTGTCAGATATGGAGTACAAGAGTGTATAGTTCTTCGAATTAAATACCTTGTAAGTATGATAATGAGCTGAAAAAGTAATAAGTTTCCCATTGATATCAAACTCTATGATATCCTCACTCTCAAATAAAGCAAAACCAGCATCTGGTTGAGCTTTTCTAATGTATTCAAGAGGGGTTGATCTGTACTTGAATTCATCTGAATCATCACCTAATATTGTAATGAGAGAATTATTTATCTTGTTATAGAACATGGTTTCAATTACTTCCTGTGGACTTAAATTCAAGTAACAAAGCCTTTTATTTGTGTGTCTATCAAATGCAGCACACAGACCTGACTCTGCCAAAGCAAATATAATACCGTGAGCTGTAACTATTTCAACAATCTTGGATGTTTCATCAGAAATATCAAACTCTTCCTGCAACTGAAAATTTCGGAACTTTATCCGAGGATGAACATTTCTCAAGCCCAACTTGTTACCAATCTCACGGTTTTGAAGTTTGTGGGCAATGTTGGAAATTTCTGAACAACGCTTCTTTTTCCCTTCCATTGTAGTATCGAAAAAATCTATAAAAAATCAAGAATTAATGCTGTTTATAATCCTATCTTCTCTATGACTTTTCAGATATTATATTCACTACACAATTGTGTGTATTATTATGTTAAAATGTTCATGACAGAAATCTATTTCGTATCTAAATCAACACTATCAACTATCTAAAATTCAAACAATAATGACACTAATTCAATAATGAAGTACAAATAAACATAGAAACATAAACAATAAAGTAATATTACCATAATTCTTATGTCATGGTTGAAACACCTTTATTGCTCTTCTCCATTTTATTTTATATGCTAGCTTGCCTTCATATTTGTAGCAAGCTTAATGATAGTGACAACAATATATCAAAGATTGTGGTTGTCTTGAAATGAAAGGGATAGGTCTCTTTTATAGAAAACCAAATTTGAATGAAGGTCCAAGATTAAATGATGAAGAATGATGATGATCAATGGATGAAATTGTTTGGAGAAGTAAGGAAATAGGGTTAGGGAAAAATAGGGTTTATTAAGGATGGACAGTGGAGTTGAAAGGTAATAAAACCTTATCAAACGTGGACATTAATTGGGATAAAGGAGGAGATTGGCACAGAAAAAAGAGGTTGTTGGAGTAAATTTTAGGAGGGAAAGAGAACAATTAAATAATAAAAACAATTATTTTTTAATTATAGAAGAAGAAGGAAAAGTTGATTTTAGTAAAAATTATTTGAAAACAATTGTTTAATTAAAAGTGAAGGAAAGAGATAAATTAGTAAATAATTAAAATAATTATTTAATAGCGGAGGGAAAAATAAAAAATAATTAAATAAATAGGATTTATTTAATTGTAGAAGAAAATAATTATATAATTAAAATAATGATTTAATTATAGAAAGGAAAATGAAAAATAAATAAGAATTTATTTTATTATAGAGAGAAAGGACATTAGTGACACAATTAAATAAATATTAATTTATTTAATTAATGAAAGGCAAGGTATAAAAAGAGATGAATTACTTAAATAATTAAAGTTATTTAATTAATAAAAGAATATGACTTTAGAAAATAATCAAATTATTAAAATTATTTAATTATGCAAGGGAGAAGGGAAATTGATGTAAAAAATGGAGTTCACAGATTTAGGATGTCTATAGTTTAAATTTTACTTATAAAGAAGTTTACTTAGAAAGAAGTTTAGTAATAGTAAGCATGCTCTTATATTTATGAATTTTTAAAAATTATTTGTAATAAAAAATTCATTACAAAATAAATTTAAGTATGAAAATTTGATTGATTATCTATAAATTGATTAGTTATTTCAATGCTAAGAGTTATGTCTCAAAAATTAAAATAAAGTAAGTCTAAGGAGAGTATGATGACCATGGTGGGGGAAGAGAAATTAGGGGTAGTTTACACATGAATGCAAGAATAGCTTACACTTTGTTGGAGGTCTTTAAAATGATCACTATTTAAGTAAAGTAAGAATTGACTCATATTTGTGGTGTGTGGCCTAGCTTGATTGGCTAAAGCATCCTGTTGCAGGCAAGGGAGTGTCACACCAGCACCACAGTCACATTGCGCTATCTGACAGATTATGATTCCTGTAGTAAAAATAATAATAAAAAAATTCACTCATATTCAAGAAAATTATTTTCATAAGAGTTGATAAAGAATTCTAGATTACATGTAGATGATTATTTATATACCAATATTATAGTTGGGGTGTATAGAGTAAGGAGTAGAACTACTACATGTTATCAAGTAATGAAATGGAAGATTGTTATGGTATATGATAATCTTTTTAATGAAGTTGTAGACATAATTCCTTTCCATAAGTGTGTATCTAGAGACTAATATTGATGTAAGATATGATAAAATATTAATCATTAGAAGAGAACTAAAAACATAGAATGGTAAAATAAGAGATAGATACACCATTTATGTAGATACACCATCTATGTATATTACCTAGGGCTACAATATTGAAATCTATTTTTCATCTAATCAAGAAAAATATTCATTAATGTTCGTGGTAGATTCATATTTAATCTTCAAAATAAACATTATAACTTAAAAATGTGATGTTATGTGTTTGTGTTTATACATTTCTCCACATACATCTAATGTTATGTGTTTGTGTTTATAATTCTACCAATTCCTTTTATGTTTAGCCTATCCATGTTCTAATTCAAGTTTAATGGTTAATCACATGTACCTTTCATTGGATTATTCAAATTTGTACACCACATGCTTATATTGTTACCAACATTTGACATTAGAAAATGAGAGAGCTATGAATTCTTCAAAGCATTGTAAGATATTTTATTTGAGTAGGAGTGTGTAATTTAGAGGTTTTTGCAAATCCACTGTGTTTGAATCCATGGCTAGCACATCTTATTCATAAATTAACAAGTTTGTGTCACATTCCTATAAAAAAGACTATTTCACATTGACATTGGTTGGATAATAAAACAAATAAATAAAATAACATGTCAATCAAAAGCATGGGGAGAAAAATTTGAGCGAAGGTATAGGCATTGTGTGAATGCTTTAGGAACTTCAAGAAAATATGGTGGTTCTCGATTGTTGTCATCATCCTCTTTCTCTGTGTGGAAAAGAGAATGCAAAGTATGGTGTGAGGAAGAGGGATTCTGTAGAAGAGGGTAAAGCAACAAAGGAGAAAGAAAGAAATTATGTAGGAAGGGAAGAAGACTGAAAAAAGTGAGGTTTTGTAGAGAGAGAAAGGGCATGGAAATGAGCGGTTGTAAGCATGGAAAGTTATGTTTTGCAGGATTAGATTTCATGAAAATGGTGGCTCTTTATATACGTGATGTTGGTGTGAAGGCTCAATCAAAAATGTCTTTCGTACCGACACTAAAGATAAGTACATTCCTTCATATTTTCTATTTCAATATATTTACTTCTAAATTAGTTACTCAATCAAAGGTGGTCAAGTTAGGTAGACCCTTTCTCCTAATTACTATTATAAGCAAGGTTATTAATATTTTGGAGATGTTTGGGCCTACACTCACTAGTTACGATTGTTTAAGAGTTTTTGTGGCCCTTGCTACCAACCACTTGAACTTACTTTGCAAATAAGAAATTTCATGAGACCTCTTTTCTTTGAGGTATTTTAACAGTCTTAGAGCCACATAAATGTATCAAGGCATTTTTGTAAAATTATATTCGAGTATGGATTCTTAACCTTGAGCTACCCACAAAATACTAAAATCTAGGATATTTTTTTTCTTATGAATAGATTTCTCAAATAATATTTTAAGGTTAAATTATTTATTTGTAATGCAACAAATTGTAATTTCTCCTATGTGTTCATGACACTTCATTTTTACTCCATAATCTTAGTAATGGACCTTGTTCTAGACATCCTAGAGATAGCTATAAATTATGGCTAGGACATATTCTCCTTGAAATCTATACTTCTAGTATGGAAAAAGAACCTTATATCATAGAATGAACTATAGATTTAGTAAGAAGGTAGGTTATACTCAAATTTCACACTTTATGTATGTATGTTTTAGAATCATAGATAAATTCTTAATAAATTACGATATTATAAGGAAATTCTTGGGTAAATCTAGAGGAAGGGTCTATAAACTTGTAATGTTTCATTTACATGATATTAGCTTTTAAATAAATTTGTACACCCAATTGTGGTTAGGTAATTAAGAAAGGACTCAATTACTATTTTCCCTTCATTGACTACACTTTTTAGGCTCATTGACATCAATTATTGAGTTTACATAGTCTCATACTAGCTCTTCACTAGCAGTTACATGTAGTGACATGTGATGATGAGTCGATAAGTGGAGGGGAAGTCCAAATGGAAGGTATCTATACACACATAGGAGGAATTAAAGAGGGGGATTCTAAGAACAATCTGGGAGAGATCATAGGAGTCAAAGAAATGGAATTCATGGAATGAACTATGATTGCTATGTTGACAAACATAATGTCATGGCTGCATTGATATGCAAAATTGAAAATGATCCATACTATAGTGATGTTGCAAGGATACATACATATCTAGACGTAGGGAATGATAAGTTGTATTTTAAGTGTTATATGGAACATTGATGTCACCATTGATCACAGTGATGAACAATGCCTTGTTTTGTTGTGTCATAGAAGATGCAAACATTAGTGATACACACTAAGACATTCTTGGAATGATAAGTCATATTTTAAGTTTTATATGGAACATTGATGCCACCATTGTTCACAATGATGGATAATGTATTTCCCCTATGTGTAGATATGTATGTATGTCATAGTAGATGCAAACAACATTGATACATATTGATCCCTATGTTTATTCTGTTGGGACATTCTTGGAATGATAAGCTATGTTTTAAGTGTTATATGGAACATTGATTCCACCATTGATGGAAGGGATGGACAATCTATCTTCTTAGTTGGTTGTTTTGCAAGAACATAGATTGTAAGCTAATGGAAGTTAGTTTACATCCAAGCACAAGAAGATATATAATAGCTAGGCATAGTAGCACCTAAGAGAGATCAAGTGACCACATCTAAAAATCCTTATGGAATTATTAATAACCCTTTTATGATACCATTACGCTAAGACAGTAGGGCATAGATAAGGTTGAGATACATATACATTATCTCAAGAGGATAATACAATTATCTGAAGGCTTAGAATATAATTGATTTGGAATAGGACATACAAATGTCAAATAAATACATTTACATTATTCATTCACAACCATAACAATAAAGAGATAAATGCATCCACATAATTTTGTTGATGTTAATGAAAGAGTAGATTGATAAAAAAAATTTAAACTATATTTTTTAATTTTATTTCTAAATTTTCCTTTACTTGCAATTGGAATATATCTTGAGAGATTATTGTTGCATGCAATTGTTTATTTCACCATTCTGATTGATTTTGTAGGCATTGTGATTATTCTCAAAGGTCATTTATAACACATTACTTCCTCAAAATCCCCATTATGCGATTTCAAAACTCAACAATTTCAGGATCATAACAAAAAGTGAAACCATTATCAATGCATTCCTTAATGGTCAAATGTTTTAGAATCCTTGCAGCAAGGTTGACTTCATAGAAGATCTAATGTCATTAAAAGATCCATAGAACTCATGAAATAAGCTAAGATGAAAGATCACTGACTAAGACATTACTATCTTATGTGAAACTAGATTGTTTGTCTTGAGTATGTTATGCAAAAATCAAAGGAAAATGTGAAATTTAGTGCGATGAACATGTGTTATTGGTAGACAATATCTAAATTAGGAAATATAAATAGTTTTATAATTTATAACAAATAATATGTAATGCACCTGCAATAGAAGGGATCAAATAAATAAGATGTAGGCATACCTTGTGTATGCAATGGGATGTAGCATGAACATAACAAAAGAAGGCCTGCTCTCCACCCTTCCATATTGGGTCATGGAGCCTCATGGGCTCTCACCAAACCCCCAAGCAAGAACATACATTGTCCACCACTTTGGTCAATGGTGAAACCAATGTTTCGGTACTTGAGAATTTTCTTGAGTTTAAATCAGTGTTATACATTTTTAAAAGTATATATAGTTGTATCATTTATGACAAAGAATTTGAGATGCAATTGTGAAATAAGAGATGGATTAAAGGACATATAGCCTTAACTTGTATATAAATAGAATGTAGTTGCAGCTCATACACCATGCCAAACATGTGATCGCAAAGCTATTTAGCATTGTGGAGATCTGTAGTTACAGTGGAGAACATTTGCAATCTAAAATGGTTTCAATCAGATATAGTTACACACAAACAAAAATGTGAAATTTAGTGTGATGAACATGTGTCATTGGTAGACAATATCTAAATTAGGAAATATAAATAGTTCTGTAGTTTATAACAAATAATATGTAATGCGCATGCAATGGAAGAGATCAAATAAATAAGATGTAGGAATACCTTGTGCACAAAGCAAGATGCAGTATGTTTACAATTATAACTCCCATATAATTTTTTTTCGGCACCTGAGAATTTTATTGAGTTGAAATCAGTGTTATACATTTTTAAAAGTATATGTACAGTTGTATCATTTATGACAAAGAATTTGAGATGCAGTTTTGAAATAAGAGATCGAATAAAGGACATATAGCCTTACCTTATGTATAAATGGAATGTAGTTGCAACTTGTACACCATGCAAAACATGTGATTGTGAAGCTATTTATCATTTTCAAGATCTATAGTTACAACTGAGAACGTTTGCAATCTAAAATGGTTTCAATCAGATATAGTTAGACACAAATGGTTCAAAGGCGAGAGCATTAGCAGTGGCATCATTGACCATAGAAGAGGAAGGAATTCAAAACAAAATTAAATATAAATGTTATATGGTCAACCAAAGAAGAGGATGGAATTCAGGTTTTTCATTGGAGGAGAGGAGAAGCATAATGCAAGAATTGAAGAGAAACTTCTCTTAGTAATCACCATAGAAGAAAAACTCTAGCTAGCTTGGTGGGAGTGATTGTAACTGCACTATGGAGGGAACGACAAGGAAGCGAAATTAGAAATGGTGGAAATTCTATATGCATTGAAATAAAGAGGGAAAGGAGAAGAGCTATAGTTACCGAAAAGAATACAAACATTTCATCATGATGAAAATGTAAATAATTGTTGGAATCAATCCTCTTCTTTGATTCAGAGTGCATTGTATTCGTTGGCATGTAATCTAGAGTATCTATCAAAAGAGAAAGGCAGATGTATGCATATTACTATAATTTATTTTACATGGGAAAGAGCTTTGAACATTAGTCCTTGTCTCTCTTTAATTACAATATCTATTGTATCTTTCTCCGGTGTCAAGCCTTGAGATTTATGTATTGTTATTGCCCAAGCCATTATCAAGGGGAGTTGTGTTTAGTTGCCTCATGTAATTGGTGTAGTGGGGATGGCTTTTGGGTTGTCTTGATCCCATGGTGGGCCAATGTAGTTTGGGAAGTGCACAACAACATATTTAGATGATTGAGGTGGTTTAGCACCCCTAGCATATACAATAGACTTGAAAAAACCCAATGATCCATTGACCATGCCAGCTGCCATCCAAAGATTTATTGTTAACATTACTTGTTCGCTAATTGCAAGTAAGAGCTCTACTTGAAGTTTCTCATCATTTCCATAATCAAGTGTGTTTTTTTGTGTAATTTTAGCAATACTAATTGCAATGGGAACATTTAAGTGTTGACGCATTTTTCTATTGTGCAAGGTGACCAAGCTATTTGTTGGGAATAAGTGAATAGCTGCATCAAACTATTGGTTTTGTTCAGCTGAAAGCATGAATTTTTTTTGATTCATAAGAGTTTTCCAATCAACTTGGGATGCCTGAGAATTTCTAATATTCAAAAGGAGTCTATAGAATTGTTGTTGTGCATTAGACTGTCCATGTTGGTGGAAGACTGTGTCGAGTGTGACAACATTAAAAGTGTGCCAAATATCCAAGGTTGTGGAGTGAGAAGTGTAGATAGGCCTATCCAAAATAGGCGGCAACTAAGCTAGGTCACCCACAAGTATAACAGAGGCACCACCAAATGGTTGCATATGCCTAGCAAGAAACACTTGCCACAATCGATTATCTATTTTGAGTAACAACTTGGGTCCCAAGAAGCTCATGTCATCAATTAAGATGTACTTAATATGTTTGAAGTCCTCTTGAATTATGGTCAATGGATGTCCTTTCAACAAAATCATATCTCTAATTGGTATTTGAAGAGTTGCATGCATTGTAGAGGCACATATATTGTAAGTGGCCACCCTCGTTGGCACCAAAGCAAGAAAAGGATTCATTCTCTGAATTAGTGATGTATTTTGTGTTCTCTAGATGTTGTCTATAAGAAATTATTTGCTTGTACCTGCAGTACCTTGAATAATCATACGCAATGGTGATGATGAAGATGGGCCAAGATGGTGTTGTTCAATGATATTTAGAGCAAGCTTTTTCTTAAGAGATAGTTGATGAAAAAGTGCAGTTGTAGTAGGTGGGAAAATACTATCTTCAACTATATGCAATTTACTTATTGAGATGAACTCTACAACAACATTATGTAGATTCTCAGGAACATGGTGTGTGCCCCACATGTGATTTAAATTGAAGTCATGTCTACCTAATAGTTGCAGTTGGTCGAAGCAAACATTGTTTGTAGCACCAAGGAAAGAAAGAAACTCCCATTCATATTCATCTGCGGGAGGCAAAGACTGGGTGTTGTCAGTATCACTATCACCTTCATCTTGACTGGTGGGGGAAGCAATAACTCTATTGACATGCCAAGGGTGATAGCCAGCAACATGAAATAGCCTCCAATTTTGTGTTATACTCAGCTTCCTCATCAACAACAATTTTTGAAGTTGCTACTGGTTCAACTATGTTTTTTATTGGTTCTTTCATTATGTGCAGAAGATCAGAGATGTCAGTACTTATAGCAGGAAAAAAATTTAAAGCATCACAATCAATTCAAACATCACTATAGTATAGATCATTTTCAATTTTGTATATCAATGCAGCCATGACATTATGTTTGTCAACATAGCAATCATAGTATGTTCCTTGAATGCCAGTTCTTTAAACAATCACACTTCATCAACACGTAGGCGACATGACAACAAAGTTGCAATGGTCGTGATGTCTTGAGGGAAGCTTATAGTATGACCACTATATTTGTATTGGCCTCCTCTAGCATGGGTCACTTGCAAAACTGGAGCAACTCTAGCTATAAGCATTTTTCAACCTGGGTTAGCTTTGCAAGGACAAGAGGTTGTAGATCCATCTTGTTCATTGAACTAAATCAATGGATGCCCTTTTTAGAAGCACAATGTAGACAAATGGTGTTCAGGATGGATGCTCGCACTTTCATTTCGATGTAGCTTTCCTTGCAAACACCGCAAAATTTCAAATTAGACAAACCATCAATGCATCGGCAGAAGGACTACATTGCAATGCAAAAAAAATCTCCAAATATGTTGTTAAAATAGTGGTGGGCTAATGACGCAGACGACAAGCCATGATCAGAAAGGCTTTGCTGAGATCCACAGTTTCCCATTGTTGAGGCACCTTCATTGGGAAGGTTGTGTGGAAGATGCCAAGGGATGGAGGGTGCGAGACTATAGAAGCGAGCATGTGTTTCCAACAGGCTCGGTAGCAATTTTGGTGTGGCCACTTGATTAGGCGGGGCCAAGCAAGGGAAAAATATGACAACTCTTTGTTGCAAGTATTTGGCCCAACAAATTGCACAAATCTGGTCTCTATGTTGCACATAATGGAGTTGGTTTCTTTGGCATTTTGCTGCCTTTTTTGGTCCACACTTGATGTAGGACTAGAAGTTGAACAAGGTTGAGAAGCCTACAACCATAATATGAGGAAAATAATAAAGTGCTTGCAAAGACCAACTTAAAGAACAATGGTATAGCTAAAGAGGTTAAGCCAACTCAAAACATCACAATTGTTTAGTAACATGATGGACAACAAGAACCAAGATGATAAGTTCTAAACATAGGTGCATATGGGTGTGATGGATAGGAAGTAAGGAAAGCAGAAGTATATGAATGTTGTTTATAAGAAATTTCACATACATACATGTCCACATATTAAATTTTTTGGTGAAAGATTAAAAAATAGAGCATGTTGTCTTAATGTATAACCACTTCTATAATCAACAAAGCAACAGGATCAAGAACACACTAAAACAATGCTTGCTCTCCACCCTACCATATTGTGTCATGGAGCCTTGAGGTTTCCAAGCAAACCCCCGAGAAAGAACATAAATTTTCTAGCACTATAATCAATACTGAGATCAATGTTTAATATTACACTTAATATACAATGTATCAAGCATATGAATGTTGTTTGCGTCTAATCTCAAAAACATACACATCTGCACATAGGAAATATAAAATGAAACACGACAAAACAAGGCTTGCTCTCCACCCTACCATATTGGGTCATGGAGCCTCATGGGCTCTCACCAAACTCTCGAGCAAGAACATACATTGTCCACCTATGAAACCATGATAAGGTCTGGAAAATGAAAAGACCCCTATCCATTAACCCAAAAGATTTTGATTTAAGTATTTTACAGAACTAACTACATATATCCAATACAAGAATATTATGGTTAGTGGCAGTTTTTTTGCTCTAATCACATAAAAATGTGTTATTGGTTTTCCTAATGAAAGAAGCTCTTTGTTTTTGTTATTTTACAATGGGATAGAATTAGAAATTTATTAGTTGTTAAAGATGGACAACTAAAATAATGTTGTCTATAGTGTTGACTGATCAAAGAGTTTTCACTATTTCATTGCATAAGAAGTTTAAAAGTTGGCATTTCGTAGGACAAGAAATACTCACAAAAGCCTTTGTTGTTGCTCACATTTCTTTTGTTGAACCCAATTCAAGTGAAGAAATTCTTGTTACATCTTGTTTAGATACTGATAGAATTTCAGGTAAGCATGAATATGCTCCAAACTCAAATCTATACATGCATTTCACTTGAACTGGGTTCTTCACTTTGAATGTTTTTTGTAAGGAATTTCACATACATACATGTCCACATGTAAAATTTTTTGGTGAAAGATTAAAAAATACATCATGTTGTCTCAATTTATAACCACTTCTATAAGCAACAAATCAACAGGATCAGGAACACACTAAAAGAAGGCTTGCTATCCACCCTACAATATTGCGTCATGGAGCCTTGAGGGATCCCAACAAACCCCCAAGCAAAAACATAAATTTTCTAGCACTATAATCAATGCTGAGATCAATGTTTAATATTACACCTAATAAATAACCTATCATACATTTGAATGTTTTCTACATCTAATCTCAGAAACATACAGATTTGCGCATATGAAATATAAAATGAAACACAACAAAAGAAGGTTGCTCTCCACCCTACCATATTGGGTCATGGAGCCTCATGGGCTCTCACTAAACCCCCGAGCAAGAACATACATTGTCCACCACTTTGATCAATGGTGAAAGAAATGTTTCTTATTACACTTAATATATATCCTATCATTCTAACAACTCCTTTTTGAGGCCGAAAGAAATAATAACTTAAAAGGTGCATCTAACTTCAAATACCTATATATCGGTGTAGATTTTTTTTTTCAAACACATATATATAGGCATTTCATGCCTTGGATGCATTTGTAGGGATCTGTTGCTCATATATATATATACACACAAAAAGAATGTGTGGAAATTTATGTATGTGGAATTACATCAAGAGAATAGGTATACTGTCTACCACTACAATAAATACAGAGATCAATGTTTAATATTACATTTAATATACATCCTATCATACATACGAATGTTATGTGCATCTAAGCTCAAAGACATACATAACTACACATAGGAAAAATAATATGAAACACACCAAAAGAAGGCCTGCTCTCCACCCTACCATATTGGGTCATGGAGCCTCATGGGCTCTCACCAAACCTCAAAGAAGGAACATACATTGTCCACCACTATGATGAATGGTGAAACCAATGTTTCTTATTAGGCTTAATATAAAGCCTATTATTGTAAGAATTCCTTTTTGAGGACGAATCAAATAACAAATATCTTCCCAAAATAATAAACATGGGGAGGAGTATATATGAATGTTGTCTATATCTAATTTCACATACATACATATCTGCACACAAGAAAATAAAAATGAAACACAACAAAAGAAACAATCCTCATATACACTTACAAATAAAAATCTATTCAGATATATATGCATCTAAATTTATATGTAGACAACACACATATATATCCATAGGTGGAGTTTTCAATAGAGAAATCATCACGAGAGCAAAGGAAATAAACATCACTTGGAACAGGCTGGAAAATAAACATCACTTGGCAAAGGCTGGCATGGTAATATCACTTGTTTGCATCTAATTTCACATACATACTGTGAACCCATTTTCAAACTTGCATGGAAGAAATGAACAATCACACTAATAGATCAAAATGCAAGATTAAAACATGAGTTCCCCATAAAATCCATCTGCATTGTTAGAAAACAAGGGAAAAAGATGAAATACTTGAGAAAATACAATCGAAAATAACAATTCCTCATTCTTAAACGAAGCAAACACTTGATCTTATGGGGAGATTGGTGCTACTTTGATATGGAAAGTAGCCCTTTCCCAACCCCTTTAGATAAGCTAATGATAATGATGGACAAGATCATTTCTCAAATGAAGAGAGTGACCTTGCATGATCTTGGAGATGAATTGTTAAGATTGTGGATTGATAGTGGACAAAATCAATTCTCAATTTAAGAGAATGACTTTGCATAAAGATGTGGAGGATTTGCTTGAGGATGAAGCTTCTCATTTAAATATTTTCAAAATTCTAAGTGTTGAAGAGAGACCAATGTGGGACTAAGATTGGACCAATGAAAGAAGGACACTTGTCATCATGTGATAGGCCAATGGATTTGCAAGATTACGGAAATGTGCCCATGAGAGGGAGAATTTGAATTCAAATTTGAGAGTAAATGCTAAGTGGGGGACAAGAAAATGAGCAATAAATGCAATGTTGGAGGGACAAATCAACTTGCCTTTGAATTCAAAATTGAGGGAATATTCCCCATAAATGCCATGTTGATGGAAAATCTTGTATTTAATAAATCAATAAATTGATTTATATGTGCAAGTGGCTAAATCTAGAGAATGCAAGTGGGTGAGATTAGCATTAGATTATGATTAATTAGCTAGGATGATGATTAGGATGAGTTTGACCTCTTTAACTTAAATATTTGATTTATTTAAATCAGAAAAGGATGGGAAATGATTTGGATTTAATTAAATAAAAGGTTTGATTTATTTAATTAAAATGAGGGTGATGGGATCAAGTTGATTTATTTGATTTAAACTAATGACTTTAGGAGATTGATAAATAAACTTGATTTATTTGCCGAATGGATGAAGGTGAACCTGATTAACTGAATGAGTGGATGCATGTGAAGCCTGATTTAATTGATGAATGCATAATGTTAATTTTGCATGTCTACACATACATATCTTCACACATGGATGAATGTTGTCTATGTCTAATTTCATAAACATACATATCTATACATAGGGAAAATAAAATGAAACACAACAAAAGAAGGCATGCTCTCCACCCTACCATATTGGGTCATGGAGCCTCATAGGCTCTCACCAAACCCCCGAGCAAGAACATACATTGTCCACCACTATGATGAATGGTGAAACCAATTTTTCTTATTGTGCTTAATATAAATCCTATTATTGTAAGAATTCCTTTTTGAGGATGAATCAAATAACAACTATCTTCCCAAAACAATATTTAACATGGGGATGAGTATATATGAATGTTGTCTACATCTAATTTTGCACACATACATATCTGCACACAGGAAAAGAAAAATGAAACACAACAAAAGAAACACATACTTTTTGTGTCTATATATTTCCAAGCAAAAAATTCCTACATATGCATCCAACACATGCAATGCATATATATATGCAGCTGCAAAACAAAATCTACACCAATATATATATATATATATATATATATATATATATATATATATATATATATATGAAGTTAGATGCACATATATACACATTGTTGATTGCTTTTGAATAGCTTCAAAACTATTATTTCATTTATGGTTTCTATGTAGTGGCAATGGTTGCAAAGAAATAAAACAGTCCACACATATGCTTAGAAAGAAAAATATATATAGATATATATTCATCTAAAGTTATATGTAGACAATGCACATATATATCCATAGGTGGAATTGTCAATAAAAAAATCAGCACGAGAGCAAAGAAAATAAACATCACTTGGCACAGGATGGCATGGCAACATTGTTTCATGTATGGTTTCCATATAGTGTCGATGGCCACAATAATATTTAGCATTCTAAAGTTACCAAAGCAATTGAACTGTTTATGTTATTTTCAATAAGGAATTGTTGACTATTGTTCTATAACTTCAACTGCTATCAAGATTGTGAGCCGCCATTGTGACAAGTGTTTATACAAACAACATATATAAATATCCACACCTAAACTTGTCAATACATGTGATAAAAAATATAGAGCACATTTAAGCAGCATGAGAAGATTATAGAGCACATATATGAGAATATTCTACACTCAACCGACACAAGAAGATTAAAACTAGAGAAATGAGATGACAAATTTTTTATTACATTTTGTATTTTAAGCATATACAACAATAAAATGCGGAATAACTATGGATTCAACTGAGCGAACACTATAGCCAACAAAAATTGTGGAGAGATAAAAGTATGTGGCAATCGAAACAGACAAGAAGCAAATAAATATACCGATATTAAAAATTGGACTTATCTATATATATATAAACACATGACCTCATAGATACATGTGGAAAATGCATATACATATATACAAAAATACATATAAACATTCAAATATGCATGCATATACACATACAAATGTGTTACAGACACATATATCTACACACACCTGTATCAAGATGTTGTATGCACTCAGAAAATTCAATTGCATGCATATATGTTTATGTATATACATACGTAGATGTATACATGCATACAACAATGAGTAATAGATGAAAGCTAACTGGATATCAGCAGAAAAGAACATCTAACTAATATCACATTGAAACTTCCCTGGGAATTGGACATTCCGACAGGTGACTAATATCTTTCTGTGGACGTTCATTTACTTGTCAAACCAGGGGACCTAGACTTTAATGGCGCAACAAAATATATGCACTAGGAATTTGTTTTAGTCAAATCTTAGCAAAAATACATACTGGAAAGAAATTCTATCTAAGCTACAGAATGGTAATGCAGAATTCTTTAACTCAACTATGCTTGATTAAAAGCAGGCCTACGACTCGAAGCACAAACCATGAACTGGCCTTATCTTTGGAGGATCCGCGAGGGATGGACTCTCTATCTGCAGGAGAGTGTAAGACTGAGTTTGCATAAAAACTTCAAAAGATGAAAGCTAACTGGATATCAGCAGAAAAGAACATCTAACTAATTAACTACAGATACTTACTAAGTGGGCCACCTTAGCAAGCATCTACTGATTACACAGATGCTGAACTCAGAACTTCATCGATCTTTATTCATGAAGACAGAATGAAATACATTGTCTTGTTGGTGTGAAAACTAACAACAAACTTTGCTTCTGGTCAAACAGATTTTGTCTTTCATTATCATACTGATTCTTACATGATCTCTGCTACTCTGTTTCTATCTTACCTAAAAATCATCTATTACTCATTCTATTTCTCTTCTATTGCTACCTCGCGCAGGAGGAGTATCTTATTTTTAAATTAAAGAACAACTAACTAACTAACTTCATCAAAGAAAGACGTGGAAGTAAAGTATATCCCTGAATCAAGGAACAAACTTCATAAATGAATTTATGTGTTCAACCCGATTCAGAGAGAATCTAGCGCTCCACTCTCTCCAGATTGACTTTCCATTAAAAATCTTTCCAAATCGGTTTCGGTCAAAGAGTCTTTGGCGGAGCTTCCTCAAAGTCGTGCAGGAAATGGGCTTTACTGCAAGGCCGAGATCGGCTGCGCTTGACTCGATCCTTCTTCAACAACCTGCGAAACAAAAGGTAACAGACGCGCAAGAAGAGGCATATGGTACATACATGATATCTATTCATTAATCACACATTTCAAATCTACTTCACCATTTAAAAACTATATACGATATACCAGCCATTTTCGGGAGTCAACAGGGCAATAAATGCAATCAAGTCAACACAATAGGCTGCAGGAATATAAAAGTGTCTTGCTACAGGATATCCCCATAAAAGGTTTCATCAAAGTTTAAACAGCCATGAAATAACAAAAATGAAATCATTTAAAAGTTTATCATATCATCAAATTATGAGCATATTTTAGGCTCATCACTGCCCCCTACTTAGCCCAATGCTGGTCCTCCGGCATTAACTTTCTGGTGATTTCTCTCTGAAGTAGTGGCTGCATGACTTTGGAATGGATGTCCAAACCTGTAATAGAATCCTCTGAAATCCGACACCTTTCATATCTGCGGTCTTCTAATTCACTGTTAAGATTTGTAGCCTGATGATAATATAGGGGCCACATTAGCACAGGGGGTCTGGATGTCAGTGGCAGCCACAATTCAAATCTTGTTTGAAGTCCCAATTGAATATATCTGCTGGTTCATTTGAGTGCAGCTGTAAAGTTGAGGGGACCATGTGGTTCTGACTTTCTTAACCCAACAGTCAATTTTTCCCATCTTTTCTCAGTTCTGGTATATGCTAATCTCCAAAATGAATATTGTTGTGCCTAGAATTCATCATATACTTGCTTTCTGATGTCAAATATTTTTGCTCTAGCTGAAACATTATTAATACCATATGTCAATGCAAACCAATCTTTCAGCATTGCATGTGGGTTTGAACTTTGAGAGCGTAATGGGACAGGCTCTGTTTTCTCAATTTCCTCATACGTTTCCCACTGTCTGCCATAATTCACCTCATTTGCTGCCCATGACATGAATGCTCTCAAATGAATATCACCAATGTATGGAAGAGGATTCCATTCTGTTTCAAGTGGTATTAAAAAGCCATGCAAATAGAATTCACACAGAGAATTCCTTAACCAGTTAGGGGCTGCTTGATATGCTTCATAAAATTCTTTGGCAGAATGAATTATGGGGTCTTGGTTTCTGGAAATTCTCATCAATTGAAACCATAAAAACTGTTCTTTGAGGCACAGAGCATAAACTCTGGGTGGCGGTCTGCATTCCATAATTTGACCGGTTACCTTTAGCATTTCATCCATTTTTGCTTTCAATTCAGCAATTTCCTGTTTCTGATTTTCAATTTTCTTTTTCAATTTCTTCTTTTCTATTTGCCACAGACTTTGTTGCATATCAGTCTGGGCAATGTGTCGAAAAGTCACAGTTTGCAGTGTAACTGTTTCCCAATTATTTTTAACAAATTCCAGAAATTCAATTAAAAAGGTCCTCCTATACACAACAATGGCTTTACACATTGCAGGATGAAATATAACTTCATTAGGCACATTTAGTTGTTCAACCAGTTTTTGTTCTTGCTGCAGGATAAATTCTTCTTGTTGCTGCGGTGAAGAAGTCTGAGCTTCCTCTGAGAATTGCATAGCAGCATTAACCAGATCATCAAGACTTGGCAACTCATGCCCATTATGCCCTACTTCTTTTGTCTCAACTTGTTCCTCTTCAGGAACGACCGAACTCTGAGCAGCATTCTCAGATTCAACAGATCCTTCTGAAATTACAATCACCTCAGGTTGCGGTGAAACAGGGGAGGCCCTAAATTGTTTCCTTGTGGAAACCCTTCTTGGTATTGATGTGGCTGCAGGGGGTGTTCCGGTAGCTTTTATTTTTCTTGTTTGTTCAGGGGGCTCTGCCCTACCAGAGGATGATGGTGAACTGGTAATATCAACAGCTGTTGCTGTAGGAGAATCTGCTGCAGGGGAAGGTGCTACAGGAGAGGAGCATTGCCTTTTCTGAGAACGAGGGTCAGATTCTGGGGACCCTTCTGCCTTTGATTTTCCTTTCTCCCTCCTAGCGGCAGACCTAGTTTGTACCGTAGCAGAGGATTCAGCTGTGATAGCTACAGGATCGGGTGCTACAAGAGTAGATGACCCTTGCCCTGTTCCACTAGTAGATGCAATTTCTTTCTTCTTTCTTTGAGGCCGTGGGGTAATTACCCTAGGGGGTTGTGGAGGTTGTAAACTCTTTTGGGCAACAAATTGTTGCCAGGAGAGAGGTGAAACGTCTCTCAAAGAGTGCTCAATAAGCAATTTAATAAGGCCATGATGAGTGACAGAGTTATCTTTCCCCTGTTGAGTTCCATGGGCATTTTGCTCTAAAAACTTTAACAAGAAATTCAGAACATTCACAGCCAACCCATGCCTTATATGGCTTAATAATTTAAAATGATGCGAATGCAGATAAGAAAAACGGCCTTCACAGGTTAAATACCTCATTATATAAGTGGCATACTCTAAATATGGAAGAGGTAGTGACACTCGCTTGCATCCTTGCTTGGAGATGTCCAGCGGTCCATCAGCAGGCATCGAAAATTCAGCCCTTGCAGCTGCAACATATGAAGAAAAGTTTTCTCCAACGGCTGGGATCCCGGTTACCTCAGCAATTCTATCTTCGGTTGCAACAAATGTTAGACCCCATACGGTGGCTTCCCCTTCAGAAAGTGTTCTCAAAAATTCTGTCGCAGCCTCCTCATCAAAATCATTTAAACTCAGAAAATAATTTAACTATTCACAGAGGCTAAATGCTTGGGCAGTCTGCGGGTTTTGCAACAACAATTCATGAGCTACAGGCTCATGTCGTACCAACTGACCACCCATGTCTGCAGTTTTTCTAGCTGAACTCAATTTCTTGCTGAAGATTCAAATTCTTTATTTCCTTTTCTGCTCTGGTTTTTCTCCGTCAGGCCGCCACATTTCTTTCTTTTTTCCAAAAATGAACTTTCTTAAACAAGCAGTCTTAATCGTAGTTTGCAAGAAAAAGATGCATTAAAGAAGGTCATGCAATCACGTTTGGAAAGTACCAGAAATATATTAAAGAAAGATTATTTTGCAGTTATGGCAGCGGCGAAAAGACAGGCTTCAAACGATGAATTACCCCGCCCCCTACTTAAAAGATGACATGTGTCCTCACATGTACTAAAAAATAGGTAGAGATTCGGGTGATAATGACCGGTACATGCATAGCAGTAATTGAATGGAATGAAATAAATCAAATATGCGATATGAAAAGATATGGCGTACCTTTAGTAATTGCACGTACGTGTGAAGAAAGATGACGGCGCTGCATGAATTGACAAGTTGGAAATATATCTGAATTAAGGTTGATGCAGACGGATGAAGTGGACGGGATGATGTGGGTGGATGAAATGTACGAATGAAATGGATGGATGGAATGGATGGATGGAAGATAAAGAAATGAGGTGGGGGCGATAAATTTAAATGGAGAAAAGGGGTTTTCTTAAAAAGAAAACCTTTATTATGGGCATGCTTTTTGAAAATTAGAGGAACGCTGCAGGAGAAAGGCCAGAGCCTTCGGCTGTAGGAAGAGTAGCGGGAGGAATCTGAATGAACTGCTTCATGAAGTCTTCCTTGGAAACTGGCTTATGGTACAATCGGAGTTGGTGGCCATTGATGAGCAATTTGAAACAGACTGGATCAATTGTGACCAGCTGCACAGCTCCATTGTCAAACACATTTTCAACCTCATAGGGGCCAAGCCAGCGTGTTGTGAGTTTACCCTAGTTTTCTTGGTACCTAGAATCATATAACAAAGCCCAATCTCTAGCAAAATTTTTTTTGGTTTTGATGTGCTGATCATGCCATCTCTTTCTCTGCTGTTGGATTACTTTTGTATGCTGCAGGGCAGCTTTTCTCATTTCGTCCAAAGCATTTAGCTGCAGGAGACGGTCCTTCTGTGTTTCAGATAAGTCCATGTTGAGTTCAAGAACTGTCCTTAAAGTTTTATGTTCAAATTCAATGGGTAACATAGCTGTTTTCCCATAGAGCAACTCAAAAGGTGTAAACCCAGTTGTTGTTTTCCATGTAGTTCTGTAAGCCCAAACTGCTTCAGGAAGTCTATTACTCCAGTCTTTCTTATGAATCTGCACTGTCTTTGTGAGGATTGCTTCAATTTCTCTGTTTGTTACCTCCGCCTGACCATTGGCTTAAGGATGATAGGGGCTGGACTTCCTGTGTTTGATCTTATAGTCATTCATAAGTGCAGTGATCAGATTTGATTAAACTGAGCTCCTTGATCAGTTACAAGCTCTCTGGGGACTCCAAATCTGGTGAAAATTTGTTCATACAAAAATTCAGCAACTTTGTTATCTCGGGCATTAGTCATAGCTTTTACCTCGACCCATTTTGTGACATAATCCGTGCAAACTAGAATATATGACTTTCCATTTGATGGTGGATCAATTGGTCCCACAAAATCCATCCCCCATTTATCAAAAGGGGTGACTATTACTTGCGGATATAGTGGCATTTCATCTGACTTAGTTGGTCTTCCCATACGCTGGCATCTGTCACACTTCCTTGTATAGGCCACAACATCCTTATGTAATGTTGGCCAGTAATACCCTATTGTAAGAATTTTCATTGCTGTTCTTTTTGCTGCAAAATGCCCTCCACATGGTTCATCATGGCAGGCATGCAAGATATCATAAGTCTCATCTTCTCTTACACATCTTCGCATTACTTGATCAGGGCCAGTATAAAACAGACAATTGGCAATCCAGGTAAAGTTGAAACTTTTCTCTGTCAACAACTTTTTTTTTTTTTTGGAAAAAATGAGCTGGTATTCTGTTTGCTGCCAGATAATTAGCAATATCTGCATACCAGGGTGTATGTGCAACAATGGAAAACAAGTGTTCATCTAGAAATCTATCATCAATGACCTCTTGTTCCTCAGATGCAGCTGATTGAAGTCTTGATAAAAAGTCAGCTACGACATTAGCTTTTCCTGGTTTGTCAATGATTGTGATATCAAATTCTTGTAACAACAGGAGCCATCGTGCCAATCTACCAAAAATGGCAGGTTTGTTCATCAGGTACTTGATTGCTGCATGGTCAGTGTGGACAAATATCTGATAACCTGTGACATAATGTCTGAATTTATTCAAAGCATATACTACTGCAAGCAATTCCTTTTCTGTAACAGTATAGTTGAGCTCAGGACCTTGAAGGTTTTTGCTGATCAAGTAGATAGCATGCTCAATTGAATTTTATTTTTGACTTAAAACTGCTCCTATACCAAAATCAGATGCATCAGCATGTATGTGAAAAGGCAGGTTCCATTTTGGACCTTGAAGAACAAGGGCTTTGGTAAGCAAGTCCTTTAGCTGCAGGAAGGATTTTTCACAGGCCTCGGTCCACTCAAATTGGGAATCCTTTGTTAACAAAGCATAAAGTGGACTGGCAATTTTACTAAAGTCTTTTATAAACCTTCTATAATACCCTGCATGACCAAGAAAACTTCTAACATCTTTTTGTTTTGCAGGAGTTTGTAA
>VDFB02373365.1:87851063-87913840 GCA_007258455.2 Sequoia sempervirens
TACAAAACAAATGGCAATCCGATTTGATCAAAGTGGCCAAGGCCTCTTTTTGAGTAACTCTTCAAACCCTTCTGACTTAGATCTCAAGGTAACATTCCCTAGACTTCGTTTAAACTGATATTTTAGTTGTACTTGTGTTCTTTGGAAAAGCTGGTTAATGTTAAACAACGTAGCAGTAAGAGTGAAATCTCATTGTTTCCTTGTCTAGTTTGTGAATATGATTTAGTGATGTTGTAGGTGTGCTTGTGTGCTTGCAACTGAAAACTTTTGTATTTATACTATGGGCATTGGAGGGTGTATAAAATTTAAATAATGTCCCTAATACCATTTGTAATTTGCCACGTCTGCAGTACTTGAAAATAGAATGTTGTAGGGGTTTAAATAATTGTTCTGTTTCCATTGCCAACCTATCTTAGTTGTGGCACAAGAACATTGTCCCTGTTTTAAATGATGGAAATTGATCACATCTCTAAGAACAACCTCTCTTGCAAAAATCTTGGGGATGTGTTTAGATTTAGTGTGGCTATCAGACCTTTTTTGGATACTTTTCTTGGACTTTTTGAGCCTTCAGGAAGTGCCTTAGTGCTTCCTCCCTCTCTTCCTTTAGTCATTTCCCCTGCAGCCAACCTTCCTACCGTCTACTCATTTTCTTTGCCTTGCAAGTTCTACTTGGTGTTGACACCTCTGCTCCTCTTTTATTTGACAGTAGGGTATTGTGATGCATAATTCTCCTCTTTCTACCTCAACCTTGGGTCTTGATTCACTTCCTCACCTTCATCAGTGTCGCTAAATGAGTATGCAACCTCAGTGTATTATTCAGAGCTAATCCCTGTTGCATCTGCTTAAGAGTTTCTGAAGCCTTTAAAAAATTCGTTTTTGTGCTTATCCTACAATTCGTGTGTTCCATGAGAATCATTGTATGGCTTCGCTTCCTCCAATCTTCCTCGCTGGTAGTGACCTTTCCGCTTCTCCAATTTTGATGAACTTTAGTCTGAAAACAAGGTTTCCGATGGTTTAGGAATGTGTTTATTAAAATGAAAATTTTAGCCAAGATTTTATTAATGGGAACATTTAGTTTTTAATATTACTGCATCCTTTACCTTTCGTAGTTAGTAAGTGTCAGGGTAGTTGCTTCTGACAAAATTCCCCTATCCTTCTTGCTTCAATAGATGCCCAAGCTCTCATTTTGGCACAGACAGAGTGGTCGCTGGCGAGGGATATTAAATTTGTCTTACATTTGTAAATTGCATTTGCTTGAAAATTACTAAAGCCTTTCAATGGATCCTCTCTATGCATAAACTCCAATTATTGCATTCCTTGAGATCATTTTTCTTTGAAGAGAGTTCTGCCAAACAGATCATGTACCAAGTCTGCGTTTCCACTTCTTGTATACATTTTTACTAGGGTTGTAATTGCCTTAGCTTTTGGTAAGGATAATTTGGAGTACCGTAGACCTTTTTAATTGTTATTGTCGAATGCCATCAATGGAAATTGTACTCTCAAAGATCAATGTCTAAAATGTCTTATTACCTTAATGCTGGTGAGGTGGCATGAGGAATTAAGCCCCACGCCTATTTAAAAAGGATGTCCCTAAAAAAAATATAAAGTAAAAAGGGGAAAGCCTTGCCTTCCATGTAATTCCCTTAGTTCATTCTTCTCATTTAACTAAGGTAATTCCCCTCCTTTTTGCCTAAAGAAAAGAGTAAAAGTAAGATTTAAAATTATTACCATAAATTTTTTGAAGTGGGCCCAACCCAATCTTTTAGTAAGTTATAAATAAGGAAGTTAGTAAAATCCTAATAAGCCAATATGTTAGAAAGAGGTTAAGAATTATTAAGTTGATAAAATTAGTTAAATTAATAGTATGTTAGTAATTATTAATTTCTTAATTGTTTATTTATTTATTTAAGATTAATCTTTTTTTTATGATTATGGAAATGTGTTTTTAGATTGGATTGTTAATAATTTTATTTTATTTTTGGGAAAGTGATAATTATTTAATTAATATATATTCATTTATCCTAGTATGATAGTCCATGAGAACATAGTATAGTTGGTGGCATTGATGAGACTTGACCTTCTAACAAGATTAGGAGAATGCAAAGCATCTCAAGTTAGTGATTGAGAAGTTGATTAAAATGCAATTATGATGAAAGTATTAGGGCAATAAATAAACTACTTCTATAATTTATCAAATCATTTCTTAAATCTTATACAAGAGATAGTTATCTTTAGCAATTCGGATAGTAATGTTTAGCGGAAATCTAATAAAGAAAGAAAGGTTTGCAAAGTGTATAAAAGAGAATAATAGTGGTTATGTTTAAACATGGATGTTTATATTACATTTTCTTGGCACGAAAGATGGATTGGTTTTATATGCGGTATTTTGTAATGGTTGATATGTTGGTTAAGACAACCATGATTTATGTAATTCTCTAAAAATGGTTCACTCTAATAGTTACAAGGATTTATATATATGTATATGTATATGTATAGGTATATGTAAATGTATATGTATATGTGTATATATATGTGTATAAATATACACGTGTATTGTGATTATAATTATAGTTTAAGTTGTGTATAAAGGTACATTGGTTATCTATAAGAGTATGACATTAATAGGGAAATGTATATAAAAAACGTTTATGTAATTACTTTAATTATTTAAATGATTTCTTAACGAGTGAAAAGATAAAGTATCATGATTATCATTTCGACTATGTTAGTTTAATGTTATTGTTGTGTTTGTGTTAGGAAAAGTGGATTTTTGTTAAGGTTTACCTTAGATATCATCATTTGTGACATTTATAGCCTCAAAATTTGAGTAAAGAAATTGATAAGTTGTTTAACTTAAATAATTTTGATCTATTGATGGATGAGTTAGTATTTGAAATGTGGAAGTGATGTCTTTATTTGATATTGTGAGAGTGAACTTTTATGGTTATTGTGATTGCTTGTCCGTGATGGATTAATAGATATTCTTGATGGTTCTATCTTGACGTGAATTCCTCTTGGTTTGGAGTTATTTTGAGAAGATTTGATTTGTGAACTTGGTTATTATCCTTCATGATTATTATACATTGAATGATTTTGTACAGTTAAAGGTTGAATGATTATTATTTGCTTGTTTGATTTTCCATCATGTCTCTCTTGGATGAATTGTCAATTGACTTAGCTATTGGGTATTGTGTTTGATCTTGTATGAAGATGATAATCTTTGAAAGTGTTGGCTACTAGTCAGTTATGATATTGCCTTCCTTACTTTTCTCTTGTCATTTTGTGATTATGGAAATTATTTGGTCATTTTGTGGATTCATGATGTGAGTCTTCCCTTTTGTGTTAATTCTGATTAAGGAGACTTTTTGTAATAACCTTCCTGTAGTCTCTTTTGAGATGGTTGAGAACCCAAGAGTTTGAATTACCCTTTTGTGGGAGTTTGCGGATTTTTGATATTTTAGGCTTCCAGAGGCAATGGAGAAAACTTGAATTATATTGATTTTTCATGGTTGGACCTTTGTGATTCATTGATATTATTTCTAATTTTGAGCTTTGTGGGTGGTACCTCCTTTGTTCTTGTTTCAGTGATATGGAATGGGTTTGCGAGATGGTTCTTGCCTCGCATGTTGTGAGTTATGCACACTTTGATTTTTATGTGAGCTGAGGTACACCCCTTGCTTGTATTTAGTTTTGGTGTCGTAGGGAGAGTGGCTCTTCATGGGGGCCGACGCACAAAGGGGTTGTTTGGGTAACCCATGGAAGAGTTTCTTAAGCAAGTGATAATGTAATTAATTAACTAGTAGGTTGGGTAGATAAAAACTAAACAAGATTAATTATGAGCCTCACCCATACCGTTAGTGATTTCACAGGCTAAGGATGGGATGAGAAGACCTGGTTGGTAAGATCACTGCCTTGTCCTCACAAAAGGTAAGTGGTTCCGTATGAGTCACCCTATGGAGTGGTACCTTGAGATAGGCTACCTGGATAACCATAGATGGAGGTGGTACCTTGTGATAGGTTGCCTGGATAATCCATGTAGGGCCATGGGATGACACTCTCCTATAATACCCATTTATGTTCCCTTGTTTGGTTGCCTCTGGGAGTGTTGATTGAATTGTTGATGTTGTTGAGGCAATTGGTTCTTGGTGATTGTTGTTGAAGCCTCTATGTTCTATCTTTAATGTTGCACACATGCCTCATGGAAATTTAATTGATGTTAATGAAAGGTGCCCTTGTTATTTATTGTTGGTTGATATTGTGATTTCATTTGAAGGCTTGGGATCCTATTGTTGTTGGCACCTCTTATGGTTATTTAGTGTTGAACTATAATCTTAACATTTGGTTATGTTGAACTTTTCATTATCTTGTTTTGGCTAAGTGATGGCAATGTTGTGGTTTGTTATCTTGAGTTGATGATATCCTTGTTATGGATTCTAGTTTGCTATTGGTTTGTTTGATTGTTTTGGATTGCAGTATGGGGATCTTTCTTGTCAACTCCTAGCACAGGGGGTGTACTTTTGAGTCCACATGGTCGAGTGAAACGTGCTATGCACCCCATTGGGTTCCCAGGTTGTGTTCATGATGCAGAAGTGGATATAGAGTTTTCAGAGCTTCCCTTGGTTGAAGACTACTTTTCACTTTGTACCCTTTTCTTCTTTGATGTATCATCTTTGTAATTGGTGTATCTTTTCCTCTACATGACAGGATGCATATGTACTCCTGAAGTGATGTAATGTACTCCTGAAACAATTGTAATGTATTATTATGTCCATGATGTGTTGTATTTATGGAAATATGCTCCACCATTGTAATGTTGAACTATGAATTGGAATTAAATAGAATGATGTATGTATCTTTTATATTTCCTTTGAACATGGATGGTTATATTTTATCTTTATGTAATCTTGATTCATTTGTTAATGTTATGGTTTTATTTTTAGGTTTTTGTGACGCCGTCTTGTGTACCCTAGAGGACGTAGTGGTCATTGTAATTGTATAATTGCTTGTATGTAATATATGTTCATGTTCATCTTATGTTATGTTTCACTTTCAAACAAAATTATTGTGCTTTTATTGCAATTTTTTTGTTGTCCTTTGGGGTTCGCATGGTAGGGCATTACACACTCTCTCTCTCTCTCCCTTTCCCTTTCCCTCTCTCTCCCTCTCCCTCTCTCTCCCTCTCTCTAGCTCTCTTGCCCACCCTCCACCTCCTAATTACTCTTGGGTATATGTTTTCAAAAATTGGATATCCGATTTAGATTAAATATCCAATTTAGGTCAAATATCCGATTTAAATCAGATATCCGATTTAGATCAGATATCTGATTTATAGCACCAAAATATTACATTTTAAAATGTTTTTCAAATTAGATAACAGACAAAAATTGGATATCCAAAACAAATTGGATATCTGATTTGTAGTACTTTGTCTTGGGCATTGCTATGGAACAATTTACTGACTCCATCTAGGCCACTGTTCAAACCAATATTCTTTCCTTTATGGCTTGCATATTGTGTTAATGATTGGAACATAGTAAAATAGTTCATGTTATATAGTTTATATTGCTTTCCATAGGGTATTATTGATTGTTCCTATGTGCCTTTGGCTACTTTCTTGTATATTCAATTAGGTTGACTGCTTTAGTTATCCCATTATCCTTTAACTTGGCGTTTGCAACCATTTTATTGTTTTGTTAATATTATTACTATAGGTATCACAACCTTCTTCAAGTGTCAACACCACATCAAGTGTGGAGCGTAAAAAGGCAGCAAAGCACGAAAGAAACCATCTTTATTATGCACACCACAAAGACCAGATTTGTGTAAGTCGATGAGCCAAGTACTTGCAACAAAGATGTGCTCTAGACTGAGCTAGCTTGTCACCCCATGCCCAGTTAGGCATACCACCATTTCAAGCAAGATTGCCAGTAACATTTTCTCACTATTACTCCCCCTCAACTTCCACCCCTTCGCAGTTGCACTGCACCCATCACTATGAATCTACCTCCGCAATAATTGGTTGCACATTGCTGCAAACCCTTGCTAGGCATGCCTTTCCAACCACATCTTCGGCAGCCCAACCCTCAAGCAACATTTTTGGTGAATTTTTTTTCATAGAAATGCAACCCTTCTGCTGGCGCATTGATGCTTTGCCTGAATTAAAAAAAATCTATTTGAAATAAGAGCTATACTAGCATGAGAGTCTGAGCATCCAGTGTTGGCATTGCCTTTTTACGTTGTTATTCTGAAAAAGGTGTCCATAGATATAGCCTAGCAAACAAAATGGATCAAGGGCCACAACCAGTCGTCCTTGCAAAGCTTACTCAAGTCGAAGAAATGCTTATAGCCAGAGTTGCTCTTGTTTTACAAATAACCCATGCTAGCGGAGGCCAATACAAATATAGTGGTCATACTATAAGCTTCCCACAAGACATCACGAGAATTGCAACTTTGTTGCCACATCGGCTACATGATCTTGAAGTTGTGATTGTGTGAAGAATTGACATTCAGGGGAAAAACTATGATTGCTATGTTGACAAACATAATGTCATGGTTGCATTAATATAAAAAATTAAGAATGACCCATACTACAGTGATGTTGCAATAGATTGTTGTGTCGTAGAAAAAAGGACCCTTTGCTTGACATGAGATTAATTCATGATAAAATGGACTTAATAAGGCCTTAATCTAGTGTTGTGAGGCATTTTATGTGTTAACATTAGGTCTTGGACCCTTGCAAATCAAATAACATGCTTTTAATGATGTCTTGTAAAGGTGTTGAAAAGTCTTGTAAAGGACTTTCATGCTTTTCTAGACTTAATTAACCTATTTCTCCCTAATTCAACATTATAATTTTTTTTTAATAACATTATTACATCAATCTACAAGGTTCTTAATGTAAATTTAACTCTAAACTAGTGTTGTAGTATGATTTACACATTCACATTGGTTTTTGTGCCCTTCTAGGCTATGTGGACCTAATTTTAGTGTTGTAAAGTGTATGTAATCATACTTTCACATTGTTTTATGTGCCGCAAGCCCTATTCAACATTTACATAATCACTAATAGGTCTCAATTAACCCATATTGTGCATCTCATGGCTTTAATTGATCAAATACCTGACAAGTTGGAATTTTAGACCTTATTTCCTAATTCCTTGCCTTCTTAGGTGTCGAAATGGCCCCTATGGGACCCATTCACCATGCATGGAGAATTAGTCCCATCCAAGTGGGAACCATTCACCATGTGTGGTGAATGAGTCCTATCTGGCCCCATTTTGACCTTTGAGTGGGAAATAAAGTGAAATTTGAATTAATTTTGCTTCATGCCGGCCTATGATGAGGTATTATTAGATACTAAGGCACAATTGTCTATAAATAAGTGTTTTTATCCTCATTTTAGATCTAAAAATTCATTATTACATCTCTTGAATCATTAATCCATCTTCTATCTTCTCATCTAAGTCAAGAAAGCTAGAGTTTCTTCATTAGAAGTCATCAATTTAGCTTCCTAAGACATTCAAGGGCTGAATCTTCATAACATTATGTTGTAGAATTTTAGGATCAAATCATCATGACAAGGTAATCATCTCCATTGTTGCATGTTTCATTAAATTATTTAATCATTTTGGTTTAATTACCTAAACTAGGTTTGACCAAGGCAAACCCCCATGCCCTAACATTCAACATATCTCTTCCTTGTCTTGTTTGTTTACATATTTAGGACTCTTGGAGGCTTAGGAATCATTTAAGATTAAATTTAAAATTAATTCAATTCATCTCTCGATCATTCAAGTCAAAACATCAACAAAAGGCACTTTCAGACCTGAATCTGATAGTTTTAGAAGCAAACACCTATAGAGAGCAGAAGAGTAGATCTAGCTCCATAGGATCAACTCCTAATTTTGAAAATTCCTGAAGGTGTACTAATTAAAAACCCATGGTGAATGAGTCCCATATGTAGGCCTGAATTTTTTTTTTGTTAGATTTCATCTCCTGGTAGTCAGAATTAGGTTTTCAAAACTTTTCATCAGAACTAGGACTAATTCACCATGCATGGTGAATTAGTCCAAGTACTAAAAGTAGTTTTTGAGACATTCTAGAACCTTCCAATGACATCAATCTACCTCTAGGTGCTCTATGTTTAGTCTCATCAATTTTTGTTATCATTTGCTTCAGTTTTTAGTTCATATTTGCAATCAACACTGTGTTTTCAAGCATCTTGCACTAGATTAGTTTACATTCTTTTTTCTGCATTTCCATTAAGTTTCCAGCATTTAGACACATCTTCACACACATTCCACACTCCTCTCTCCATTTATTTTAGTGTTAACAAAGTAATTTTGGCCCATTGTCCTCTCCTTCTAGCTAAAAAACCCTAGGAAGGAGCTAGAGATCTTGGGTTCCCAAAAATATTTGTTACAATTGTGATGATTTAAATTTATTGCCTTCTACAAGTACTAACATCTTTGATCTTTTGCACATAATGGAAAAACTGAGGCATAACCCAAATGAACCAATGACAACTGTAGAAAGTGTTGTTGATGAGGAAGCTGACCTTCAAGACTCGTCATGATTTATTCTATTGATGCCCAACCCTGCTCGAGAATTGCAGGAAATTAGAGATGTCTTACAAATTAAAGACACTACTCAAAATACCTTTCCTTGGCCTGAAATAAATTCTAGCCCTATCAATGAATATAATCCATAAGGGTTATTAAGTATGGCTTTTCCAATGTTGTTCCCCACTAGCATGGCAATGCCCCTATAATCGAGAATAATACAAATTCACTTACATGAATATGCCTTGCACTTGATGAGATACTATGATAATAGATTTGGGATGCATGTTAGATTTAGATATTACATTTATAGTTTGATAATGAGACATCAAAACCAACAATCAACATCAGTTTTTATGAAAACAAACTTGGAGGAAAGAATCTCAAAGTTAATTCTTGCTTTGCGGAAATTGCTTCAGGAGGCACCAGATACCCATGGCAAATGATCTTGTTTGCTTTGGTGCATCCTTGCAAGGAACCCACTCAAATTGGGAAAAAAACTGACAAGAGCTTGCAACAATGATCCACGAGCTTAGTACATTAGCTCTTTTCTTCACTTTGAGCTTTGCACATACAAAATGGCCTGATTTGCATTGGGTGCTTGAACCTCATACCCAATTTGATTTTCCATACTCCCAAAGACACTTCACAGAGAACATTGTGCAGAACCCACACATAACAGCCTTGTACATGCACCTATGATTCACTATTTTTCGTGAAGAGGTTATTGAGAGACTCTTCCACACAAAGGACTATTGGTATAGGTATGAGTGGTAACATCGTAGGTCAGCACATGTACATGGTTTCTTGTGGCTCCTAGATACCCCAAACATGGATATGCTTGATTGGTCCAACCCACATGAGCTTCAACAAGCAAACAAAATTCTTTGATCGCTATGTTTCAGCATGGAACCCTCATGCCCCAGAGAAGCTAATATCAAGAATCCACCACTTGGATTTGGATGACTCATGCTTGCTTAATACTACGCAAATTTCTTCTATGGATCTAAAGGTGGACTATGAATAGTTGTTAAACATGGTTCAAAGGCATACAAAGTGCACTCAATACACTTGCCCGAGGAAAAAAGGCCAACAATTACAATGTCACTACAAAGCTCCATGGAATACACAACCATCTTTACCATTGAAAATTCACAGTGAATTGAACAAATCGTACAAACCAAAAAGAAATAATGAGCGTGTTAATATCCACAACCCTGAGATGCTTGCAATTTGACAAACAAATGTTGATTGTCAGCTAGTATTATCTAGACAAATTGTGCTAAACGACATTTCCAAATATGCATCAAATTCTAAGAAATAATCTGAAAGCTACATTGATATCTTGTAAAGGCTTGCAAATACAAATTCATCTGGGGATAAAGCATTTCTTGCATACCAAAAATTCATGATGAATTTGGTTGTTTATCGTGACATTGGTGCACAAGAAACATGTCATATGCTGCAAAAGTTGCCCCTTGTCATCTCAAGTCAACATTTCTTGTCTTTGAACGTTAGTAGGCAAATGTTTCATCATTTGAAAATAGTTGACAATGGTCATGATCTTTCTAGTGGTTATATTCATTCCTACATGCAAAGACCACCTGAAATGGAGGCAATATCCCTTATTCATTCTGCACAACTCTATACATATCAGAAAAATCACAAAGCTGTAGCTTGGCATGCTTGGCCACAACCTGCAATCATCATTGTTTACCTGCTTTTCAAGACCATCCCCCTAGAAAAAAGTGTTTCATATGAAACATTATTTTGGTCAAAATTATTACTATACAAACCTTTTCAAAATGTTGAGGCTGACATAGGCCTTACAAGAGAAACCATAACACAAAATTGGAGGCTATTTAATGTTGCTAGCTATGTCACTTGGAATGTGAATAGACTTACTAACCCCCTCACCGATGGGGAGAGTAGTGATAGCGACACCAATGATGCACAGTAACTGCCACATATAGATGAATATGAATGGGAGTCACTCTCTTGACTTGGTGCCAAAAATAATGTTTTTTTTGACTAGCTATAGCTCTTGGGTCAACGAGACTCTGACCTACACCATAGGTGGGATAACCACCATGTTCCAGAGAATCTTCATAGCACTGCTGAATAGTTTATTTCAACAAGTAAATTACATACAACTGAAGACACCATTTTCTCATTTGCAATGCCAGCCCTTTGCCATTGACTATCTCCTAGATAAGAGATTGCTTTGAAAATCATTGAACAACACCACCTTGGCCCACCCTCATTTCCTCCTCTTCATATGATCATTTAAGGTACCGCTGGAATAGGTAAATCATTCTTGATTGACAAGATACAAAGAGCACTAAATCAATCGTCGAGTTAGAAAAATGAGCCATTTGCTTGTTTTGGCACCAACATGTGTTGTTGCTTACAATGCTCATGCCTCCATAGTGCAAACTGCTCTTTGAATACCAATAAAATATCTGAATCCATTGAAAGGACAACCATTGACCATATTTCAAGAAGACTTCAAAGATATTAAGTACATACTAATTGATGAAATGATTTTCTTGGGTCCCAAGTTGTTCCTTAAAATAGATAGTCGATTGCGGCAAACATTCCCTAGAAGACATATGCAGCCATTTGGTGGTGTTTCTATTATACTCGTAGGTGACTTGGCACAACTGCCCCCTGTTATGGACATGCCTATCTATAGTTCTCGGTCCATAGCGTTGGCACTTTGACACACTTTTAATATTGTTGTCATGCTTGACACTATCTTTTTCCAGCATGGACAATTTGATTCACAACAATAGTTTCATACGCTACTTATGAATATTAGAAATTTCTAGGCATCCCTAGTTGATTCGAAAATTATCATGAATCGAATAGAAGCCATGCTTGCATTTAAGCAAAACTAGGAGTTTGATAATCCTATCCACATATTCCCAATAAATAGCTTGGTTGCTTTGCACAATAGGAAAACGCTACAACAATTAAATGTTCCAATTACAATTACTATTGTTGAATGTTCCCAAAAAAATGCACTTGATTATGGATATGATGAACAACTTCAAGTAGAGATCTTGCTTGCAATTGGTCAACAAGTAATGTTGACAACAAATCTTTGGGTGGCAACTGGCCTGGTCAATGGATCATTGGGTTTAGTGAAGGCTATTGTATATGCCAGGGGTGATAAACCACCTCAACTACCTAAATATGTTGTTGTTGACTTCCAGAACTACATTGGCCCAGCATGGGATTAGGACAATCCAAGATTCATCCCAATTCTCCCAATCACATGAGGCAATTGAAGGCAGATCCCATTGACAATGGCCTTGGCTATAACAATCCATAAATCTCAAGGCTTAACACTAGAGAAATCTAAAATAGATATTAGAACTAAACAAAGGAAAGGACTAACATTCACAACTCTCTCTCATGTTAAATCACTAGTAGGAATACACATAGATCCACCTTTCTCTTTTGACAGGTATTCTAGGCTACATTCCAACAAATACAATGCACTTCGAATCAAAGAAGAGGACCATCTCCAACAATTGTTTGCACTGCCACCATCATGAAATCTTTTTGTTTTTCATGGTAACTACACTACTTTTCCTTTTTGTTTCAATTCTTTCACAGTACCCTTCATTCCCACTTCTGATCACTTTACCCAACATTTTGAAGTTTTTACTTATAGAGTCACCACTACGAGAAGTTACTACTCAACTGTTAGTTTATGTTTCCCCTTGTTCCCACCAACAAACATCAATTATCTAAATTTAACTTTTCTCTCAATAGCTTCCTCCACTTTCCCAAATAGTGCCTCTTCCTTAGCTACCACACTTGAATCATTTATTTCTAACAATTTCAAGTTCTAACAAATCTATATTAGGAACATTTACAGTTGTTACTGCAGGTCTATACAATTTTTAATACCTTCATGCTCACAAGTTTCCCATGTTGTTCGACTTGGAACTCTATTCTATTTGTATGCAAGGTAAGGTTGTATCTCATTCTTTCCATCTCTTCTTTTGTAATTACATTTAAAATTCTTTATCACAAATGTTGCAACCCTCTATATTTTTTAAGAAAGATAATAGTGGTTTCACCTTAATAAAATTGCCAGCTTCCAAAAGACAATTATATTCAATTGTCCACATATTCTTTACTTCTTTTTGCAAAAGGTATACCTACATCCTTTTTATATGATGTATTTTATTCCACAGATATTAGATATTATTTGTTACTAAGTATACAACGGTTTATATTTTTTATTTAAATATATTGTAGTGATGACACATGTTTGTTGTACTAAACGTCTAATTTCCCTTGTGTCTAATAATATTTTGTTGACAACATTTTAGATTGCAAATGTATGTGTTGAGATATAGATTAAGCTTGTGGACAAAAAATTCCCCTACTCAAGGGTTTGGTGAGAATCCATGACGCTCGATGCCATAATGTGGAAGGGTGCAAAGCAATCCTCCCTTATTCTCTTGATCTTCCAATTGATTCCCTGCAAAAGGTATGCCTACATTTTATTTGCTTGCACTCTTCTACTACACCTTAATTGCATACAATTTGTTATGAATTGTATAAGTCTTTATATTTTCTGATTGATTTATCATCTACCAATGGTATATGTTTAGTACACTTAATTTTACATTATTCTTTCATGTTTACAACCATAATCAACCCAAACAATCATCATACGTGGACCTTTCAATGCCTTTACAGCTTGTATTAAGTAAGCAGTGACCTAAATATTGCTTTCACCATTGATGTCAATTGCGGGAAATTTATTTTTTCTTACTTGAGGGTTTGGTGAGAGCGCATGATGCTCCATGACCCAATATGGTAGGTTGGACATTAGGTGTTTCTTTCTTATGTTGAGAGTGCATTCTGTGACATGCACCAAGTATTTCTAAGTTTTTTTTACTTCATTCCTCGCATTACAAGTACATAGAAAATTGTGTGTTATAAAATAATCAACTTTGATATCTATTGGTTTACATGTTGTCTATGAATTAGTGATGACCACTGCACTAATAATCACACCTTTTTGTTATTCTTATAGATCATACTCGAGCCATAATGAAGATTCCAATGATTTTATTTATAATCATTAGTGGCCAAAACATTGCTTCTACTGTTGATCTCAGTGGCACATCAGCCCTCGTTTTCTTGTCTACCTGCTCAAATGTAGTGCATGCACAAGTATGCTTAAATTTTACTTATTTGATGCCTTGCATTACATGTGTATTGTATATTTTGTACTATATATTATAGAGCTCTTTAAATCTACTGATTTACATATTCTCTGTCAAATACAAATGTTCACCACACTAAACTTCACATTTTTTTTGTTATTTCTCTAGACCATACTCCATCTATAATGGCAAATTTGATGAACCAATTACAAAATTAGTTGCAATATTCAAATAGATAGTTAGATCCTAATATAATCTATGTTGATTGTGATAAGAAAAACTCATTCTGCCCTTGATCACAGTGGTGAACATATATTCTTGCTCGAGGGTTTGATGATAGTCCATGTGGCTACATGACCCAATATGGAAGGGTGGAAACCAACACTCATTTTGTCGTGTTTTATTTTATATATCTTATGTATAGATCTCTATGTTTCTAACATAAGATTCAAACATAATTCATATGTTTCAGGCTATGGTTGTGATGGAATAAAATAGTTAATGTTAATCCACTTTGTGTTAGGTTCCATTGGGCATTGCTCATTATTCTTCTCTTGCGTAACCTATATTGTTTCATTCTTGAGAAGGTGTTGTTGCAAAGGCTATATTTTGACATGATCTCTCTTATGATCCAACAAAATTATTGACATTATGCAGTTTTTGTCAATTGTTCTTGTCTACCTTGCACTATTATAGCTTATTTTATACAATATATCTTAAAATAGTTTGATTTACGACTTCCAATTTGTGGTTATTGTTGCAATGGAATAAAATAGCCAATCCTATATGCTTTGTGTTAGCTTCAATTGGGCATTGATGATTAGAGTTTTGTTGCTTAATCTATATTGCTTCATCTTGCAGAAGGTGCTATTCAAAAGGTTGTATTTTATGGGTTTCATTTCCTGGTTATGGTTGGAACAAAATAAAATAATTAATGTTGTTGATTCTATGTTTGGTTACTACAGACACCTAAGTCCCTTTTTGTCTAAACACCCCCTTATTCACATTAATTGGGTAATATTTCTAATATCTAATTAATACCCTTAATTCTCCTAAATCCCTAAGGTATTTAGTTAACAATTAAATACCTTACCCCTTTACATTTATTTAATTCCTCACATGTCACATCCTTTTCTTTAATCCTAATCAATCTCCCAATCTCATGATTAGGGATGCGCACATGTCTAATCTTTGATTAGGATGTGTCACATCCTCCAAAATTTCAAAGTTGGCTTCTAATATTCATTAACCCCTCATTATCTTCTAATCACTGATTAGCCAATCAAATTAGCATCTTGGTCAACTCTACCCTTTTTATCCTTCCAAGACTCTCCTTATCCCCATGCAAAGTTCTAGAACCTTTGACTTGTCACGTCAATCACATGTGCCAAGGTCTTCTAGAACCTTTGACTTGCCACATCAATCACATGTGCCAAGGTCTTCTAGAACCTTTGACTTGTCACATCAGTCACATGTTGGTAAGTACTTGCCTTTTTAAGTAACTTGTCTCATCCAAGGTACTTCTCACCTCACTTTTTGGGAAACTTGTCTTATCTTTAAGATATCCCCAATCATGTGAATTTTAAATTCACTTTTATTTATCCAAGATTCTCCTCTTCCCCATGTGATCATTGAGAGGTCACATCATCATTATTCCAAGGTACTTACAAGTACCTTCCCGTCACATATCATCTTCCACCTCATGTTTCCTTATCTATCTTTCCCATGGTGGCAAGATCTCAACCGTCCATTTCCATAGGGTTTCTCTCCATAAAATGAAGGATTTTTATTTAATTCTAAATTCATTATGCATTCACAACACAAATCATTCAACATTCAACCATTTTTCTCAAGCTCAAACTCTTGCATATCCACCATTGTTGCTCATCTTCATGCTCTCATTGCATCTATCTTGTTCATCAACTCAACTACCCACATAGACCATTTGAATCATCATCTCACATAGATCATTTTGAACCCATTTTCATCCATCTTTCCATCAAAAGAAGCATACATATCAACTATCAAGGGCCAACCATAGATCAATTCAAGACAAGGTAAAATCTGCTCTTTTCATCTTTATTTTTTTTGAATTCAACTAGGCTAATTGTGAGCTGTTAGTGTTCTTTTCCTTTCTTTTCACATCTTGTTTTGTATCTTTTTTAGAGTAGGCTAAGATCACTAGTTCACATTTCTAGCATGCCTAGTGGGACCCACAAATGGGTCCCTATCTTTCATGTTTTATGTTGTTTAAGTTTTGCAGGTTCATGTTGTAGATAGGCAACCCCACACACTATTTTCTATAGAGGGGCGTACTTTCCCCTGTAGAGGGGCATACCTACCCATGAGGGGCATACCTTCCCTCCCAGGAGGGCATACCTTCCCTTGACAGAGGTAAAACTGTTGTTTTCAATTCACTTTTAGGCTATTTTCTAACTATTTTTTTTGCAGAGGGGCAAACTTGCCCTTGCAAAGGAGTGTACCTTCCCCTATAGAGGGAAAACCCTACCCTGGGGAGGGGTGAACCTGCCCTAAACAAAGCTTTCTGCAAGGTAAAACTACTATTTTTAACTCTTTTTTAGGCTATTTTCTAACTGTCTCCTACAGAGGGGCAAACCTACCCTTTCCAAGGGGCGTACCTACCCTAGAGGGGTGTACCTACCCTAGAGGGGTGTACCTTCCCTAGAGGGGTGACCCTGCCCTAGATAGTGGTGAACCTGCCCATACATAGCCTTTTGTGAGGTAAAAATAGTCATTTAATATTCGTTTTGATTTCTATTTTCATCATTTTCATATTCTAACCCCCTAATCGCATATGTTTTTAAGTGTGTTTATGTTTTTTATAACATTCATGTAGCTTAATTAATGATTTTATGAAGAATGAAGAACAAAACAACTAATGTTTTTCTTGTAGGATGATCGGTTTATCTAGTTTGTTTATTGTTTTCCTTATCATTTTCATGGATTAATCTACACACATAGTTTAATTAGGGGGAGTAAAATCTATTTTTTGTCATGTCTGTAAGTCCATTATGTCACCCAAGGGGGAACTACTTCGTTCACACTTTTCCCTTGCACTTCATGTGAGCCTGGGGAGTAGCTGAAAATGATTGGTGCTCTCTTTCTAGCTACACCTGCTTGGGGATTTCATCACCCCAAGGGAAAATCCCAACCATGCATATTGGTGGGGTATAAAAAGGGGGGAGAGTGAAAGCTATACCTCAATCTAGTCACATCGTGTCTGGTGGAGCATCGAAGCTATGGTGATACCTAGATAAATGTGAAGAGTTGGTTTGAGCCCTTTAGTATCTCATTGGAGTTCCTGACTCATGCTTGTAGACATGATGGTGTTCATGATTGTACCTCATGTACTGAGATTATATCAAGGACTCCCTAGACACCTTGTTCATCCTAGATTAAGAGTAGTGTTGGCCATACCCTTTTACTAATAATCTTAGGATTGTGTTGCTTGAACTATTTTCTTCATGTGAAACCAATGCATTACTGTTAATTCAAGTCATCCTTTTCTTTCTGCTTGTTGTTTATAGTCTTTTGGGTCCTTTTCCATAACTATTTTCACCTAAGTCAAGTTCAATTTTGGTACAAAGGGGTGAACCTTCCCTCCGTCTCAGTCATTCCTCAACTTGTTTCTATCAAAATTGTCAAACTTTTCACTAAATAGGTGAACCTTCCCTACAGAGGGGAAAATCTACCCCGCAGATGGGCGTACTTTCCTTGTAGATGGGAGTACCTTCCCTCTAGAGGGTCAAACCTACCCTCCAAATAGTCAAATTTTCCTTTTGTTCAGTCAAATAGCTTATTTCTTAGGTTGGGCGAACCTTCCCTGTCTTTGGGCAAACCTGCCCCATAGAGGGGCATACCTACCCTCCAGAGGGGTGAACCTACCCCATAGAGGGGTAAACCTCCCTGCAGAGGGGTGTAATTTCCCTATAGAGGGGCGTACTTTCCCTACAGAGGGGCGTACCTTCCCTCCAAATAGCCTTTTTCACCTTTTGTTCAACCATTTCACACACCCGTTCACCCATTTTGAGCACCCATTTGCACATTCTGAATACTCGTTTTCCCATTCCAAGCAATCATCCCTCCATTCCAAACATCCTTTCATCATATTGAATAATCGTCCCCTCATTCAGAGCAGTCACCCCGTCATTCTGAGCGCTTGTTTACTTGATCTGAGCATCTGTTTCTGCCTATTTTTCAATAAATAGGAAAACTTGCCCTTATCCTTGGGTGAACCTACCCTTAAGTTGGGCATACCTGCCCTCTAAAGGGGCGTATCTTCCCTAACTTGGGTGAACCTACCCTCCAAATAGCCTTTTTCATTGTCTATTCAGCCAGTTCGAGCACCCGTTTGCCCATTTCAAACACCCATTTGCTTGTTCCAAGTACTCATTTTCCCATTTTGAGCATTCGTCTCTCCATTCCAAATATCCATTCCCCATCCCAAGCCTTCATCTCCTTGATCCAAGCAATCATCCCCTCGTTTAGAGTACCTATTTACCTAATTCAATCACCCATCTTCTACCTATCTTTCACCAATAGGCGAACTTGACCTATCCTTGGGCGTACCTACCTCTAAAGGGGCATACCTACCCTAACTTGGGTCCCTCCAAACAGTCATTTTCACCCTTCATTTAGTCAGTTCTATCACCCGTTCACTCATTCTGAAGGCTCGTCTCCTCAGTTCGATCATCCACCTCCTCATTTTGTGTCTTTGTCTCTACGTTCCGAGCATCCATTCCCCATCCCAAATATTCATCTCCTCATTTCGAGTATTCATCCCCTGGAACCAAGCAATCGTCTCCTTGATCCGAGCACCCATCCACATGTTTTGAGCATTCATTCCCCACCTATCTTTCACTAAATATCCTTGGGCGTACCTTCCCTCAAAAGGGGCATACCTTCCCTATAGAGGTGTGTACCTACCCTCTAAAGGGGCGTACTTGCCCTAATTTGAGTGAACCTGCCCTCCAAATAGCTATTTTCACCCTTCGTTCAATCATTTCGAGCACCCATTTTCCCATCATCAAAACTTTTCCATATGTCATCATTTCATCGACCAAACAACATAGGTGCTTCTTATAACATCATTAGAGTCTGGATAATTATCATCAAATCATCCATCCCAATCATCTAGACTTTGTTTCAAGGGTTTTGATTTTTATGCAGAAACTTCTTAAGGCCATAATGTTTGACTTGAGTGTCTATTTTGGCTGAAATTTTATGGGTGGTTGCATTATGAGGTGGCTTCAAATTTTATGGGTGGTTTGGCACATTTTCGGGGCTTCAAACTTTCATCTTGACCCTCAAAATTGTAATTTACTATTTTTTTCCACTTTTTGAAAAATCATTTTCGTTAATAACTCAGAAGGCATGTCTCAAACATAGGATGTTAGTTGGAAATTCATCCCACCTTATTTTTAGGAAGTTTTTGGGAAAAAAATAGACTCTCAAAGATATGCCTGTGTAGTTACCTAAAATGGCAAAATTTGACAATTTTTGAAAACTGCCAAATCTGGAAAAATCTAATTGTTAGCATCTTACATCCTCTAGTTAAAACCCATGAACTTGGTTTAGAATCAATCCGATCATGTCCTTTGATCCAATCCCAATCTAAGCTTTGGTCCATCCGCATTCTCCCAAGGTCATTCGTTCATCATCTAAATCATATAGGTACATCATCTAGAAGCATCTCTAGGTTATACATCCCTAATCATTTTCTCAATACAAATCCTCTAAACTTCATTTCAGGTTATTATCCAAATTAACCTAGGTGTTTGAATTTGATCATCATCAAAAACATCTACTTAGGATTGTCATTTTTCCTGATTCAATCAATCATCATCGTCAGTCCAATCAATCCACTTTCAATCTCAAGGTGGATTCGGTGCCACAATCATCTATCTATCCTTTAATCTGATCAATCAGAATCCTAAGTAATCTTTGAATGGGGTTTACAATCTCTTTCATCATCTTATCTGATCCATCATTTGATCTTATCGATCATTTCATCAATCGATCTTATCTGATCCAATCTAATCACATCCTTATCTAATCACCAATCAATCTACTTCCATCTCAAAGTAGATTCAGTGTTGTAATCATCCTTTAATAATCAAATCCAATCATCAAAATCAATCCCATCACATCATCCAATCATCTAAATTTTAGCTTTCATCCAATCATCCTAATATGAGCTTTAATCCAATCCCGATCTGAGCTTGACCTAAATCCTAATTTGAGCTTTAGTCTGTTTCCATCCAAGATCTTTGATCCATCTTATTTATACTTTCATCATCATGAATCCTTATCCTCCATCAATAGTAATAAATGGAAACCCTAATTACGATGACGATAATAACAAGTGTCTTTTTTATCAAGAAGTATACAACATAGATCCCCTTGACACTATCATCGCTAGTAAGCTTTCTCCACCCACTTTCCACAATCCAATCATCCCTTCAAGCTATCTCATTATGTCTCCATCCACACCTACTAGCACTCCTTATGCTACCTTTGAAAAGGGACATCCATTATCTTCCTCACCTGCATCTCCATCCTATCCTTCCTCTACATCATCTTCTTATCCAACATCCATGTCTTCTTATCCCAATCTAGAATCCCAACATCCCCATTATAATCCCCCATCCATGTATTTTTATCCCAATCCAACATCCCAATCTTCCCATCCTAATCTACCATCCCAATACTCCTATTACAATCCCTCATCCATGTCCCACTATCCTAATCCTCCATACCAATCAACCCATCCTAATCCTACATTCACACCTTTTTATCTTAATCCTATACCCCCATCAACTTACCCTAATCCAACATCCACATCTCCCTATCCTAATCCAACATCCACGTCTTCCTATCCCAATCCACCAGCCCAATACCCTTACTACAATCCACCAGCAATATCCTCTTATCCTAATCCACAATCCATGTCCCCTTATCCTAATCCACCATCCCAATATCCCTATCTTAATTCCCCATCTACTTCCTCCAACATGAATCTGCCATCCACATCTTCCTATTCTACTCTACTATCACAATATTCTTTCCTTAGCCCTCCATCCAATCCTTATCCTCCATCTACTCCTAGTCCTATATCCAATCCCATTCCTCCATCTAACCCTAGTCCACCAATCCCTAATGCTCCATCTATTCCTATCATGCCACCTCAACCTAGGGTATGCAAGTTTCTCACTCCAAAAGTTCTCCAAGGACTTATGAAAAAGAAGACATCCCCCACTCCACACCTTGAAGTTGTGAAACTATGCCATCCCAATCCATCATCCACAATCACTAGTGATGAGACCATTCTCCGTACCACACCTATCATTGATACAACCACCCCTAGCACCACTCAAACCATTGAAATCATCAAATCCATTGAATCCATTGAAATCCCATCTCCTACTATGAGAGCCACCAAACCCATTGAAGACACCCAAATCCAATCCACTCCGCCTACTAATAGATTCGCCCAATCCATCAAAGACACCCATGTCCAATCCACTCCTCCCACTCCTCGTGTCACTGAAATCCATTCCCATGAACTTCATGAATCCCCCATCCTTCCATCTCCCCCACTTGAAGAGTCTCTCCAACCCTCCATTATAATGCCACCCACACACGATAAGTCATGCTAAGAGCTTCATTCAAAGCACACCAGCATATCCCCTTCTCCACATCAAGATCATGTCATCCCATCTAGTCCATCTTAAGATCACAATCCTTCATCCACTCCACCCCATGATTCTCTTAACACTCAAGATCCAACCACTCCATCTCATGAGCCCTTATCTCCATCTCCATCACATGATCCCTTATTGCCTACCGTCACAAGTCCAGATCCTATCATATCACCTAATCCCTCTCTTGATCCTTTACCAATCACTCTTCCTGATTAGGAAGAAGCTGCTACCCCCTCATCTCCATCTCATGATCCTCCATCATCTCCTAAACCTACTATCCCTACACCACTTTTATATCCCCTTAGTACTCTCACATTCTTCCATGGTGGTCTCCTTGCAGAAGAAAAACAAAACATATATACCACCCATCATCCTCCACCTAATAATGGAATCACATCATTCTTCCAAAATAACAAAAATCCTATCATGGATCGAATGCTCAAGAACATGAATTATCAAGGAAAAGGCTTAGGCCTTCATGAGCAAGGTATTTTAGAGCCCATCTAGGTCAAAGAACAAATTTGTATGCAAGTTCTTCGACATGTTTCTCAAGACTCACAATCTAAAGATGTTGGTACAACCTCTAGATGTCCTCAACAAGCCTCTTCCAAAAGAAATATAGGCTCTTCCCATCGCTCCACCAAATCATTTGCTGCCATCCCCCCTCCTCCATTGTATCACCTTAAAACAACCATCCATATTCCTCTTTCATCTACTACATCTATTTTGGGTCCTTATGTCCCTTCATCTGCCATCTCCCATCCTTCATCTATTTTGGGTCCTTATGTCCCTCCATCCACCATCACATGTCCTCAAGCTACTAAGTCCATTTTGGGCCCTTATATCCCAAAATCACCTCCTCCATCTCATACTATTCAACCTTTCATCCATCCAATACCTATCCATGTCACCCATCATAAACATCCCACTCTCATGTTCTCTAATCAGGATCAACAAAGGCACATACCTACACATCCTCCATCCACATATCATCCTCAAAATCCTACCTTCATCACCCCATTCATATTTCCTCCACATCATCCATTTGCTCGCACCCATCCCATTGCTATTAAAAGCACTTTGGATGATAAAGTAAACATGCATAAATCTAAACATCCACACGAATCTAAAGCTCCTCATGTCCCCTCTAAAAAACATGTTGAAGAAAAGAAAAATAAAATCCAAATTCAAAATCAAACCCATCGGCAATAAAGGCCCACTAAAGCAAAAATCAAAACCATGTGGATCCTGAAGAAAAAAGATGCAATACCTTCCAATGAAAAATCTATAACAACATCCAAATTTTCTAATCCGAAATCCAATCATACACATCCTCCATCTCCTAAATCTGTTTTGGGTCCTTATGTCCCAAAATTCACTATCCCATCTCCTCCAACATCCCTCATTGTCCATCCATTAATCCTCCCATACTTTCACATACACCACCATATGTACCAATGTTGGTCCTAAACTCATATCCCCATCACACATCCACCCCATCATTCCATCCATACACTTTCCAACATCCCATCCATTATCCCGCATATCTCCCTCATCCAACCCCTTTAATCCATTCTCTTGCATAATCCATTTATCCTAATAAGGTTGTACCAACATGCAATAGTCGCTTCACACATGGGCTCTTAATACCTCGTATGGAACTTGATACTTGAGTCCTTCATCCATATCCTTGTCACGTATTTCTAAATCCCCTTATCAACATCTGAATCATTATCCATCTCCATCCGCATGCTATCCAAAAAGTGAAAAAAACCAAAAATTGTCAAAAATACAAAAGAAAAAAAGTCAAGAGAAATAATTCATCCAATGGTGAAAACTTGGCAAACAAGTTCCTTGGATAAGTACCATGATGAAAACCTAGCAAATAGGCATCATGCATAAATCCCCCATCTAGTTTTCTTCCACACTTGGGGGCAATTATATTCCCTTCCCCCACCTCTTCCATCCCACCTATCATACATATCCTACCTGTCACGTCAACCCCCCCATCCTCCTTGTGGTCTTGATATATAGATAGGGGAAATCATACATACATGCTTTGGACACCTCTCGACATACATTCCCCTCACCCATACACTATTTTAATCCTTATCCACATCCATCTCCCTTCATTATCTATGCATCGTATCCTCTTCCATTTATCTCCTTTATCTTCCCATCCACTCATCTTCCATCCCTCCTGCCTCCTCACACATGACATATCTAGAGTGGGGAATCTCTCTTTCTTTGTGATATAGTCCTTGGAAATATCATTCATCCATCATGGCGATCTCTTCCATCTCCCCATCCTTATTTACCTATCCATTATAGCCTCTCTTCCATCTCCCTATCCTTACCTTCCTATCTATCCATCATAACAATCCCTTCCTTATCCCTCTATCCATCCATCCCTTTCACCTACCTATCCTTACTTTCCTATCCATCCCTCATAACACCCCCTTCCATCCCCCATCCTTATCTCTCTCTCTGTTCATCTCTATCCTCATCCCATCTCATAATCCCTTGTCATTGGTATCTAGCTATAGGCCTTTCCCCATGCAAACCAATGCCATCTATCTTATTATCATCACTCCTTCCTCTTTCACACATCTTTCCAATACCCTATCACTTCTCATCACTCATCTCCCCATCGTATCATCCTCCCAATTCATCTTTTTCTGATTTGGATAACTATCCCATCCTTGAGCTTTGCATGATTGCCATCATCCTATCCCATCCACCAGGTCTATCTTGTCTCATCATATTGGTCCCATTATTTTATCCTCTTATCCTAGTCATCTCATCATCCTTTATCCATCATTTGTCATTGATCTTTTGTCGAACTATGTTTCCCCTATGCTTTCATGTAGGCAAGGTCAATCATTTGATCCACCCCTGGGGCTTTTGTCTGTCCTATCTTTGTCATCCATCGAGGTCTCCATTATCCACTTTCCACTTTTATCCATGGTCATTTGTCAGCCTTTTATCAAACTATGAGGGCTCTATGCTTTCATGGAGGAAAGGCTAATCTTTGATCGTCCTCCGAGCCCCTAAGTCTCTAGGGTGTGATAGTCTTGTGTCTTACGTCATGTCATCAAGCTATGGCCTTATCTAGCTGGTTCTTCATAAATGAGATCCACTTGTATCATGAGATCCAATCAATTTCGAGTATCCCACACCATATCAATCTTTTAGTTTAGTCTCCATCATTGGTCTCAAAAGGATGTATTCTTCCTAACAAACTTCATCAACCCCATCCATCCTCTCAATCCTATGGCAAAGGACATTTGAAATTGATTGTGATTTTTTGATGATTTTTTCTTTTTTTATCATTTGAGCTCCCTATCATCACTTGTCAAGGCCGCCCTAATCTATCATATTATGGTTTATTTTGACAAATTAACATAGGGGCATATCTTGATCTTTTTTCTTTGTTGTTATCTTCTAGGTTGTCCCACGTAGTACCCACCAAGACCCCTAAGGTCTTGTGTTATGCTAGGGAATCCTTTTGTGCTTGTGGTTATCCCAATGCCTAGCTCGACCAAGGTCTTCACGACTTTGGGGTGTTTGGATAACCTTCTTGTCTTATGTGTTTGTTTTATGCATTAGATAGTAATCTACCTTGGTTCCACATACCCTGGCACTTGGTGTCTTATGCTATAGAAAAATTTAGTGCTCCGAAAATGGTAAATCACATTAGGATTGTATTTCATTTTTCATTCCACTGCATTGCATATCAAAAAGCCCCCCATCAACAACACTTTCATCCTCATCATCGGGATATATCCTTCCCTATCCTTTTGTGTTGTCTTGGGATATATCATTCCCTCAACGACAACACTCCATCCATCATCAAACCATTTTGGCTTGTAGCTTGATTGGAGCAACATCACCTTTGCTCTTGTGCTTCCCAATCGCCTATCACTTCTCATCCTCTCTTATCCATCACTTTGCATCATCTTTCTCATCTACTATCGCATCACCTCATCCATTTTGAGAGCACACCCGTGTTCTCTTGAACCCGCATGTCCTCTCGAGGGGGCATCTTCAATCCCTAATCTTCATCTTCACCCCCATCATCTTTCTTCCTAGTCACTCCTTTGAATGACTCCACAAAATCTTTTCCAATATAACCATCTTCTTCTTGGTGCTATCTTTTAATATTCTTTGAAATGATGTTACTTCGTAACACCATCTCAAAGAGAGGAAAAATGTAGACACCTAAATTTGGACACTTACATTTATCCAAATTTATCATTTTTTGTCTAAACGCCCCCTTATTCCTGTTAATTGGGTAATATTGCTATTACCTAATTAATACACTTAATTCTCTTAAATCTCTAAGGTATTTAGTTAACAATTAAATACCTTACCCCTTTACATTTATTGAATTCCTTACATGTCACATCACTTTCCTTAATCCTAATCAATCTCCTAATCTCATAATTAGGGATGTGCACATGTCTAATATTTGATTAGGATATGTCATATCCTCTAACTTTTAACTACTACATAGAGGGGTGGTTTAAGACAATTTTTAAGACAATTTTTGAGTAAATTGTCTTGAGACAAAAAAAAAATTGTTTATTGTCTCAAGTATTGTCTTTAGGTGAGTGTCTTAAAGTATTGTCTTAAAAATTGTCTCTATAAAGACAATATGAAATAGAAGTATTTTTGTCTTTTTAGAGACAATTTCACTTTTGTCTCTTTAGAGACAATAGTTGGGATTAAAGACATATTGTCTCTGTAGTAAAAATTGTCTCCTTAGAGACAATATGTAAAAATTGTCTCTTTAGAGACAATATGTAAATATGTATTAACAAAATAAATAATTTATTTTAAATATTTTTTTAGTGTGGTTTTCAACATTCAATGTTTCCGAATTCTCGTTGTCCTCCTATTGGTTGGAGTTTTTATTTTTATTTTTCCAAAAGTGATGGAAAATTATGATAGAAATTATCAATGATTTTGAAGCTAGGAGCAATGAACAATTGTCGAATACGCAAAGCATAATGTTCATAAAAAAACAAAGAAAATAATGCATCATAATCCAAATTCATAAAGTTAATTCCAATAAGTACTTTTTTATTTATAGTTTATAAAACTATTCATACAATCATGAGCAACATGTACATCATAACATGGCATGTGAAAATGATTCATTTCTAGGAAAGAGAAAATGTTAATATTTTCCTAAAACCCAGTGGAATATACTCAACTACAGGCATAACTCTTTTGAGCATGGCAAGGTAGCTTGACAAAGAGTTGAAACAATTGTTTGGACAAGACAATTTTGCCTCAGAGTGGGAACTTTCTTCTTCTTGTGTGCCTATGTTTGGTTCTCTCAAAGGCTGATAACCTTTCATTGTAACAATCAACTAAATCATGTACTTTGTCATTGATGAATGATAGGATTTCCAAATCGTCTTTGAGCATAGCACAGCCTTTCGAGATTTTGATACAATTTTGGAGAGAGCTGAATTCTTCCTTTAAGATAATCAATAAGGTGAAATCAAAATTTTCCTGTAGGCAAACAATATTAGATTTAACAAGTAAATCCATTTGAATTATTCGTTTAAAGAACCACAAATTCGCAAGTCTCTACACATGAACTAAAAATAATAAATTTGCAAATCATAAAAATAATAAATTTGCAAATCAAACCCCAAAAAATATCCAATTATATGTAGCCACTACACTATGGTCATTTGATAGCCCAAAAGTGAAAATATGTGATCCCAAAAAGCTTTTACAAATATTTTCTTTCATAGTAACTTACTGCTCAAGCTGGGCTACAAACTGTGCAACTTTAAGTTGACACTGGTTAGTTGTACTAGTAACTTCTCCACCTTGATAGAGTTGTGCAATTCACTCAAAATATTCCAAAGCCAGTTCCAAATTTTCTTTAGCGTCATACATTTCACCGAATTCCTGTAGAAAAAAATAGTGTAGAACACAGAATGAGTGGGCGGTAATTAATGTTATGGGAATGTCGAGTACACTAATTAATCATAAAACAAATTAAATCAATAAACAAATCCAAAAACTCTCAAGAAAAAATACTCAATGCATATATCAATGTAGTGTAGAACATAGAACAACTCACCTGAGCAAGGAATCAAATTTCAATCTCACTAGAATTTTGAAAATAATAGTATATTTATTTATTATAAGACAACCAACTCTCAATTTCTTAATTTTTTTATATTAAATAGATGCCAATTACAAAGAGAAGAATGCAGTTAAAAACTACAAAGAAGAACATAAGATAACTACATAAAGATCAAGAAACAGAGATAGCAAGACACCAAGTTACATCAATAAGAGTTGTCAAAGCTCCAGTGACAAAACTAGAAAAACAACAATATTTACATAGCAAAACTAGCACATACAGTTTGCTGCAAGTGTGCCTATTTTCTTACAAACACAAAAAATTTGCAGCAAAAGTACTCTCAAGTTCTTAGTTGCCTCAAGTAGTAAGCGTGGTTTTGCATTTCGTTAGATGTATGCAAGCAATTAATAGAATTTACAAAATTATCAGTGGGAATTCATCATTTATGAAGATAAATCTTCAAAGATATGATCAAATTTTTAGAAACCTAAATTTGAATCAGCTTGAAATTTCAAAAATAAAAAAGCCTTAGGACCTTCAATTTCCCTCCCATTGATCACATTAAAACCAACCATGCAAGAATAAAATAGCACCCAAAATCTATAGCATGAAGTAAGACATTATAAATTGTAGTAAATGAGGTTCATTGTGATATTGCTATCAAGATTCAACCGTGTAGTTATACGAGTCAAACTCATTGACCCATGTTTCATGAGTAGTGGTTCACAAGAACCCATCTCTCATGATAATGAATGGTCCACATAGCACTCATTGTAGTAAATGAAGTTCATATTTAATATTTATCATATAAGAAGCCACTATTTCTTTCCAACAACTTGATAACTTCCAAGTACAAATAAATCTACAACTAAGGTCAGGCCAGAGTTGATATTCAGGTTGAATTTGGATAGCTTTCATGAATTTTTTTTAGTGTTTTTAACTTCAACGGTTACTCTAAAGCTTAATGTTCTCTGAGTTACTCAGAGCAGTCACTCTTGTATTTTCTAAAGCTCTTGCCTTAAATTTTTGAGACTCAATTCCTAGGAGAATAAAACTGCATTTCCTTCATTGTCTAATGAGCGAGCAAACTCTTTAAAACTTATTCTGGAACAAGTATGACTAAAATGGCAAAAACTAGAATAACAATGTACCCATTAATCCTGAAAGATTTTTCTATACAACATCGATTGATGCTTACTCAGATACCTCACAAAAACAGAGAGATGCTCATAAAGCAGGTAGTTAGAGATGTATCGTAAGAGTAGGAGCAAGACAAACCATTAACTTTTACCTCTTCCAAACCTATTTTGAGAATAGTACATCCTGCATGCAAACTATGGAGAAGATGAATGGTTGATCCATCATTTTGAACAGGAGAATAAGGGTTACTATCAGTCTTAGCTAACCATACAATTTTAAATAACCTTCTTTACCAAAGCTAATAATTGGTAAAGACTGTAGTTCAAAATGGCTATGTCAATCCAACTATCAATACTCCTCAAAGAGGAGGGTTGGTTAAGCATTGTTAGTCACAAAAATATGAGAGATTATCCATTCTGTTTTGTGATTGTGTAGCAAATTTGACAATTTTCTTCAAATTTGCCACTTACCCATCAACAAAAACAGGAAATATTATCTTGCCAATAACATAAAAGGCAGTAGAGCTCTAAAAGAAAATATCAACCATACCTCAATGCATTCACTTCTAGAATCACATGATCTTGCTGAACGCCTGGAACTTCTAAAACAATTCTTCAGAAAGTGGCTTCTACGGTTCTACCTGATAAATTCAAATCCCAATGTAAATACATAGCCATAGGGATGCAAAATTCATAAAAATTATAAACCTTCCATAAAATATAGCTCATCTCCTTATCAAAATCATCAGCTAGTTTATCTGGCTTCTCACAATCATCATCAACACTTTCAGGGTCAACCAATAGATTCGAGATAAAATAGATCAATTATGTAATATATTAAATAGATTGAAGTGTAGTATCAAAAAATAAATTTGAGATAATCATGACAAGTTCATAATCATTCTAGTATTGTCAAAACAATCTAGGGACAAAAACCAAACAAACTATTGTATACAGAAAACATCCACTTTAGAATAATACCTGTATTTGATTAGATAAAACATAGTACACTAGTTATAACACATAAATTATAACTTGCATCAAGCATTTGGACACCTATAGAACTACCAGTAAGGACCTTATGAAATTAAATCTTCCATCCACCACAATTCAAATAAAACCACACAAACTAATTAGGTCAAATCAGATGAAGCCAACTCATAGATGAAGCAAAACTAATCAGATTAATAGAATGTTTATCACAAAGGAATATGACATCATTAGTATTTTATTATATATGTAATCAGAACTGGAAAACATCAAAAGTGCAAATGGGGGCTTGGAAGACAAGTGGCATGCCAACAAAATCATTCAAAATCAAAAAGTAAGTATTTTACCTTGTAAAACAAAGTGAAGAAAAGTGCCAAATTCTGAATGAATGCCTGTAAAGCATAGAATGTTTTAATAGGTCATTTTTAAAGAAAGTATAGTAAGAACTGGGGCATGCAAAATCAAACAGCTTAAATTTATTTCTTAGATAATGTGACATGTCTTTTAAGTATTGTATTGTGAAACATTGTTAAATACTGCCATGCTATACAACATAGCAACAATGATTGCCATTGATTACCATTACTAAAAAATACCTATTCTTTAGTTGATCCATTTGCGAAGGCTTCTGGGATTTTTGTTCCAGGTGGTAGAATAACCTAACATTATGCGTATTACAATATATTTTGAGAAAAAATGCAAAGTAATAGATGTGTGGAAATAATAATTGAGAAAAAAAGCATATTTCAAATCAAGACCAGCCAACAGACACATCTACAAGAATGATTTTACTTACTCATTTCAAACATGAATGAGTTGTAATTCTCTAAAATTTACAAAAAGAAATAAAACCCGGCAAAAGTCACAAACTATAGAAATTTATATAAACAAATCATTTATAATACCTGCAATTGTACCATGAAGATTGTATAAAGCTTCACAAATTGTGTATCATAGAAGTCCCCAAAATTGAGTGCTGCAACCTAAATAAAGAAATGCCAATTAAGCATGCAAGAAAAAAATAACAAAAGGAAGAACCTTATTGCTACAGTAAAGTTAGTCAAAATACAATCAACATAGAAATAAAGATAACATTCTATATATTTGCAAGGATGCATACCTTAGTGAAGCATTGTAAAGCCAAATTTCTATAGGCAGGAATCAGAAAAAGATTTAGCAAAGTTTCAAGCTGTAACCATCAAAGTACCAAAACAAACAAATGGTTAGCAACCTTACAAAATAGTTAGACTATTGGCATACATCAAGAAAGCCATGGTTTCTTAAGCTCACCGGTATCCAATAGTACTTTCCATTCCTATTTCATTTCAGAACAATCTCATTTCCATTCCTAGAAGCAATCTCATCCTACAAAACAAAACAAACATAAATCTATTATGAGAATGAGCAAAATAGAAAAGATAGTTACGATACTTCTATAAAACTAAATATAATTAAATCTAGGGGTTTAAAACTTTTTTTATTGTATGGAGTGAATCATACCAAGGCTGAAAATTCTTCCTCTCTCAAATTTCGAGAACAATATACTTCCAATTCTGTATGGTTTTTTCCCAAGTGCTTATAATTACAGCCTCTGAACAAAAATACCCCTCTTTTCACTGAAATCCATTCTAATTAGTGTTGTGGCTAACAAGATCAATGACCTGCCTTTTCTTAGAATACTACTGAACGTTTTTAGAGAAGCTTGTTTGATTCCTTTGTCTATAAAATTCCATAACAGATAAAGAGCCTGCAACTTTAAATTTGATTTCCCTGGGTAGAAAACCCTTATCATCGATCTATAATTGTTACTTAGAGCTTTGTTGTCTTTCGACTTGTGCAAAAATAGGTAAGATAGAGAGATTCATAGAAGGAGGACATGAGCATATGACAGACTATTTCTCGCTTTCTAGAACAATTAAAACAACAAGCATACAACAGTATGAAACCAAGAGATTTTTGGTCAATGAAAATTATGATTCTTCCCATTATTACAACCTTCTGCATCGACCAACTTTACAGCGGTTTGATCCAAGCCCCTCAAATAGGTATGCTAATGGTATTTTAACAGCATATATTCCTATATCTATGGTTGATATGGATGCTAATATAGATTTGGAAAATCTAATTAATTTGATAGACATATATAATGGTGTGATGTATAACCTTTAAGAAAGGACAATAATCATTGAAATATCATGGTTGCACACTGCAGACATAACCAGATTCCTTGGGAGAGGCATCAGGACTGGCTTTTGAGGTCATACACAAATCACTTTACACATCATGATAATTCAAGACATTTATATGGGTGGACTAATATGAAGCGTCTAGATTGGAGTATTAGGAAGGAACAACATCTGTTTGATGTTGCTCTCAAAGAAGCTAAGCCACAACAGCTCTTAGTTACCGGAGATCCTGCTTCTTCACTATAATGGGGTACAAGATAGAAAGAAATAGAAGCTAAGAGACCACACAAAATAACTTTAGGAGATTGTTTTATGCTTAGTCTAACTGGCCATGCTATCAAAAGTAGAAGAAAAGAACAAAATGAAGTTGATTATTTTTATAGGAATAGAATTTGTCAGACTCCCACTGTGGATTTAGCTGATATAGGCCTTGCTAGAATGCCCATGACTTCTCATGATATGGACATCAACCAAAATACAAATAGAACCTTTGGCCAAGCACCAATTACAACCAAAATACAGCCTCAAACTGCTTTGGAGCAGGGGTAGCCACTAGGTAACAGTGAAATGGTCATTGCAAATATTCCGGATACCATTTTTTTGCAAAGTGCAAGATCAAATTGTTAAGTTGTTTGCCTATTATGGCACTTAGAAAGAAGGAAAATTAAAGCAAATCAATTCCCAATACTCAAAGAACATGTACAACACCATACATGGCATGCCATTCAAAGCGGGTGTTGATATCAGCACTCTAATTATTGAAGAATAGTTGTTGTTTATATAATATTTTATGTATTTTCTGTAAATTAAAGCATAGTAAAAAAAGATTCTAGATAAAACTTAAAAAATATTTTAAGATATGATAAAATAGATAGCAGTTGTCTTCTGCAATACAATCTATTTGTTAGCCTGCTAAAAGATATGTTGCAGATAGAACATATTCTACATAACTCTAAATTCAACTCTGCTCCTTTGTCATCACATTCTATATATTTGAAAAGCCAGGGTTAAATGTGAGTAAACTCCCTTGCATTCTAGAATAATTTTGAGCCTTAAATTTTACTCTACTCTTTCATCCTAACATTCTAAATTCTTGAAAAAGTAGGGTTAAATGTTAAATAAATTTTTCTTGGAAGAGAACAAGCAAAACAAATGAGAACTCAGGTTGTGTCAACCTTCCAAAAGATATTTAATTTGAAAGATTAGGGACGCTATTCTTCAGAACTAGTTTTCCTTTAAAGAGGATTTAAAATATCAAGGAAAAGCAGAGTACATGTTTAGAGTAAGAATTTCCTGTGAGAAATTTTGAAAACTACAATAAAATTCATATCAAAATTTAAAATATAACAAATGCCTTTGCCACCCAATAAACACATTACATATACAGTTAAGCACAAATCCGGTTTGAACAAAATGCCTGGAACTTCCAAGAAAATAATAAAATAATTTGAAATGTCAAGGAAAACTAAAGTACATATGTTTAAAATTAACTCTTCCTCCAAGAATTTTTGAAAATTATAATAAAATTGATACCAAAAAATGACTCTCCAAGTGCTACTATTGATACAAGTTTGTTTACAATACTTGAAATAACTTTAAAACTCAAATCTTTTATATGCAAATGCAAAAAAAGCCACTCTTACAAATCAGATTGATGCCATGTGCATAAAACAAATTGCCATAGCCAAAATCTCTCATAACAAATTCAAACTATAAAGGATAATATGTGTAAATACGTAAATATATGAATACTTACATTGCAAACTCATCTTTGTTTTCTTCCTATGTAATCTAATGCAGAGAGAGAGCATCATCAAAGTGATATCCACCCTACCACGAAGCATTAGCTTCCTTGTGCTACCCCACTAGAGAAGCCCGACCCATCACACAAGATCTAGCAGTATGTGGCCAACATGCATGATGGAATCCAATACACTATGCAAATCATTGATGGCCTATCATGCCTATATGCTTATGCATTATACACCCAAGCATTTTCTATTTAATATATACGTATTGAAGAGGATGTAAGTCGACCAAGAAATGCACTTATGAATGCAATTTGATGACAAGTATTGTCTAAAGAAAAACATCTGATCATCTCCTTATGATATCTTGATATTGTACAAGATGGTTAAACAATATACAAAAGAAAAATCCCACCTTGACTTTGGATCCAAAAATAAAATTCCAAGGCAATACCCTTTACTTAAAGGTACACTGAGAAGGCTACTCTATGTCCAACATGTTTCCTAAATCTAGTCACTACTAGATGATTAAGAAACCAAAGGTCTTATTTCACTATTAGTTATTTTCCAAGCTTAAAACTCTTCTTAAAATCCAATGAAAAGTATAATAACAATTTCATTCATATTCATAATATATATACTCTCGAATAATAATATTAACTATTAAATTTGTAAACTTATTTCATATGAAACAGTTCACAAATTTCCAATCTACGGATTGCAGCAGTAAGGGATGAGCTTTAAACTATCATAACTTTCACACACCCTGTCCAAAATTAAAAGTTCAATACATTCTGGAAAGGGAAAAGAATGAAAAACAAAACCTAGAAATCGTTTTTGGAAAATCTCAACCACTTAAGAGCAGTTTTTTCTGCAATACTGCTCACTAATTACCCAGAACAACAGTTTGACAATAGGATAGCCTTGTAATTACTCTGAAGTAATGTTCCACAACACTACAAAATAAAAAGTCTAAGTAAAATTTGCAATTCTCTATCTAATCAGATAAAATTAAGTTTCCAACAAGCAATTCCAATAGTGAATACCATCTGATAAATCTTGTGATATGCAATGAGCAGTATTTTCCATTCATGAAGGAATAATGACATTTACCTCCAACAACTTTCTTCTTCACTCATATGTTTAAACCAATCTTATATCCCTTACATATATAATATTGGGAACATCCCAATGTTATTCGTTATCTTATTACATCTCATGTGCGTCTGTAACAAGCAAACCAACTGGGTTGTCAAGTAAAAAATTACCATGACAATCACATAGTTGCCATGCTACTATAGATAGTGATCTTGTCATTAATAAAATGCTGTATGTTTTACACTCTGTTTTGATTGGAGATCTTGGCTTTTTGATCAAATAAATTCTTTCAATACAAGGTCACGATTCCCATCAAAACTCTGATCATTTCTCCTTGTGTTCAGCACTTGAATTTGAGTAATGCTACTATTTTCTTTTTAACACAAGGCCAACCACAGAAAAAGGGTTAAGCAATTAGTTTGCTTTCAAGATTAACAATATCATGATTATATTTAATTTGTGATTGATATTTATTGATATCTTGATGTCTACTCCAAGGCCCATTCAAATTGTCTTAATTTGGTTCCTCAACTATTGTTGTAATTATCTTAATCTATGCATGGTTTATGTTATCTGCTGGAAGAACCAAAACAGGCTAGGTATCCTTAAGAAGAATTATATTGTTCCACTATGCAGTTGTACCTATTTCTTCATTATCAATACGATTGGCTTGCTGGCAATCATATTATCCAAGCCATATGCTTATTTTGAATTAGTGCTTCTGAGATTAGCATATCCAAGTGTAAAATTACATGTGCTACAATCCTAAGACTTATGCTACAACTCTCTTATCTTTAATAATTTACGCTTTAATTATTCCAAATTCCTACTCAATTTACTTTCCATTATACCCAATTGTTTTTGGCAGCCCAAAAGATTTGTGTGCCGACAAATTACTTGTTGCTGCTGTAGTAAAAGTGTAGACATGCAGTCTGCAAATGATTAATGCCTACTTTGGTAGGTGTTTTGTTTCCTAAAGTAATGTCTCTACATTGGGTGAAAAGCAGCGAACCACAGTAAAATATGATTAGTGAGATCAAATTGATAACATATATTTGATTCATTATTGACGAGGTGGTATCTACAGGCCATGATTTATTTATGGAAGAGTCTTATACACAATCAATGAAATGGCTTTTAGATGCAAATAATGTCAAGACTCAAAACTAAAAATAATATAAGGCAAAATGTCATATTTAGCTATTGAAGTTGTAAAGTTCTGGTGTATTCATCAAATGTCCCATCCTCAACATCCTCTACTGCAAAGGACTATCTAAAAGTGTGGTCTAAGAATAAACCAATTATGAGTTGCATTTGAACATGAAATAAGTTTACATCTTTACAGATCTAAAAAGTGTGATCTAAGAATAAACCACATGCAGTCCATGACCTCACCCAAGGTTAGTTGAGTGCATTGGATATAGATTTCCAAATGATGATAATGAATTTTAATGTCATTTATGTCAATATGGTATCTTGAAACTATCATAGCATGATTACCTGATTAGTCCTTCGTTTCTATGACAGTTTGTTTTCTCCTATCTTCCTGGTGCTGCTTTTCTCTTCTCAGAAGATATGTATGCATTAATTTTCATCGGAAACCCTTCCCAACTTTTTTTAATTTCTTCCCCCCATCTGTTAGGTGTAAGCCAGAGATATAAGCATCTTCAAGGGATACAAGACTTGGAAATTTTTGTTTTGCCAGATGTTTCCATTGCCACTGCCCCGCTAAGCATGCATGCCAAATATGGAATCCTTAACAAGGAACGTGGGGGACCTATTAAGTTTACTTCCCCTTTCTTCTTTTTCCTTTTTTTGATTGATTTTTTTTTTTTATCAAATATAACAAATAACTTTGCACCCAATAAACACATTACATATACAAACTACTTAGACTACTTAAGTATAATTCTGTTTTGAACAAAATGCCTAGAATCTCTAGGAAAACAATACTTAAAATGCAATTATATATAGTTGATGAACATATTCTGCATTACTCTAAATTGTACTCTGCTCCTCTATCATGGAATTCAATATAAATAATACTTAAAATAAAAATATATGTAGCTGATGAACACATTCTGCATAAATTGTACTCTGCTCCTCTGTCATGGAATTCTATATTCTTGAAAATCCAAGGCTAAATGTTGAATAAATCCATGGACTCATGGCATACTAAATTCTTGGAAAAGTAAGGATAATTGTTAGAATAAATCTTATTATGTTCCAGATTAGATTTTGAACTCTAAAATTTGCTCTGTTATTTCATCAAGGACCCATAGCATTCTAAATTCTTGGAAAAGTAAGGATAAATGTACTTAAAATAAAAATATATGTAGCTGATGAACACATTCTGCATAAATTGTACTTTGCTTCTCTGTCATGGAATTCTATATTCTTGAAAATCCAAGGCTAAATGTTGAATAAATCCATGGACTCATGGCATACTAAATTCTTGGAAAAGTAAGGATAATTGTTAGAATAAATCCTATTATGTTCCAGATTAGATTTTGAACTCTAAAATTTGCTCTGTTATTTCATCAAGGACCCATAGCATTCTAAATTCTTGGAAAAGTAAGGATAAATGTTAGAATAAATCCTATTATGTTCCAGATTAGATTTTGAACTCTAAAATTTGCTCTGTTATTTCATCAAGGACCCATAGCATTCTAAATTCTTGGAAAAGAGCAAGTAGGACAAATGGGAGTCTGGGTTTGAACAAACAAATTTGAGAATGTATGAAATTTGAAGAAACGAGGATGTTATTCTTCAGAATCAACTACCTTTAAAGAGGAATTGAAATGTTAAGGAAAAAATAGGGTATAGGGTTTGAATAAGAATTTCATGTTAGAATATTTGAAAATTTCAATATAATTCATTCAAAATTTCAAATATAACAAATACCTTTGCCACCCAATAAAAGTATTACATCTACAGAATGCTTAAGCACAAATCTAAAAGAGGTTCCCAATTTCCCCATTGAATTTTATTGTATATGTTTAACTTGAGCCATTAATTTTCCATAAGCATATATGTTTGTTGTTCACACTTATTTGAAACCAAAAAAATCATATAAGAATCTAATGTTTGATTAGAAAATTAAAGGTGCAAAAGATTAGGGCAGAATTCTGAGTTTCAAAATTAGATCTTAAGGAAAAATCCTAGTGTGGGATATTTCAACTTCAAGTACCAGAAATACATGCCATAGAAGCACAAATCATACAAAGACATATTTACTAGTTTTACTTCAGCCCAATATAACACAAAGCATGCCTTGAACATGCACTTTTTGTAGTTTAGCAAAAAGTAATAGGAGAAGAGGATAATACAAAGGAGAAACTGTAGACTTAATTATTATAAACCACAAATAAAATAGTTGACACTCCATCGATTATAGAACTTGCAATAAAAACAACTAGCATCATAGAAACACCTATTTGAAAAGGAAGAGCACCAAACAACATAAAATGTTATCTAAGGTCCAAGAAATCAAAGAAAATAATGTTATTAACACATGGCTTTGCAATATATCTTCTAGTTTGCATCTTTTATTTATCATGTACACAATGAATAAAGATGGGTCGGGTCAAACAAGTAAACTCGTTTACATGAAGTGAACTTTGATAACAGGTGAAATCACACGAGTGAAATCACAAAATCCAAACCAGATGATTTGTGTATTGAACTAACGATCAAGTCAAACAATTGAACCTACTAAATCCATACTGCATGATTTGTGTATTAAACTGACTGTTCAAATACACTGCTATTGATATGTAATACACTTTATTTCAAAAATCTTGTAACTTGGGTCAGAAATGGTAAAATTGTTCCACCATGCAAGAAAGTTCTACCAACATGACAACTAGAATTTGGAAATGAATAAATGATGCTTGCCTGGGGACAACAAATGGAAGTATATGACCAAAGGCACATTTAAAGGAAAGATTTTCCCATTGAAGTTTATTGCATATGTTTAACTTGAGCCATTAATTTTCCATAAGCATCAATAATTACAAGTTCTGAAAATTGAAAGATGGCAATGCAAACAAAAATGTAATTTTGATTAAGCAGATTGAATAGAGGATGCAATAATACTCTGTTCCTTGGTCATACCATTTTAAATCCTTGTTGAATGAAAAATACGAGAATAATTTGATCCTTCGTTAGCCTATCATTGCTATAGCCTCCCTCCCCGCATCATACAATATAGGCGGAGGAGTTACAAATTTTGACAAGATCTGCATTTTTTAATAATATTACCTATTTGCTTGTAGACGGCCCACAGGTTGAAGAAAACGGTAGCCAATGGGTTGAAGAAAATGGCAGCTAGGGCATAATATTTTATGCAGATCCTGAGCATTAAAAAACCAATGATTGCTTCCAACCACACCAATTGTTATATGCCTTCCCTCCACACCCATTGTAAGCCTTCCCGCCAAAAGAAACTGCATCCCGAGTGTGACGCCGTGACTATAGTAGCAAACGGGAGAGCCAACTCATAGAGCCATCCAAAAGGTGGGAAAATGCCTCAGTTTTATTTTAGGGAAAAAAGTGTGGGAAATAATTAATTATATTTTTAGAGAAAAGGTTTTTTTCTATTTCTTAATTTAATTTTAAGACAATAAAAAATAAAAAATATAACTTAAATATGTTCAATTTCTATTGTCTTAATTTGAGACAATATAAAATTAAAAAATATAACTTGAATATGTTTAAGACAAAATTAGTATTTTGTCTTAAATTATCGTCTCAAACTGTCCCTTTATGTAGTAGTGTTTGCAAATTGGCTTCTAATCTTCATTAACCCCTAATTATCTTCTAATCACTTATTAGCTAATCTAATCAGCATCTTGGTCAACTCTCCCCATCCCCCAAAGAATTTTTAATTCATTTTTCTCTTCCTCGTGTGAATTTTTAATTCACATTTATTCATCCAAGACCCCTCTTTTCCCCTAGGAATTTTTAATTCCTTTTTATCCTTCCAAGACTCTCCTTATTCCCATGTAAAGTTCTAGAACATTTAACTTGTCACATCAATCACATGTGTCAAGGTCTTCTTGAACCTTTGACTTGTCACATCAGTCATATGTGGGTAAGTACTTACTTTTTTAAGTAACTTGTCTTATCCAAAGTACTTCTCACCTTTTTTTTTGTGAACCTTGTCTTATCCTTAAGATATCCCCAATCATATGAATTTTAAATTCACTTTTATTTATCCAAGATTCTCCTCTTCCCCATGTGATCATTGAGAGGTCACATCATCTTTATTCTAAGGTACTTACAAGTACCTTCCCATTAGATGTCATCTTCCACCTCATGTGTCCTTATCCATCTTGCCCATGGTGGCAAGATCTCAACAATCTATTTCCCTATGGTTTCTCTCCATAAAATGAAGGATTTTTCTTTCATTCTAAATTCATTATATGCATTCACAACACAACTTATTCAAAATTCAAGCTTTTTTCTCAAGCTCAAACTCTTGCATATCCACCATTGTTTCTCATCTTCATACTCTCATTGCATCTATCTTGTTCATCAACTCAACTACCCACATAGCCCATTTGAATCCTCATCTCACATAGATCATTTTGAACCTACTTTCATCCACCTTGCCATCAAAAAGAGCACACATAATCAACTATTAAGGATCAAACAAAGATCAATTCAAGACAAAGTAAAATCTATTATTTTTATCTTTATTTTGTTTTGAATTCAACTAGGCTAATCGTGAGGCGTTAGTGTTCTTTTCCTTTCTTTTCGCATCTCGTTTTACATCTTTTTAAGAGTAGGCTAAGATCATTGGTTCACAGTTACATTAGTATGTAAGAATTCATTTGTTGAGGTTATGGAGTTTTTGTCAATTATTATTGTATAGTTCAGGCTATATTGTGGCTTTCTGCATCTAGGTGTCTGTTGAAACCAATGTTGTTTGATTTATGGCTTTCATTTTTTGGTTATAGTTATAATAGAATAAAATAATTAATGTTGTTGATTATATGTTTGGCTACATTAGGTGTTATTGATTATTGTTCTCTGCCTTAGGCTAAATAGCTTGTTTTATATAATATATATTAATATACTCTTGCATCCTTGATTTGGTGCTCTTTAACACTCTAGATTTTCCCATACGTTAGTTAGTCTTTTACAATTTATCTTTCTCCTTCTAATGCTTTCCTCATTCTCACTCTCTACCTTGCGCTTTATTATTTCATCTCTAAATTGTTCGTTGCATTTCCTCTTGTGCAATGTTCTATATAATAAGTATACACCAGTATGTATCGCTATGTCATGATCTTGTCTGCGTTAGCCACAACACATTCTGAACTCTCCCAGTCTCAGTCCCTGCATGTGTCTTCCCTTTCCTGTACATCTTTGCCTATTAGCTCATCGTTGTGTGTTTCTACATGAAACTGCTAGTTATTATTTTATTTATCAATAATATTAATAGTTACTATTTGATTTATCATTACATAGACATCTTTTCAATTTTTTACTTAAATGTGCTAGTTTAATTATTTTAATTTTATTACCAAAACAAATAACATAATAGAAAACATGATTACTTTAACATAAATTGAGTTTTTTTTTTTTTTTTTTAATTTGACACTTATATGAAAAACAAAAGGAAAGATACATAGTAGCAAATAGGTGACGTGCCCGCGGTCTCGCACGAGATGCGGATGATCCTTTTTGCCGTCTGGCGTGAGATCATCAACCTATAGGTGCCGACATTGTTATTTAGATTGGAATAGTTAGAAAACGATAGGAAATATCTTGTAAGTTGGAAATCAAAGGAATGGGAAGAGAACACTACAAGCGTCCCTGGTTAACCTAAAATATTCGTGAGCATAAAGTATAAAAGTTGATGATTTGGGGTGCATCAAACCGAAGGAAAGGATCTTCCAATCTATAAAGTATAAAAGTTGATGATTTGGGGTGCATCAAACCAAAGCAGAGGACCTTCCAATCTAAAAAATCTATATAAAAATGGAAAAGTTGCCATCTTAATTGGAATCGTCGCAGGGTAAGTGATAGTGAAGTTTAAAGAATATATGATTTCATTTGTTTTTATTTGGCACTAGAAGTGAACATTCTCCCGTGTATACTGAAGAGCTGATAATGATGCCTGAGAAACAAATCTTACCAAGGCAACAGCTCCACTGGTAGTGGCAGCTATAAATATAAGTGAAAATACTATGAAGATGTATCATTCAAACAGCACAGCTATACCTATCCAAGAGAAGAAAAGAAAAAAATTGCAGATTCCATTTTGCAAATTTAGAAGTGAGGTAAGGTGAAGTTAGAATCAGATGGTCACACAGAATTTATATAGAAAGGTCAGCCGATATGTTTCTCTTGGGTTTTGCAGGGAAGATGAGGATGACGATAATAGCGTTTGGATTGCTACTGAGCATGTCCATAGCGGAATGCGGCAGACCTGATGCTGCAGGAATCCTGGCATCTTGTAATCCCAGCGGATATTTGAATGGCAACTCCCACGACTGCAATCACGACCACGGCTCAGACTGCTGCAAGTCAGGGGAGCGATACCCACGCTACAAATGCTCGCCCCCCGTGACAGGCAGTACGCCAGCCACACTCACTGTGAATGGGTTTCAGAAGGGCGAAGACGGAGGAGGGCCTGCCGAGTGCGACAAGCACTACCACAATGACAGTGATCCAGTGGTTGCTCTTTCCACAGGCTGGTACGCCGGTGGTAGCCGCTGCCACAACTACATACTAATCACCAATCCAGACAATGGACGAAGCGTGCAGGCCATGGTGGTGGACGAGTGCGACTCATTCTCTGGGTGTGATGACGTTCACGACCACCAACCCCCTTGCCATAACAATATCGTCGATGCCTCTCCAGCCGTATGGAAAGCCTTGGGAGTCGACAATTATGACGATGTTGGTGCGATGAGCATCACATGGTCTGAAACTTAGCCCCTTCTGCGCCCCCCATTTTCTTCTTTTTCTTCGTCAAATACACTCTCTCAACCATTCCTCGTGCAGTCTTATTTCTTACTTCATTGTAACTGTTATTCATAATCTCCTGAATCTGAAGTAACTTTAAAGTTTATTTAACTAGATTTTGTTTCTGATTTCCAAATGTTGGCAAATGGCATGATTATGTTCGATGGGGCATTAGGTCTTCTTAAATGATTCTGAGAGAATTTTCTTGATACACTATTTCGGACATGAGAATTCTATACAGTGTGGTCTGATTGATTCCAGCTACTGGAACTTACAAGTTCGCAATTTTGGAGAACCACGCGTTCTTGTTGGATAATGATGCAAGCGTAGAAAGAAGATAAGGTTTGATGTCAATTCAGTTGAAGTTTTTAAGTCAGACATTCTAAATTAGTTTTTGAAGTGCTATTGGCAACTTTTTAATAGATAGTCATTTCTAAGTTTTTTTTTAATGTTTTATGTAGTTGCTTTAAAAGCTTTGTATGGAAGGAAAGTCTATCCGAGGGGATTGATATTTTTATAAAGAGATTACACTGCTGTTTATTTTGTAAGTCTGAGAAAGACCTCTATAGTGAGGCATGATGTAATCCAAATCTGAAATTTATTGAATAAAATATTAGTGTGTTTTAAAATATTTTCTGTGTAAAATATTTCTGCTGCAATATTTTGTTTGCTTATAAATTTTTGGGACTGATTTTTTTAAATTCTTCAGTTCTTTCATATGAAGACACATCAATAAGTCTAGTGGGTTGACAGTCAAAGAATAAGTCTAGTGGGTTCACAATTTTAGAGAGCCACGCATCCTTCCATATGAGGACACGTCACTCAAAGAATAAGTCTAGTGGGTTGATGGTCAAAGAGCACTCCAATAGATCTATGGTAATCTATAGAAAATAATTATAGGATTTAACTTATTTTTCTTAAATTAAGAACAAATTTGAATCCAAAATAGCACTTAAAAATAAATAATTTGTTTTATAAAAAAATTTCAAATCATTGATTTAAGAAAACAAGATAAATAATATTTATAGTTTCATTAATTAAATAAATTATTACATGAAAAACAATACAATGAACAAGTGAATATTAAGAAATAATCTTTCTACATTACATGTATCGCATGTAATCTTTAGACCAAGTTTCAAACTCTTAGAACTTTCTTCATGGATTCACTAAGTCATTTTCTTTTCAAATGTTTTTTAATAAAGATTGCATAAATCTCTTCCATCATACATAAATAATTTAAAGAATTATATTATAAATAAGAGTTTGTGCATCAAAATGGGGGACAAATCAAAGATGTGATTTTGACCATAATGCTCATGTTGTTAAAAGGTTGAAATAATACAGTTCTATTATGGCTTGGCAACTATCAAGCCATAATACTATCTTATTTATAATCTAAAAAAAATAGTCATATTTTGGGGGACATGAAATGTGTTGATGTATCATGTTCCCTAAAAATGCAATTATAATTTTTAGGCCATGAAAAGTTTTTTTTTTTTAAAAAACATGATCACATTTTGAAAACACAAGCGCATTATGTAGTGCACTCATATTACATAATGTGTTCACATTTTTAAGTAATTTTTTTTTTATCCTTTTTGTTTTGGAATAGGTTTGGATAACAAGCCTAAAGGGTTGGGGCTCTTATTTTCCCCCACTTGACATGTTTTTGTATCTTCAATGCCATTTTCCAACATCAATGTCATCTTATTCATTTTTATATTTCAACCACATTAGCATATATATTTTTTGTAAAATCTACTTAATAATCACTAATAAAATATGGATATTAATAAATAAAATAAAAATAATGATTACTGATAATCAAAGAGTCAACACTTAGACTAATTTTCATATTATATCATTATATATATAGGCATTAGCCTTTTGCTGAAAAAAAACACTTAGACTAATTTTCTTTTTTTACATATACATGATGAATCTACAATTATTACAATTAGTATAAGTCAATTTATAATGATTTGGTATAACTATAAATCTCAAATCATTTACATTACAAATATGGGTACAAACATCTTGAAACCATACTTAGAATTTGCACAGAAAAAAAAAAAGAGAGAGAGCATCAACCATTCTTAACACACTTATTAAAATAAAATATATAATTGATTATCACCATCATAATCATTCTTAATTATATATCAAAAGACATTTAATCATAATCAAATTATATTTCCTACTTGTTTACTAATATAAAATTAATATAATAATTTACTAACTAAACTAGCTAAATTAAGAAAGATGTGACATCCTCCCCCCTAAGGATAGTCATTACAAAAAATGCAAGATTCATGCATGTGCTTATTGTACCTTTACAACTTGATTATTTGACCAAGTTGCTAGATATTTCTCAATAATACACCTAACATTAATCAAGTTGCTAGATATTTCTCAACAATACACCTGACATGGTCTTTAGGTCTAATCACCAATCAAACATGTGCACTAGTGTTAGCTTGTTAACAAAAGAGAAAATAGCTTACGAAAATCTCAATAAATAGATCATTCAATATCCAACATTATTAATATGAAAATAATCACATTATGATTTCAAATAAATCACTTTCAAAGTATCATTAATGCACATGGATGAGGTTGCTACTTTTAGCAAGATTTCACCTAAAGATATGTTTCCTATATATGTTATAAACTTGCACTTTATTCCAACCTAGGAATTAAAAATAATTCCAAAAGATTTAATTTTAAATTTCTTTTGAGCTTTTTAAATTTATTACATTTGATTCATAAGCAACAATTTCTTTGTGTAGGATTGTTGGTTGTTTAGAGGCTTGAGGTCTCCTATCTTTGAATTTTTTAATCATTTTCTTCTTTTTAGCTGCAATTTATTTTGTTGTCAATTTTTTCTATTCCCTATTTGCATGGCAATGACAAGGGGTTTAGGGGAACACCTAACTCTTCTTATATATATTCTCTCATATCATGTGAGTCTTCCTTATTAGGACATGACAATGTTGTTTATTTTTTGATGCATGCAACTAGTGAGGTTAAAATAGATCCAAATTTACAAAATCATCCTAGAATGAATATCATCATCTACAAGTCTATGGTTATTCATAAATTCATTCTTTTTTTGAAGCATGGGCTCAATGAGCTATAAAATTGAAGTAGATATGGACATTATTCTTAAATTGATTAAATATTTCTTCATGGTTTTATCAATAATGACTAATTAAAATATGATTTTTGAGAGTGGTTTGTAATTTCATAATCAATCTAGGTTATTCATCAAACCTTGGCATGCGGGTTTTGATCAAGTGGAAGAACTCTTGTCTAATATTCTTATTTGGGTCTATCTCCTTTATATTTTTATGGAATTATTGAGACAATATATTATATAATATATTATAGTAGACCTTGGTAAGACCTTAGATCCTTTGCATCATATACTTGAAAGAAAGATAAAACCTATTCACATATTTATTTTGAAATTGATTTGAATAACTCATTTAATTCTTTATATTAGATTGGAGAACATGCATTGGATCTACCAATTAGATCATAAAGGCCTTCCCTTTAAATTGCATACATGTCATGCTTATAGGAATTTACAAATAAATTGTCCTATTAAGGCCCCTATGGCCTCATAATTTATTGCAAGATATTATTTAGCTATGGTTGATTGTAAGGGAAAAGCTCTAATCCATGAAGAAAATAGATCAATTTTAATTTTTTAATCCCAATTAAATCTATATTTAAAGGAATCAATGGAAATCACCAAAAATAAAAATTCCAAGAGGTAATGTATCTAACAAATTTTGCATCCTTGAAAACTTTGATTTGTCAGAGCCTACGTTATTTGAAAATTCTTCTATTGGCTAGGGCTTGGATCTACCTAGTTCTAGTACTCCTAAGTTTGGTTCAACAATGAATACTTCAAATAAATTATTATTTTCATCTAAATAAGAAGTGGTTTCTAATTCTACAAATATTATGGAAGTATCTTTTAGGCCTAATGATGATGATACTTTTCCTTCAATTTTAAACTTTGAATTTTAGTTGTTGATCATGCAGTGATATAGCTTGATGAATAGACCATATCCAATCAAATAAGTTTGAAAAATCCAAGTCATCTTATAGGCTTCACCATTTCCACAAGCAATGAAAAGGCTATGTGTCAACCTCCCTGCTCCCCCATTGGGTTTAACCCACATGCATCTTTCAACAATGAGGAGGTGAGGAGTGGCCCAGATTAAATTTGGCACCTTCAACCTATGTGTACTTTACATCTTAAGCCTTTTCCTTAGAGCATAACACCTGGATATGACAAATAGAGTAGATTAAAACATCTCGCTCTACTATTTATCACATTCTTGAATGAAACCTTTAGTAGCCCATGAGTTACAACCTCTCAATATCATATCAAAACATTTCATAAATATTTCATGCCCTACTAAAGTTCCTTTGACGATTGAGATCGTGCCAAGTGGCTCTTCCGTACTTCCCTGTTGATGGATGGGAGATGAAGGTGGGTCCCCATGGGCTAGCAAGGAATGGTTGGGATCGACCTAGGTCATTTCATCTCAACCGTCGATCTCTTAAAACTTATTGTATGTTGCCTTTGTGGGATGATGGACCCCACTAATAGATGGGAAACATGGTGCTCACCCACTAGCCTACCTGAATATTTTAATAGAAACCAAAACCTGATGGGAGTGTGGGGAGTAGTCAAGATGCAATCTCATAGATACGATGACCTGCATGAAAAGATTTTTTTCTGCACGTGCATAATTGTTAATACTTAAAAGGGTGCCTGACTAGGTTGACGAATGATAGGGGACATAAAACTTAGTCTTAGACCTTATACCAAAGACAAAAAATTAAAACCTAAACTTAGGAGAATAGCAAACATTTAAAGTATTTATGATAGTTTGCATGACATAAAGCAATATTGAGAATTATTTGATGAGTAGAAATCAGCAACATTAGCTTCAAGGGGTCGGTGAATAAATAGACTTACTGACGTAAGTCATAACTAACATGACCAGGAACGGGAGATAACAAGTCAACTATGAATTAGAACTTATGCAAATGGATTTACACTTAGGATTTGTTAAAATGGTTTAAGGGGCAAATAAACCCTAGAACATGGAAACGATTGAAACCCTAAGCCATAAGACTAGTTCCTAACTAGGAAAACAACCATATTTTGCAAAATTTACCAATAGAACACATAAAATTTTAGAGGTTCCACCACTTCGATTGGTCCTCTCTTGGAGACATTAGGCACAATGTTCCCTAAGTTAAGACCTTACATGAACTAAGAAAAAATCCTTTGAATGTACCTTACACTCTTTTGCATTTACAATTTATGTTATATGGCCACCTTTCATAACATACTTTGTTTTCCTTTGGAGCCATCTTATTTGTTCATGAGTTTCAAGAATACGAAGCTTTGCTTGCCTCATGAAGCTTGAATTTCACTGTTGTGTGAAACCTTATCAAATTTATCAAAAGGTATAGCTTTGGTATGGTTGTATGTATGGGAGCCGAACTTAGGCATGACTTTCCCATAGCCACTTGCTTGTCTGTGTGAGCACATACCGGTCGCGTGTGTATGTGTCTCATTGGGGGATCACCTAGTGGATGGCCCAAGGTTCCATTAGCCCTTTTAAATGTGTGTTTGGTTTGCATAGTGGACATCATGTTCCACTTGTAAATGTTTTTGGACAAAAAGCTTAGATCTAATCTGGATAGCATGTGGGAAAAATAGTTAAAGCTTGATCCACTCCTTTTGCTTTTGTTTTTTCTTTCTTTTCATCTTTGGCAGTGTATGTGTGTATCTTTTTGGTCCTTCATACTTTATTTACATGTGTGTTCTTTTGTTCCTATGTTGGTTTATCATAGGATCTTGATCCTAGGGGCTTGCACAACCCTCTTGATCATTGTTATCCTATCTGACTATCATTGGTATGCTTGAACCCATCTTGATGTGAGTTTGTCTACTTTAGTGTGAGTTTGAAGCAAGTTCCCCCTCTCACTAAAGTGAGGGCTAAATGTAGTGTAGAAAATTATAGCCCTTACATTTTCACACTTGTTTTAGCCCTCCTTGCTAAAATTGGGCTTCTTTATGTTTTATTTGGTATTATTTTGCATCCACAAGCCTTAATTAATGTATCTTTATGAGGATAATCCCGACATATATCAATTGACCACTCATAATTTAATGATTTTGGTTTGCATGGCCTAGACTTATTGATCTATGACTCATACACCACATTGGCCATATGGGTCCCACTTAAGTTTCAAGGCCTAAACTTGAATTTAACATAAAACTAAACATTTCTTGAAATTTGTGTCCAGAGCTTATCCTACTAGAACTCAGATGCCCCAACTAGCATATGAGTTTTGCTTAACTTTAACCCAATTTGAATTCAATTTCTTGGTTGGATTTTATTCTCCTAGATTTGATGTTGTCTTGTAGTTGAAAGGTGGAAAATTGTTTGCTTTTCTAGGGTTTAGGAACTAGAATGACAATCTTCACTCTCTCTCATTCAAGAACAAACCCTTGAGATTTCAATGCAAAGGAGAAAGAGATCTTACAAGAGGGTTGTCCTAAGGGCTTAATGTAAAATAATGAGGGGTTCACCACCAAGAAAAAACTTGGAAAGAAAAAAGCAATGCAAGTTGTAATACTAAACCCTAATATGATGCAATGACTTACAAAATGACCTAGAAAAGTAAATGAAACAAAATAGAAAGCTACAAGAAGGATTGTGTGCACTTGAGAACCTGAAGATGACTGATTTAAGCTTTGAAATGTTGGAAAATATAAATTTTGACCTACTGGGACTCATTTTCCAATATGGGTGAATCAGTCCTAGATTTGGATTTCTATACAGGAATTAGTTTCAGGGAAAAAGGTATCTGAATCTACAAACAGTTTTGGAAAACACCTATAGTGGGACTCATTCGCCACTTATAGTGAATCAATCTTGTTCTGCCTTTTTGGTAGTTTAAATTTTAGATTTATGCTCCAATATTTTCCCTTCCCTTCCAAACTAATTTCTAGATCCAAATATGAGGAAATACACGCAAAACAGAATATAGACTTGATTTTCTTATGGGCATTTTCCTTGATCAAACCCCTAGTTTGGTAATTAAACCTTGATGGGAGTAATAGAAATTGAATGTAAATGTGAACATGAACCCTAGCCTTAAGTTTGTTTAAGACTAGGAAATCTAAAACACAATGCAACCCTATTCTTAAGTGTAAGAATGACATGCATGAATGAAATATGACAATGAATGACTCACTTTGAGAGATCTCTAATCACTCAAATAAGCACTAATGATGCTTATACCTTCCTTAGGCTAATTGTAGAGTGACAATGGAGGATGAAATCACTTAGGAAACAAGTCATTAGGATTTTCTTGATGGCTAATTGCATCTCCCCATCCTAGAATCCATCATGATTCACTATAGACAACCATGATCAACCCTTGACAATGCTAGATCTTGAATGAAAGTGAGATTGAAGACCTTCAAAAACACCTTAATGTTGCTCCAAGACTTCAAATTTTCTTGATTTCGAAACTTGAATGCTCTTGTGAAAGAATGCTTGAAGATTCTTGATGCTTGTCTCTTGAAATTGCTCTTGATAATGCTTTATTAGATGAAAAAAATGAATTAGAAGCTTTCTTATATAGGCATAAACACATAATTTACCATTATTTAGATCTCAAAGGCTGACAACAACCAAAAATTTCAATTAAAAAGGTGATTTTCCTATTCAAATTTGAAAAGAGTCCCAAATGGGACTCATTCTCCCAAGGTGGTGAATAGGTCTCACCTAGGGGGACTCATTCGTCCAAGGTGGCAAATGAGTCCCACCCTACATTTTTGAGGTGGATTTTTGGGATTTTTGATGTTTTAGATGATTTTGTTAGGTTTTTAGCTGCAATAAGCCTTAAGATCCAAAATAATGGGTCTTAGGGGCCTATTAATGATGATTTTAAAGGGTATTTAATGTAAAGCTACAAAATTAGGTCCAATTAAGTGTGAAATTACCTCAATTTCAAGAGCGTACAATTTTCTACACTACAGTAGTGTTGTAATTTTGAGAAATTTGGCATAAACAAGTATAAATACAAGGTTATTTCACATATTTTTCCTATCAAATTGATGAGATAATTCCTATAGCAATATTATGATTACAAGAGAATTCAAGAGTGATTAACAAGCATTTTGGAGCATCATTTAAGAATCAAGCATCATGTCAAAGTCATCATGCACCATGTTTGTTTTTTAGCTAACATTTGTGATGTAGGGTTTTATGATTCAAGAAACAACTCAAGTCAAGATCTACAACATACAATCAAGATTCAAGAGTCACATTCATGCTAGCCACTACTTATAAGATTGCAACCTTTATTCCAAGGGTTTGGTGAGTTGTGACATTGCATATTTTTCATTCATCATTCCTCCATTATATTTCATTTCATTTCAAGGTTTGATTACCAAAACAACATTTGACCAAGGCAAACCCCTATCCACTAATTAAAAAAAAAAATCCCTCTCTTTGATGTGGGATTTGTAGATTTAGGTTGAAGATCCATTGAAGAGAAATTTTGGATAAAAGTTATCAAAGTTGTCACCTTACTTACAGTATCACGGAAAGTCACCTACAAGTTTCAATTCATTGTTTCAGACTCAAAGATTTGACAGGAGAGAAGATATAGGATAACCTAAGAAGATATCAAAGTTTCATATCAACTCTAATATTGTGACTAAATCACCACTTGTGGCATATGAACTTCCCAGTATACCTAATTTCAGGCTTTTCTAGTAGATCCTGAATTGCCAATTCCATATTCCAATTTTTGTTAGAAACCCTGAACTAGGACTAAATTACCCCTATTAGTGTATGAGTCTCAGTGTGCATAATTAAGAGTCAATATTTACAAGATTTTAGACCCTCATTGAAGCCTCTTCAATTTCTAGGTGCACCTCTATCCTTAGTTCATTCTTCTGATTTTCAGTTTTATATCTTGGATTGCATTGTTAGGTTTACATATCATTGTGTTTCTTGTCTTTCCAAGCCTTGCTTGGTCATGAACTCCCTTTTAGTCTTTAATCATTCCCTATGACACCTTATTTCAGATCTCTTTCCCTCATTTCCATCCATAGATTGAGATCTTTAAGGTTTCCTTGAGTGAAACTTGTAGGAAATTGGTTTCTCTATCTCCTAAAAAATAGATCTACTATTTTTGAGGTTTCAGTTACTTCCTCCAAACCGTAAATGGGGTTCCAACAATGGAAAAAAATATTGATGATAAAATGTAGGCCTAAGGTTTAGACTATTTATGTTAGAGAAGTTAACATGGTAGTACAATAAGAATAAATTAGAAATAGTCTAGTAGATAATATATGCATATCATGAGAATTCCAATAATTTTACATAATCATAGACATGATAAGATAAATCTACTTGTATATCTATATCATATAATCCATGTAAATTATATATTCTTTAATGCAAGAATATACATTTACATTACATATGCTTTGGTAGTTTCTCCTATTTATACTTCTCTTTTCCTCCTTTTTCTTTCCCTTATTTTATTTCCCTTCTTATATTCCCTATCTATTGTCATTGTGTGGTTCGTATATGCAAGTGAGTTCATAGAGATACATGTCCCTCTTCCATCAGGTATCTCTTATGTGTTTTAGAAAGTACTACATGACATGTTTTATTACCATGCACTTCTCTTTCAGTGAATATGAATTCAATGTGTTTTTTGTTTCTAATTTATTCCTACACCATCCCTCTTTGTATGGGATCATTATCCTCATAACTCTAGTTCCACCATCTCTTGCTCATTCCATTTTCCACAAATCATGTATATAAACACTTTTCAATATTCTACGAGGTTCTACAATATCTAACCTTAATGGCACATCCCTTTTCTTCACTTGTCATACTATTCATTAATTTAATAAGTGCCCTTTATTTAATTATTAAGTACACAAATTTTATTTATATAGAGAGGTGAAGTATACCTATTATTGTCTTCTTTTTCTAAAATGTTTTGTTTTATCTTTAATTTTCTAACTCAATTTTCAGAAGATCTTTATTTCTATTATGTTATTTTTCAAATTATTCCCTCTCCTAGGCTAAGCTTCAATTTGGAAGCTAAATTTAACACCTCTATGTATATATTAATTTCTTCCCATCAATAAATGCTTTGATCCCTAGTAACCATTTAGAAATAAAATAATCTATCTTTGTTTCTCAATAAGTGGCTCTTCTAATTTCCTTTACACTCCTTTAAATATTCGATCAAATTCACTTTTGTTTTCTCCTTTCCCTTGTACCATTTCTCTCATTTTAATAGTGCTATCTAATAGGACTTTGAGAGTTTGGAAGTTGTTTAATAATTCTTCTTTTAACCCTACCCATTTTTTATTGTGTAAGGGACACTCTTTCATCCACCACTTGAGTGCTTCTTCCCTTAATTTTTTTGAAAATTTCATAAAGCTTAGTCTAGTTATCCCTTATTCCACTTTATATCTAGTTGGAGTTTAGGATACATTTTTTCAATTGTATCCTTTGTATCCTCGCCAAAGATGGGTGGTTTAATATGATTTTATTCCATTGGTGGAAGAATAGGTTCCTATAATTTATCACTATTTGCTAAGGGTTCTCCTTTAGTTTCCCTCCTACCTTCCTTGTTATCCCTTCATTCCTTAGGCCATTTTTCTTTGAGTTATTGATAATCCTACCATGCTTCATAGCCTCTTGTTGTTTCGCTAATTTCCTTATATTTTTTGTTATATCTAGAGGTAATTCAATGTCAAATAAATCTTGTCCTCAAAAAAATTCACATAAAATCAAAAACTATCTTCTCCTCACTTCTCCATGTAACTAAAATGGTAGAAAAGAGTGAAATGTAATAGTGTGACAGTTATGTAGTTTGCAACTACAACTCTCCTTTATGTGTCAAATTTTCCCTTGTTCATAGGATTCAATGAATAATCAATCAGGATTTTTATTATCATTTACAACTTGATTATTTGACCAAGCTACTACATATTTCTTAATAATATACTTGACATGGTCCTTAGGTCTAATCACCCATCAAACATGTGCAAGCAATCTCATTTAAAAATTCATGCAATCACACACACAAAGGAATATATTAATTGATAAGTTACTCTTTCCATGAATACCTTCTTGTATGTGACAATATGTTCATTTGGGATTCATGCCTACTCGCATGTGACCTAAATAGTTAATGAATAAATATGTTCATCTCATCATTCATTCCTACTTTCATGTATTCATGTAACCTAAGCAATATATTCCTGAAACATGTGAATTATTTGATATTATGAAGTACATCCAGCACATACAATCTATTTAAAGCTCACTAGAAAAAATATTTATGTAAATGATCATTTTTTTCTTGAAGTGGATCAACATAATTGAAAATATTCATTTCCTATTTTTTTAAAGTAATTTCTTTGACTAAAGAATTTATTTATTTATTTATTCCCTTAGGTTCAATCTATAATTCACTTAGCATATTTTTAACACGTGTACTTTTTTCAAGAAAATCATAATTATGTTCATCTTATTATAAAAGGAATTCCATACTGCTTATATTCATCACTAGAAAGTAGATCACACAAAATTTTATACATAACCTTAAACAAATAAAAATCACACAAATTAAGTAAAAAATCACTCATAGAAGAATATTTAATCATATTGTATCTTCAAACAAACTTAGCATATATAGAAGTTCACATAAAAGGATTGAAATTATGACCACAATAATTTCCTACCCATATCAAACTCATGAGAAAATCATAATCAAGAAATATTTTGGTCACAAAAAGTATGCACTATTCAATTATATTTTAAAATAATTAATAATCAAACAACATGAATTTTAAAGTCATTCTATCACATACTTATATCATAAATCACTAATTTTACTACAAGGAAAATAAGTAATTATACCAAGCAACTTTTCTTCTAGGTTACAAACTTCAAGTCATTGGTGATATTTCCCTTTACTTGGTTCCCGCATTGAACCATCTAGAAAATAACAAGACTCGAACTCATCTATAAATCTCCACAATTCTTGGATTTTCTAAAAACTCAAAGAAATGGAAGTTTAATGTAGTAGACAGGTATGTGCAGGATCATCATGGAAAAAATAGGCCCTTAAGTGGTGATGAAAATTTAGAAAAATTAGAGTTAGGAAACTTGACATAGAAATTTGAATAAGTTATCTATATTATTTCAAAAATATGTAAGAATAGAATTTGTAGAAAATTGAATGTAGTTTCTAAACTACTAGTTTTTTTTTTTTAAATCTATTTGGTGAAATTTGAAATTTCAATGTAGTAGTATTTAAATTTCAAGGGAAAAAATAAAAGGTATTTGTCACCACCTAACCACCCATAAAATGATAATATTTTTTATAAGATTTTAGATATAAGTAGAGGACTCATGTCCCAATGTGATGCATATTTTTTTGTAATTTTTTTCCAAGTAAATAATTAATTATGAATTTTTATTACAACTTTTAAAAAATATAAAACTCGTATGTCCTACAACTTAACATGGTCAAAACTTCATGAAATTCATTTTTTTCTTTTTTTAATCCTATAGTATGTGAAGCATAGAATGTGATGCATGTTTTAGATTCAAAAAATGTGATACCATTTGAAAGCTATAGATGTTTTTCAATAAGCCTATCAATCAGGACTTTAGTCATAATTCAAATAGAAAATAAATAATAATTATTTATTAAATTCAAAGTAAATATAATTTATATTGGTGGAAATCTGAGAATCTCCTTTAAAACTCTTTTATTTCATAAATTTTGGGTAAAAGAAGTTGTCAGCACATACCCATCATATGCTACTTTTGGCCCATCATGATCCTTACATACCCAAACTCTAGGCCTTAGTAAAGAACCCAAAGCTCTAATACTACATGTAACATCTACTCAATAATCACTAATAAAATATGGAGATTAATAAAATAAATAAATATAATGATTACTTAGAATAAAAGAGTCAACACTTAGACTATTTTTTTAAAATTATATAGAATGATTCTACAATTATTATTTTTGATGAATCTACAATCATTACAATTAGTAAAATTTTATTTACAATAATTTTGCATAACTATAAACCTCAAATTTAGTTTGCATCACATATATAGGTTGACATATCTTGAAACCATACTCAAAATCTACAAAGAGAAGAGAATATGAGAGAGAGGGGTCATCAACCATTTCTTATATGCACTTATGAAAATGGAAACATATAATTAGTCATCACTGTCATAATCATTCTTAATTATTTACTTCAAAAGATACTTGATCAAAATCAAATTTTCTTTCCTAGTTATATACTAATAAAGAATTGATATAATAATCTACTAATTATACTATGTAAATTAAACAAGATGCAACATTTTTATTTTATTTTATTAGTGTTTTATATTTTTAAGATACATATGTATTAATTTTAATTTCAATTTTGATCCATTTATCAAAAATTGATAAAAGTTATATAGAATTGTTCTACACTTCATTCTTTACACATTTAAAAAAAAAAACAATTATTTATGTGCAAGTTATGTGAGATGTATATTTAGTGATGCAATTTTTAGGATCCATCCATTTATAAAAATTATTTTTAAACTTACTTATAGAAAAATACACAAATTTTACTACTCACTCTTAGCTATATTTCTACCAAGTTGCTTTAAATATATTGAACGGAACAAAAAATAAAAGGGGAACACATTGAACACTATGTTATATATTTTATTTAAAAAAATAGAAACACTTTTATGTTCACACAACATTTGACACTCTTAATATTATACATTTTTTAAGTTTAGTTTTTAAGAAACTAAATTAGAAGTACTACAATTCTTGTTCTTATCATATCTTCAAATTTTGAATAAATGCATCTCAAATTATTCATCAAATTTTAAGCTGACTGATTTTAGAAAAAAATACCACTTTGGACCCCCTTTTTGTCCCCTATTTCAATGCATTGCCACTTACAAATATTTACAAAACCTTAAACATTTTAGAAATTAGTTTAGCAATATTATTTATTATCAACTAAATTTAAACTACAAAGGGACAAGATTTAATCTTTAGGGAGATTTATATATACACTAAACCACCTAATTCAAGCATTCTATATTATCATGTTACTTAATACTCTAGTTGTGATGGGAAATATAGACACTAGTTAAATTTACTAAAGTTGTTAGGGACACTACATAATATCACTATAATCATTCAAAACTTAATTATGAAGTTGAACTTATATTCAAAAAATAAATAAAAAATAAAAAATAAACTATTGTCTTTAATAAGAAAAATGGTTAATTAAACTTGACATTGATTAGTCACATAACAATATTCTCACATACACACCATTTATTTAAGTCTAGCAATATTTAAGTCTAGCAAGGTTCCATTCACTAGCTAAATTCTCTAGTCACCTTCTATTTTCACATTCCTTAATTTGACAAGAATCTATAAATCATCATATATTTAGCCATGAACCTCATCACTTCCTACTATGCAACTCTAATTAGGATTTGAGACTTAAGAATCCTTCACCTTTTTAAATCAAATCCATTTTAAAACAACATGACATTTAATTTTAGCGAGAAGTGTAGAGGTGATGTTGAGTTCCATTAGTAGTATCTAACTCCAAGTTGTGTGGACCCTCGGGTGAACATTTATTTTTCCTGTGAGCCCTTAATGGAAAAGCTTGCGCTGGCAAAAGTTGCGCAGTTCCTGTCAAATTTTGGAGGCCCAAAATAAAAATTCAAAGTGATGAGGTGACACGTGGTGACCTCGGACACCTGGTTTTGTTTGGAAATTCCAAGCGTGCCCCTCCCTCCCCCACATCAATGCCACGTGCCAAAGTGGCACATATCAACGAAGGCCTTAAGTATTGCAAACAACTCCTAGTGCGAGATTGCAATAGAACCACTGGTGTAGTGTTGGGTCTTTGCTTTCCCCAGTAGATTGCTTCTCATTCAAGTTTTGGAGCCTGTAAAAAATGAGATGTCTTCATCCTGGAAGTCATAGTTCATAGCGGGATGTGTTTTGGTGCCACATGGTGGCCTTGCGTGCCACCAAAATGGTAAGTGATGTCCTCTACTTCACTAATGTCTGCCTTCGCATCAAACCATGTGTTGTGATAACACAAGCTGTGAAAGTTTTGAAGTATTTACTATAATCGTTGTTGCGTAATTGGCTGGGTCTCTTGGCGGAACCACCGCATGATAAAAATGGACCACTGCATGATAAAAATGGTGTATTTAATAATGTTAATCAATCTGATGACATCACTACCTGACATTTTCAGTATAGGCGATTGTTTGGCATTTTGGCACAAGTCCCATCTAATTGACGACTGCTTAATAGATTTTTCATTAATGACAAGGTGATTGTGCAGTATCTCATAACCAAGTTGGAATGTTTCAAAAAAGGGAATTAAAGTGCTTTGAATTTGCTTTAATACCCCCTATAATGAGAAATAAGTTTGGAAATAGTTCCCTCTTGCTTGAAGTATGGGAGAATGAAGTGACTTGCTTTATTTAAAGAGTAAGAGTGATACCCTCACTACTCTATTCTTCTTGCAATTTCTCGCAACTCATTTTTAGCATGGACACTCATATATGCCTGACATGCTCATGTTGTCAAATGGCCTTCACATGTGCTATTTTAGGCTAGCAGTTGAATGTGCTGATGAATCATCCCACTAGTAGGGACTTGAAAGCTGTTAAGATGATACTTGGTATTGATTTACTAAGGTATGGTGACTTTTATAGGGTGAACATGGATATCACTTCATGTTTTGTTGCTTGCCTCTTGGATTTAGGAGAGAAAAAGGAGCTAGTGGGGTACTGACGACAAAACTATTTTAAAAGCACAACCTAGTTGGGCTTGAGGTAACCCTATAGGTAGCAAGGCATGGGATTGGTGTCTCAAGGCCATGGGATATCTAGAGCATGCATGTGAGGGGCATTGAGGTGGAATGGTTTCCGTTTGTTAGTAATTTTTACATGGTGACACTATCACAACACAAAGTTATGATATGTATAGGTAGTTGTTTCTTAAAAAAGGTACAAACTATCTAGATCCAATGTCTAATCTCCAATGGATAGTGGATTTTGATGAGGCCCCTGAAGTGGCGTGAGGAAGAACTCAATCTCTAGTAGAAAATACAAGTACAAGGTCTTGGAAATGTCAAGAGAAATAAGTGAATTTGGTAAAATGGAAACCAATTTTTTTTCAAAATTTTTTTTAAAACTCACTGTAGATCACGATGTCTAGTTTCCAAAAATATATATTATTTAAGATTGATTTTTTTTTCTATTTTTTGATTAATTTATAAGGAAAAGTGTCCATAAACTAGAAATGTCAAGTTTTCATATTCTATTAAAATAACTTTTTAATTTGTTAATTTTCTTGTAAAAAATATTACATGCCATTTGTATTAGGAAGAAATTTTTAGATTAGTTACAAATAACATAAAATGAATTAAACCCCAATCAAAAATAGAGCACAGTGGAAAACAAGAAACAAAATAACATGAAATAAACTCACCTAATCTTCAAGCCTCCATTGAATTACCTCCATTGGCCTTCTCCATCTTGCTACAAATTGTATGATTGCCCTTAGATTTGAAGTGCAACTATGACCTATGCCTAAGACAAGCAAGATATTGAAGTATTGTATGCTCAAGTACTCAGAGTGCTCAAGCATGCTATGTGTGTATTGCTAAAAATAACTCTATGTCTAAAATGATTTGAGAGAGAGCCTTTTAGATAATTCCAATTTGACAATGGATGACCAGGATTAGAAGTTGGTAAAACCCTAAGATCAAAGGTTAGGATTCAATGTCATAAGGAGCATTGGGGTTAGGGAAACATTAGGTCAAAGTTAGGGAAAGCTTTGAAATGAAGGGTTGAGATTTAATTGAAAGAAATTAAATCAATGGTGGAGAATAAATGAGATAAGGAAATGATTTGGCACATAAATGAGGTGGAAAATCCAATAATAATATAAATTATTTTATTTATGGAGGAAAGTTGACTTATGAATTAAATAATGATTTAATTCATAAATGTGAATAAGACAAAAGGAAATGAATAATTGTTTTAATTATTTACTTGTGGGATGAAAAGTAGGCTAAATAAATAAATTTATTTAGTTGAAGGATAAATGGTGATGTTATTAAATAATTAATGGTAATTATTTAATTGTAGGTGAGGGAGAAGTGTGGTAGTCATAGAAAAATATGAATTATGGGTCTAGGCCATTTTTATGTGTCTACATTTTTCCCCTCTTTGACATAATAGAGTTGATCGTATTGTGTCAAAGAAAACAAGTCAAAAATATGCCCCAGTGTGAAAGTGAGGAGAGGAAGGATGGCGAGGAGGTAGTGGTATGCCCACTCGAGAGAACAGGTGGGTTGAAAGAACATGAGTGTGCTCTCAAAATGGATGAGAAGATGAGAGGATGAAGGAATAGAAGAAATTTTAGCGTGAAAGGCATGAATGTTAGGGTGAAAAAGGAATACTTCAATATTTTTCTAAATAAAATCATAGACGTTTCATAATCATCATTGAGTAGTAAAATGTGACAAATGGATAACAAACACCATGATATGACATAGACCAAGGTGTGCAAGGTCATCCACTTGCAAAAAATAGACAGTCACAGACAAGGAATGTCCTAACCCATACTAAGGGCTAAGTTGCCCCAATCTTTTTGTCAAGAAACACCAAAGAAAACAATCAAGGAAACATAGGTCATGAGACGTCATTGCACCTCTAAATCATTCATGGGACATCCTTGAGGTAGCTAGTAACATGACCAAGAGATAAAACCATAAAAAGATAGACAAAATACACCAAAAAATTAAATAGCCATTCAATATGTTTTCCAATATTTGTGTGTCAAAGGTTGATTGCTTGACAGTTTGACAGTTTGACAATCTGATAATCTAACAATTTTGATAGTTTCATGATGCCTATCATCAAGAAGGACACATCCTGAAAGGCCAATGACTATGTGATAGATCTTGTCATCAAGAAAGACACATCTTGAAAAGGCCAATGAATTTTTCATGGAGCTTATTGTCAAGAAAGACACATGCTGAAAAAGGCTAATGATTATGTGATGGGGCTCAATTCCAAGAAGGATGTAGCTTGGAGAGAACTATAAAGTGACTAGGCTGAAAATGTTTTGGAAATTTGACTGAGTTTTGACATGATGACTGACTAGACTATGTTATTTGTTGGTTCACAATTTGTATGTTGACGTTGACATGACTGTCTTGTGTCTGAGTGTGACTATGTATGACTTATTTGAACAACATGATGAACCCTAAAGGACTGACCTAGGTGGCCTCACGGGCTCATCAACAAATGGCCTTTCCTATGTCATGCACTCAAAGACCTCGTAGTTTGACATGACTCTTGAATTTGTTGAAATGATAAAGGGTTGAATCATGATTTTATTTGACAATGCCTAAAGGACTAACCTAGTGCCTTGGGGGCACATCGACATATGACCTTTCCTACATCGAGTCACAGAGGCATTGTAGTTTGAAAAGGACAAAGACTAACCTAACTAACTCTAACTCTATTTTTAGGAGTTTAAAATTTATTTGGATGTTTTTGTTTTTTTCACATTTTTTTATTTTTTTGGATTTTTGAAGTTTTATGACTTTTTGTCTTTTTGAAATGTTTTGATGATTTTTTTTCTTTTTTGGGAATATTTGATTTTTTTCTTTTTTGGGAAATTTTGAACCTCTAGTGACCAATGTAGAATCCCATGAAGCCCAGTGTTAGGAAATGTGCCCCCAGCCAGGTCTAGGACTAACCATCAGGGATGGGATTAGACAGGGGTTTATTAGGGATGGAAGATGGAGGAAAAAGGATGTAAGACATCAACCATTTGAAAGTCATGATAAAGATGACCAGGCCTTATGATAGATGTCAAATGGGATATGATAGAATTTAAAGGAATTGGGATGGATGAGGGTGGAAGACCAAGTAGAGTGATAGTAGATGACAAAGCAAAGATCCATTTCACACATGGCGTGTTTTCACCATGGTACTTTATCTAGAGCCGCCACCAAAGTTACTTTCATACCATCGACGGTTTATTTCTTTACTATTTTCATGATTTTTGATTTTTGTTCACACCAAGATGCTTGTTTTCCAAGTTTTCATCAAGGTAAATGCATTTTTTTGATTTTTGATTTTTTTGTATTTTTATAGCTTTAGGCATGGTGCTCTGAAGCTATGTATAGAATTTGCACAAGTGTAAGTTGTTGATAGGATTTGAAAAAGGTTCCCCTTCAAGTGTGGACAATTGATAAGCACCAGAACCAAAAGATGTTGTAATGACCTATGGACCCAGCCAGTTGGATCAAACTTCTCGGGTTTCTCACATTCTACTTGATTTTTTTAGATTCTCCATCAACACTAAGTCACCAATGACGAAGTTTCTAATCAAAACCATTTTATTGTAACTAAAACAAAGGTGATTTTGATATTCATGTAGATGATTCAAGGCCCTCTATCTACATTCATCAAGCAATTCTAACTCATGCAATCAAGATATACGATATTCCTCATCATCAATAAGCCCTTTTATGGAGACCCATAGGGAGGGGACTTTGACCTCGATAGGAAGGGTAGCCTCAAAAATGAAGACTAGGGAAAACGTAGTGGCACTAGTGGGTGTGCGGATGCTCGTGCAATATGTCTGTAAGGCAGGGCTAAGTTGAATATTCCAGTCATGGCCAACGTCATTGATAGTTTTTTAAGAATTTTGATTATGGTCTTGTCGGATGCCTTAGCTTGGTCATTTCCTTATGGGTAATATGGCGTGGAAAAGTGATGTTGGATGTGAAATTTCTCACATAACTCATGGAAATCCTAATTTTTGAAGGGATGACCATTGTCAGTGATAATGGTTT
>VDFB02373365.1:87913940-87930048 GCA_007258455.2 Sequoia sempervirens
TAAATAAGAGTTTGTGCATCAAAATGGGGGACAAAAAAATAGTCAAAGATGTGATTTTGACCATAATGCTCACCTTGTTAAAAGGTTGAAATAATACAGTTCTATTATGGCTTGGAAACTATCAAGCCATAATACTATCTTATTTATAATCTAAAAAAAATGGTCATATTTTGGGGGACATGAAATGTGTTGATGTATCATGTTCCCTAAAAATGCAATTATAATTTTTAGGCCATGAAAAGTTTTTTTTTTTAAAACATGATCACATTTTGGAAACACAAGCGCATTATGTAGTGCACTCGTATTACATAATGTGCTCACATTTTTAAGTAAAAAAAAAATCATCCTTTTTGTTTTGGAATAGGTTTGGATAACAAGCCTAAAGGGTTGGGGCTCTAATTTTCCCCCATTTGACATGTTTTTGTATCTTCAATGTCATTTTCCAACATCAATGTCATCTTATTCATTTTTATATTCAAACACATTAGCATATAATTTTTTAGTAAAATCTACTTAATAATCACTAATAAAATATGGATATTAATAAATAAAATAAAAATAATGATTACTCAGAATCAAAGAGTCAACACTTAGACTAATTTTCATATTATATCAATATATATATAGGCATTAGCCTTTTGCTGAAAAAAAAAACACTTAGACTAATTTTCTTTTTTTAAATATACATGATGAATCTACAATTATTACAATTAGTATAAGTCAATTTATAATGCTTTGGTATAAATGTAAATCTCAAATCATTTACATTACAAATATGGGTACACACATCTTGAAACCATACTTAGAATTTACACAGAGAAAAAAAGAAGAGAGAGAGCATCAACCATTCTTAACACACTTATTAAAATAAAACATATAATTAATTATCATCATCATAATCATTCTTAATTGTATATCAAAAGACATTTAATCATAATCAAATTATATTTCCTACTTGTTTACTAATATAAAATTAATATAATAATTTACTAACTAAACTAGCTAAATTAAAAAAGATGTGACATCCTCCCCCCTAAGGATAGTCATTACAAAAAATGCAAGATTCATACATGTGCTTATTGTACCTTTACAACTTGATTATTTGACCAAGTTGCTATATATTTCTCAACAATACACCTAACATGGTCTTTAGGTCTAATCACCAATCAAACATATGCACTAATGTTAGCTTGTTAACAAAAGAGAAATTAGCTTACGAAAATCTAAATAAATAGATCATTCAATATCCAACATTATTAATATGAAAATCAATCACATTATGATTTCAAATAAATCACTTTCAAAGTATCATTAATGCACATGGATGAGGATGCTACTTTTAGCAAGATTTCACCTAAAGATATGTTTCCTATATATGTTATAAACTTGAACTTTATTCCAACCTAGGAATTAAAAATAATTCCAAAAGATTTAATTTTAAATTTTCTTGGGAGCTTTTTAAATTTATTACATGTGATTCATAAGCAACAATTTATTTGTGTAGGATTGTTGGTTGTTTAGAGGCTTGAGGTCTCCTATCTTTGAATTTTTTAATCATTTTCTTCTTTTTAGCTACAATTTATTTAATTTTTATTTTATTTTGTTGTCAATTTTTTCTATTCCCTATTTGCATGGCAATGACAAGGGGTTTAAGGGAACACCTAACTCTTCTTATACATATTCTCTCATATCATGTGAGTCTTCCTTATTAGGACATGACAATGTTGTTTATTTTTTGATGCATGCAACTAGTGAGGTTAAAATAGATCCAAATTTACAAAATCATCCTAGAATGAATACCTTCATCTACAAGTCTATGGTTATTCATAAATTCATTCTTTTTTTGAAGCATGGGCTCAATGAGCTAGAAAATTGAAGTAGATATGGACATTATTCTTAAATTGATTAAATATTTCTTCATGGTTTTATCAATAATGACTAATTAAAATATGATTTTTGAGAGTGGTTTGTAATTTCATAATCAATCTAGGTTATTCATCAAACCTTGGCATGCGGGTTTTGATCAAGTGGAAGAACTCTTGTCTAATATTCTTATTTGGGTCTATCTCCTTTATATTTTTATGGAATTATTGAGACAATATATTATATAATATATTATAGTAGACCTTGGTAAGACCTTAGATCCTTTGCATCATATACTTGAAAGAAAGATAAAACCTATTCACATATTTATTTTGAAATTGATTTGAATAACTCATTTAATTCTTTATATTAGATTGGAGAACATGCATTGGATCTACCAATTAGATCATAAAGGCCTTCCCTTTAAATTGCATACATGTCATGCTTATAGGAATTTACAAATAAATTGTCCTATTAAGGCCCCTATGGCCTCATAATTTATTGCAAGATATTATTTAGCTATGGTTGATTGTAAGGGAAAAGCTCTAATCCATGAAGAAAATAGATCAATTTTAATTTTTTAATCCCAATTAAATCTATATTTAAAGGAATCAATGGAAATCACCAAAAATAAAAATTCCAAGAGGTAATGTATCTAACAAATTTTGCATCCTTGAAAACTTTGATTTGTCAGAGCCTACGTTATTTGAAAATTCTTCTATTGGCTAGGGCTTGGATCTACCTAGTTCTAGTACTCCTAAGTTTGGTTCAACAATGAATACTTCAAATAAATTATTATTTTCATCTAAATAAGAAGTGGTTTCTAATTCTACAAATATTATGGAAGTATCTTTTAGGCCTAATGATGATGATACTTTTCCTTCAATTTTAAACTTTGAATTTTAGTTGTTGATCATGCAGTGATATAGCTTGATGAATAGACCATATCCAATCAAATAAGTTTGAAAAATCCAAGTCATCTTATAGGCTTCACCATTTCCACAAGCAATGAAAAGGCTATGTGTCAACCTCCCTGCTCCCCCATTGGGTTTAACCCACATGCATCTTTCAACAATGAGGAGGTGAGGAGTGGCCCAGATTAAATTTGGCACCTTCAACCTATGTGTACTTTACATCTTAAGCCTTTTCCTTAGAGCATAACACCTGGATATGACAAATAGAGTAGATTAAAACATCTCGCTCTACTATTTATCACATTCTTGAATGAAACCTTTAGTAGCCCATGAGTTACAACCTCTCAATATCATATCAAAACATTTCATAAATATTTCATGCCCTACTAAAGTTCCTTTGACGATTGAGATCGTGCCAAGTGGCTCTTCCGTACTTCCCTGTTGATGGATGGGAGATGAAGGTGGGTCCCCATGGGCTAGCAAGGAATGGTTGGGATCGACCTAGGTCATTTCATCTCAACCGTCGATCTCTTAAAACTTATTGTATGTTGCCTTTGTGGGATGATGGACCCCACTAATAGATGGGAAACATGGTGCTCACCCACTAGCCTACCTGAATATTTTAATAGAAACCAAAACCTGATGGGAGTGTGGGGAGTAGTCAAGATGCAATCTCATAGATACGATGACCTGCATGAAAAGATTTTTTTCTGCACGTGCATAATTGTTAATACTTAAAAGGGTGCCTGACTAGGTTGACGAATGATAGGGGACATAAAACTTAGTCTTAGACCTTATACCAAAGACAAAAAATTAAAACCTAAACTTAGGAGAATAGCAAACATTTAAAGTATTTATGATAGTTTGCATGACATAAAGCAATATTGAGAATTATTTGATGAGTAGAAATCAGCAACATTAGCTTCAAGGGGTCGGTGAATAAATAGACTTACTGACGTAAGTCATAACTAACATGACCAGGAACGGGAGATAACAAGTCAACTATGAATTAGAACTTATGCAAATGGATTTACACTTAGGATTTGTTAAAATGGTTTAAGGGGCAAATAAACCCTAGAACATGGAAACGATTGAAACCCTAAGCCATAAGACTAGTTCCTAACTAGGAAAACAACCATATTTTGCAAAATTTACCAATAGAACACATAAAATTTTAGAGGTTCCACCACTTCGATTGGTCCTCTCTTGGAGACATTAGGCACAATGTTCCCTAAGTTAAGACCTTACATGAACTAAGAAAAAATCCTTTGAATGTACCTTACACTCTTTTGCATTTACAATTTATGTTATATGGCCACCTTTCATAACATACTTTGTTTTCCTTTGGAGCCATCTTATTTGTTCATGAGTTTCAAGAATACGAAGCTTTGCTTGCCTCATGAAGCTTGAATTTCACTGTTGTGTGAAACCTTATCAAATTTATCAAAAGGTATAGCTTTGGTATGGTTGTATGTATGGGAGCCGAACTTAGGCATGACTTTCCCATAGCCACTTGCTTGTCTGTGTGAGCACATACCGGTCGCGTGTGTATGTGTCTCATTGGGGGATCACCTAGTGGATGGCCCAAGGTTCCATTAGCCCTTTTAAATGTGTGTTTGGTTTGCATAGTGGACATCATGTTCCACTTGTAAATGTTTTTGGACAAAAAGCTTAGATCTAATCTGGATAGCATGTGGGAAAAATAGTTAAAGCTTGATCCACTCCTTTTGCTTTTGTTTTTTCTTTCTTTTCATCTTTGGCAGTGTATGTGTGTATCTTTTTGGTCCTTCATACTTTATTTACATGTGTGTTCTTTTGTTCCTATGTTGGTTTATCATAGGATCTTGATCCTAGGGGCTTGCACAACCCTCTTGATCATTGTTATCCTATCTGACTATCATTGGTATGCTTGAACCCATCTTGATGTGAGTTTGTCTACTTTAGTGTGAGTTTGAAGCAAGTTCCCCCTCTCACTAAAGTGAGGGCTAAATGTAGTGTAGAAAATTATAGCCCTTACATTTTCACACTTGTTTTAGCCCTCCTTGCTAAAATTGGGCTTCTTTATGTTTTATTTGGTATTATTTTGCATCCACAAGCCTTAATTAATGTATCTTTATGAGGATAATCCCGACATATATCAATTGACCACTCATAATTTAATGATTTTGGTTTGCATGGCCTAGACTTATTGATCTATGACTCATACACCACATTGGCCATATGGGTCCCACTTAAGTTTCAAGGCCTAAACTTGAATTTAACATAAAACTAAACATTTCTTGAAATTTGTGTCCAGAGCTTATCCTACTAGAACTCAGATGCCCCAACTAGCATATGAGTTTTGCTTAACTTTAACCCAATTTGAATTCAATTTCTTGGTTGGATTTTATTCTCCTAGATTTGATGTTGTCTTGTAGTTGAAAGGTGGAAAATTGTTTGCTTTTCTAGGGTTTAGGAACTAGAATGACAATCTTCACTCTCTCTCATTCAAGAACAAACCCTTGAGATTTCAATGCAAAGGAGAAAGAGATCTTACAAGAGGGTTGTCCTAAGGGCTTAATGTAAAATAATGAGGGGTTCACCACCAAGAAAAAACTTGGAAAGAAAAAAGCAATGCAAGTTGTAATACTAAACCCTAATATGATGCAATGACTTACAAAATGACCTAGAAAAGTAAATGAAACAAAATAGAAAGCTACAAGAAGGACTGTGTGCACTTGAGAACCTAAAGATGACTGATTGAAGCTTTGAAATGTTGGAAAATCTAACTTTTGACCTACTGGGACTCATTTTCCAATCTGGGTGAATCAGTCCCAGATTTGGATTTCTATACAGGAATTAGTTTTGGGGAAAAAGGTATCTGAATCTGTAAATAGTTTTGGAAAACACCTATAGTGGGACTCATTCGCCACTTATAGCGAATCAGTCTCGTTCCGCCTTTTTGGTAATTTAAAGTTTAGATTTGTGCTCCAATATTTTCCCTTCCCTTCCAAACTAATTTCTAGATCCAAATATGAGAAAATACATGCAAAAAATAATAGACTTGATTTCCTTATGGGGGGTTTTCCTCAATCAAACCCCTAGTTTAGTAATTAAACCTTGATGGGAATAATAGAACTTGAATGTAAATGTGAACATGAACCCTAGCCTTAAGTGTGTTTAAGACTAGGAAATCTAAAACACAAGGCAACCCTATTCTAATGTGTAAGAATGACATGCATGAATGAAATATGACAATGAATGACTCACTTTGAGAGATCTCTAATCACTCAAATAAGCATTAATCATGCTTATACCTTCCTTAGGCTAATTGTAGAGTGACAATGGAGGATGGAATCACTTAGGAAACAAGTCATTAGGCTTTTCTTGATGGCTAGTTGCATCTCCCCAACCTAGAATCCGTCATGATTCACTATAGACAACCATGATCAACACTTGATAATGCTAGATCTTGAATGAAAGTGAGATTGAAGACCTTCAAAAACACCTTAATTTTGCTCCAAGACTTCAACTTTTCTTGCTTTCAAGACTTGAATGCTCTTGTGAAAGAATGCTTGAATATTCTTGATCCTTGTCTCTTGAAATTGCCATTGAAAATGCTTTATTAGATGAAAAAAATGACTTAGAAGCTTGCTTATATAGGCATAAACACATAATTTACCATTATTTAGATCTCAAAGGTTGACAACAACCAAAAATTTGAATTAAAAAGGTGATTTTCCTATTCAAATTTGAAAAGAGTCCCAAATGGGACTCATTCTCCCAAGGTGGTGAATGGGTATCCCCTAGGGGGACTCATTCACCCAAGGTGGCAAATGAGTCCCACCCTAGATTTTTGAGGTGGGTTTTCGGGATTTTTGATGTTTTAGATGATTTTGTTAGGTTTTTAGCTGAAATAAGCCTTAAGATCTAAAATAATGGGTCTTAGGGGCCTATTAATGATGATTTTAAAGGGTATTTAATGCAAAGGTACAAAATTAGGTCCAAATTAAGTGTGAAATTACCTCAATTTCAAGAGCGTACAATTTTCTACACTACAGTAGTGTTGTAATTTTGAGAAATTTAGCATAAACAGGTATAAATAAAAGGTTAGCTATATATATACATATGTGATTCAACTCAAGTCAAGATCTACAACATACAATCAAGACTCAGAGCCACATTCATGCTAGCCACTACTTAGGATTTTAGCCTTTATTCCAAGGGGTTTGGTGAGTTGCTGACATTGCATATTTTTCATTCATCATTCCTCCAGATTATATTTAATTTCATTTCAAGGTTTAATTAGCAACAAGGGGTTTGACCAAGGAAAAACCCTATCCACTAACCCAACAACATTTTCCTCTCTCCTTTATGTGTGATTTTCAGGTCTAGGTTGCAAATTTCCTAGGGAGAAAGATTGGAGAAAAGTTATCAAAGTTGTCACCTTGCACTTGCCATTATCAGGAAAGTCACCTACAAGTTTCAATTCATTGTTTAGACTCAATGATTTGGCCGGAGAGAAGCTTCTGAGGAGAACCTAAGAAGATATCAAAGTTTCATATCAAATCTAATATTGGGACTAAATCACCACTTGTGGCATATGAACTTCCCAGTATACCTAATTTCAGACTTTTCCAGTAGATCCTGAATTGCTAATTCCATATTCCAATTTCTATTTGAAACCCTAAACTGGGACTAAATTTCCCCTATTAGCGTATGATTCCCAATGTGCATAGTTAAGAGTCAATATTTCAAAGATTTAGACCCTCATTGAAGCCTCTTCAATTTCTAGGTGCACCTTTATCCTTTCTTAGTTCATTCTTCTGATTTTCAATTTTATATCTTGGATTACATAGTTAGGTTTACATATCATTGTGTTTCTTGTCTTTCCAAGCCTTGCTTGGTCGTGAACTCCCTTTTAGTCTTTAATCATTCCCTACGACACCTTATTGCAGATATATTTCCCTCATTTCCATCCATAGATTGAGATCTCTGAGGTTTCCTTGAGTGAAACTCGTAGGAAATTGGTTTCTCTATCTCCTAAAAAATAGAGCTACTATTTTTGAGGTTTCAGTTACTTCCTCCAAACCATAAATGGGGTTCTAAAAATGGAACAAAATATTGATGATAAAATGTAGGCCCAAGGTTTAGCCTATTTATGTTAGAGAAGTTAACATGGTAGTACAATAGGAATAAATTAGAAATAGTCTAGTAGATAATATATGCATATCATGAGAATTCCAATAATTTTACATAATCATAGACATGATAAGATAAATCTACTTATATATCTATATCATAAACTCCATGTAAATTATATATTCTTTAATGCAAGAATATACATTTACATTACATATGCTTTGGTAGTTTCTCCTATTTATACTTCTCTTTTCCTCCTTTTTCTTTCCCTTATTTTATTTCCCTTCTTATATTCCCTATCTATTGTCATTATGTGGTTCATATATGCAAGTGAGTTCATAGAGATGCATGTCCCTCTTCCATGAGGTATCTCTTAGATGTGTTTTAGAAAGTACTACATGACATCTTTTATTACCATGCACTTCTCTTTCAATGAATATGAATTCAATGTGTTTTTTGTTTCTAATTTATTCCTACACCATCCCTCTTTGTATGGGATCATTATCCTCATAACTCTAGTTCCACCATCTCTTGCTCATCCCATTTTCCACAAATCATGTATATAAGCACTTTTCAATATTCTACGAGGTTCTACAATATCTAACCTTAATGCCACATCCCTTTTCTTCACTTGTCATACTATTCATTAATTTAATAAGTGCCCTTTATTTAATTATTAAGTACGCCAATTTTATTTATATAGAGAGGTGAAGTATACCTAGTATTGTCTTCTTTTTCTAAAATGTTTTGTTTTATCTTTAATTTTCTAACTCAATTTTCAGAAGATCTTTATTTCTTTTATGTTATTTTCCAAATTATTCCCTCTCCTAGGCTAAGCTTCAATTTGGAAGGTAAATTTACCACCTCTATGTATATATTAATTTCTTCCCATCAATAAATGCTTTGATCCCTAGTAGAAATCTATAATAAACTATTATATCTTTGTTTCTCAATAAGTGGCTCTTCTAATTTCCTTTACACTCCTTTAAATATTTGATCAAATTCACTTGTATTTTCTCCTTTCCCTTGTACCATTTCTCTCATTTTACTAGTTCTATCTAATACGACTTTGAGAGTTTGGAAGTTGTTTAATAATTCTTCTTTGAACCCTGCCAATTTTTTATTGTGTAAGGGACACTCTTTCATCCACCACTTGAGTGCTTCTTCCCTTAAGTGTTTTGAAAATTTCATAAAGCTTAGTCTAGTTATCCCTTATTCCACTTTATATCTAGTTGGATTTTAGGATACATTTGCTCAATTGTATCCTTTGTATCCTCGCCAAAGATGGGTGGTTTAATATGATTTTATTCCATTGGTGGAAGAATAGGTTCCTATAATTTATCACTATTTGCTAAGGGTTATCCTTTAGTTTCCCTCCTACCTCCCTTGTTATCCCTTGATTCCTTAGGCCATTTTTCTTTGAGTTATTGCTAATCTTGCCATGCTTCATAGCCTCTTGTTGTTTTGCTAATTTCCTTATATTTTTTGTTATATCTAGAGGTAATTCAATGTCAAATAAATCTTGTCCTCAAAAAAATTCACATAAAATCAAAAACTATCTTCTCCTCACTTCTCTGTGTAACTACAATGGTAGAAAATAGTGGAATGTAATAGTGTGATAGTTATGTAGTTTGCAACTACAACTCTCCTTTATGTGTCAAGTTTTCCCTTGTTCATAGGATTCAATGAATAGTCAATCAAGATTTTTATTATCATTTACAACTTGATTATTTGACCAAGCTACTACATATTTGTCAATAATGTACCTGACATGGTCCTTAGGTCTAATCACCCATCAAACATGTGCAAGAAATCTCATTTAAAAATTCATGCAATCACACACACAAAGGAATATATTAATTGATAAGTTACTCTTTCCATGCATACCTTCTTGTATGTTACAATATGTTAATTTGGGATTCATGCCTACTCACATGTGACCTAAATAGTTAATGAATAAATATGTTCATCTCATCATTTATTCCTACTTTCATGTATTCATGTAACCTAAGCAATCTGTTCATGACACTTGTGAATTATTGATATTATGAAGTACATCCAGCACATACAATCTATTTAAAGCTCACTAGAAAAAATATTTATGTAAATGACCCTTTTTTTCTTGAAGTGGATCAACATAATTGAAACAATTCATTTCCTATTTTTTTCAAGTAATTTCTTTGACTAAAGAATTTATTTATTTATTTATTCCCTTAGGTTTAATATATAATTCACTTAGCATATTTTTGACACATGTACTTTTTTTCAAGAAAATCATAATTATGTTCATCTTATTATAAAAGGAATTCCATACTGCTTATATTCATCACTAGCAAGTAGATCACACAAAATTTTATACATAACCTTAAACAAATACAAATCACACAAATTAAGTTCAAAATCACTCATAGAAGAAGATTTCATCATATTGTATCTTCAAACAAACATAGCATATATAGAAGTTCACATAAAAGGATCAAAATTATGACCACAATAATTTCCTACCCATTCAAACTCATAAGAAAATCATAATCAAGAAATATATTGGTCACAAAATGTATGCACTATTCAATTATATTTTAAAATAATTAATAATCAAACAACATGAATTTTAAATTCATTCTATCACACACTTATATCATAAATCATTGATTTTACTACATGGAAAATAAGTAATTATACCAATCAACTTTTCTTCTAGGATACAAACTTCAAGTCATTGGTGATATTTCCCTTTACTTGGTTCCCATATTGAACCATCTAGAAACTAACAAGACTCTAACTCATCTAGAAATCTCCACAATTCTTAGATTTTCTAAAAACTCAAAGAAATGGAAGTTTAATGTAGTAGATGGGTATGTGCAGGATCATCATGGAAAAAACAGGCCCTTAAGTGGTGATGAAAATTCAGAAAAATTAGAGTTAGGAAACTTGACGTAGAAATTTGAATAAGTTATCTATATTATTTCAAAAATATGTAAGAATAGAATCTATAGAAAATTGAATGCAGTTTCTAAACTACTAGTTCTTTTTAAATCTATTTGGTGAAAATTTGAAATTTCAATGTAGAAGTACTTAAATTTCAAGGGAAAAGTAAAGTAGGTATTTGAACCGGACCACCCTAACCACCATAAAATGATAATATTTTTTTATAATATTATAGATATAAGTAGAGGACTCATGTCCCAATGTGATGCATATTTTTTTGTAATTTTTTCCAAGTAAATAATTAATTATGAATTTTTTATTACAACTTTTAAAAATATATAAAAACTTCATTATGTCCGACTACTCCAACATGGTCAAAACTTCATGAAATTCATTTTTCTTTTTTAATCCTATAGTATGTGAAACATAGAATGTGGCATGTTTAGATTCAAAAAATGTGATACCATTTGAAAGCTATAGATGTTTTCAATAAGCCTATCAATCAGGACTTTAGTCATAATTCAAATAGAAAATAAATAATAATTATTTATTAAATTCAAATTAAAGCATAATTTATATTGGTGGAAAGCTGAGAATCTCCTTTAAAAACTCTTTTCATTTCATCAATTTTGGGTAAAAGAAGTTGTCAGCTACATACCCATCATATCGCTACTTTTTGGCCCATCATGATCCTGCACATACCCAGACTCTAGGCCTTAGTAAAGAACCCAAAGCACTAATAATACATGTAACATCTACTAAATAATCACTAATAAAATATGGAGATTAATAAAATAAATAAATATAATAGTTACTTGGAATAAAAGAATCAACACTTAGACTATTTTTTAAAAATTATATAGAATGATTCTACAATTATTATTTTTGATGAATCTAAAATCATTACAATTAATACAAGTCCATTTACAATAATTTTTCATAACTATAAACATCAAATTTAGTTTACATCATACATATAGATTGACATATCTTAAAACCATACTCAAAATCTACAAAGAGAAGAGAATACGAGAGAGAGAGAGAGAGAGAGAGAGAGAGAGAGAGAGAGAGAGAGAGATCACCAACCATTTCTTATATGCACTTATGAAAATAGAACATATAATTAGTCATCACTGTCATAATCATTCTTAATTATATACTTCAAAAGATACTTGATCAAAATCAAATTGTCTTACCTAGTTATATACTAATTGATATAATAATCTAGTAATTATACTAGTTAAATTAAACAAGATGTGATATTTTTTATTTTATTTTATTATTTTTCTATGATTTTAAGATACATATGTATTAATTTTTATATAAATTTGATCTGCTTATAAAAAATTGATAAAAGTTATATAGAATTGTTCTACACTTCATTCTTTACACATTTTTGAAAAATCAATTATTTATGTGTAAGTTATGTGAGATGCATATTTAGTGATGGAATTTTAGGATCCATCCATTTATAAAAATTATTTAAAAACTAACTTGTAGAAAAATACACAAATATTACTACTCACTCTTAGCTATAATTCTACCAAGTTGTTTTAAAAATATTGAACATAACAAAAAATTAAGGGGGAACACATTAAACATTATGTTATATATATTTTATTAAAAAAAATAGAAGCACTTTTATGTTCACACAACATTTGACACTCTTTGTATTAAACGTTTTTTAAGTTTAGTTTTTAACTAAATTAGAAGTACTACAATTCTTGTTCTTATCATATCTTAAAATTTTGAATAGATGCATCTCAAATTATTCATCCAATTTTAAGCTGGTTGATTTTAGAAAAATATACCACTTTGGACCCCCTTTTTGTCCCCTTTCTCGATGTGTTGTCACTTACAAATATTTACAAAACCTTAAACATTTTAGAAATTAGTTTATCAATATTATCTATTATCAATTCAAATTTAAACAACAAAGGGACAAGATTTAATATTTAGGGAGAGTTATATATACACTATAACCACCTAATTCAAGCATTCTATATTATAATGTTACTTAATACTAGATAGGTGTGATGGGAAATATAGACACTAATTAAATTTACTAAAGTTGTTAGGGACACTACATAATATCATCTATAATTATTCAAAACTTAATTATGAGGTTGAACTTATATTCAAATAAAGAAAAAAATAAACTATTTTCTTTAATAAGAAAAATGGATAACTAAACTTGACATTGATTAGTCACATAACAATATTCTCATAGACACACCATTTATTTAAGTCTAGCTAGGTTCCATTCACTATCCAAATTCTCTAGTCACCTTCTATTTTCACATTCCTTAATTTGACAAGAATCTATAAATCATCATATATTTAGCCATGAACCTCATCACTTCCTACTATGCACTCTAATTAGGATTTGAGACTTAAAAGAATCCTTCACCTTTTTAATTTAAATCAATTTTAAAACAACATGACATTTAATTTTAGCGAGAAGTGTAGAGGTGGTGTTGTATTCCATTAATAGTATCTAACTCCAATTTGTGTGGACCCTCGGGTGAGCATTTGTTTCTTCTTGTGAGCAATTAATGGCAAAGCTTGCACTGGAAAAATTTGCATAGTTCTTGTCAAATTTTGAAGGCCCAAAATCAAAATGCAAAGCAAGTGGTGACACATGGTTCCCTCAAAAACCTGGTTTTATTTGGGAATTCCAAGCATGCCCCTCCCTCCCCCACATCAATTCCACATGGCATAGTGGCACAGATCAGCAAAGGCCTTAAGTATTGCAAACAACTCCTAGTGTGAGATTGGCTAGAACCACTGGTGTAGTGTTGGGTCTTTTCTTTCACCAGTAGATTCCTTCTCATTCAAGTTTTGAAGCTTGTAAAAAATGAGTAGTCTTCATCTTAGAAGTCATAGTTCATAGCGGGATGTGTTTTGGTGCCACATGGTGGCCTTGCATGCCACCAAAAAAGGTAAGTGATGTCCTCTACTTCACTAATGTCTTCCTTCACATCAAACCATGTGTTGTGATAGCAAAATCTATGAAAGTTTTCAAGTATTTACTATAATCATTGTTGTGTAATTGGTTGGGTCTCTTGGTGGGACCACCGCATGATAAAAATGGTGCATTTAATAATGTTAATCAATCCGATGACATCACTGCCTGGCATTTTCAGTACAGGCGATTGTTTGGCATTTTGGCACAAGCCCCATCTGATCGACAACTACTTAATAGATTTGTCATTAATGACAAGGCGATTGTGCAGTATCTCATAGCCAAGTTGGAATGTTTCAGAAAAGGGAATTAAAGTGCTTTGAAGTTGCTTTAATACCCCCCGTATTGAGAAATAAGTTTGGAAATAATTCCCTCTTGCTTGAAGTATGGGAGAATGAAGTGACTTGCTTTATTTAAAGAGGAAGAGTGATACCCTCACTACTCTATTCTTCTTGCAATTTCTTGTAACTCATTTTGAGCATGGACACTCATATATGCCTCACATGCTCATGTTGTCAAATGGCCTTCACAGGTGTTAGTTTAGGCCAGCGGTTGAATGTGCTAATGAATCATCCCACTGGCAGGGACTTGAAAGCTATTAAGATGATACTTGGTATTGATTTACAAAGGTATGGTGACTGTTATACCTAGGGTGAACAAGGATATCATTTCACGTTTTGTTGCTTGCCTCCTGGATTTAGAAGAGAAAAATGAGCTAGTGGGGTACTGACAACAAAACCGTTTTGAAAGCACAACCTAGTTGGGCTCGAGGTAACTCTATAGGTAGCAAGGCATGGGATTGGTGTCTCAAGGCCATGGGATATCTAGAGCATGCATGTGAGGGGCATTGAGGTGGAATGGTTCCCATTTGTTAGTAATTTTTACATGGTGACACTATCACAACACAAAGTTATGACATGTATAGGTAGTTGTTTCTTACAAAAGGTACAAACTATCTAGAGCCAATGTCTAATCTCCAATGGATAGTGGATTTTGATGACGCCCCTGAAGTGGCGTGAGGAAGAACTCAATCTCTAGCAGAAAATACAAGTACAAGGTCTTGGAAATGTCAAGAGAAATAAGTGAATTTGGTAATATGGAAACCAAATTTTTTTCAAAACTTTTCTAGAATTAAAACTCACTGTAGATCACGATGTCTAGTTTTCAAAAATATTTTTTTTTAAGATTGAATTTTTTTTCTATTTTTTAATTAATTTCTAAGGAAAAGTGTCCATAAACTAGAAATGTCAAGTTTTCATATTCTATTAATAATTTTTTAATTTGTTAATTTTCTTGTAAAAAATATTACATGTCATTTGTATCAGGAAGAAATTTTTAGATTAGTTACAAATAACATAAACTAAATTAAACCCCAATCAAAAATAGAGCACAATGGAAAATAAGAAGCAAAATAACATGAAACAAACTCACCTAATCTTCAAGCCTCCATTGAATTACCTCCATTGGCCTTCTCCATCTTGCTACAAATTGTATGATTTCCCTCATATTTGAAGTGCAACTATGACCTATGCCTAAGACAAGCAAGATATTGAAGTATTGTATTCTCAAGTACTCAGAGTGCTCAAGCATGTTATGTGTGTATTGCTAAAAATAACTCTGTGTCTAAAATGATTTGAGAGAGAGCCTTTTAGAGAATTTCAATTTGACAATGGATGACCAAGATTAGAAGTTAGTAAAACCCTAAGATCAAAGGTCAGGATTAAATTTCATAAGGAGCATTGGGGTTAGGGAAACATTAGGTCAAAGTTAGGGGAAGCTTTGAAATGAAGGGTTGAGATTTAATTGAAAGAAATTAAATCAATGGTGGAGAATAAATGAGATAAGAAAATGATTTGGCACATAAATGAGGTGGAAAATCCAATAATAATATAAATTATTTTATTTATGGAGGAAAGTTGACTTATGAATTAAATAATGATTTAATTCATAAATGTGAATAAGACAAAAGGAAATAAATAATTGTTTTAATTATTTACTTGTGGGATGAAAAGTAGGCTAAATAAATAAATTTATTTAATTGAAGGATAAATGGTGATGTTATTAAATAATTAATGGTAATTATTTAATTGTAGGTGAGGGAGAAGTGTGGTCGTCATAGAAAAATATGATTTGCGGGTCTAGGCCATTTTTATGTGTCTACATTTTGCTCCTCTTTGACATAATGGAGTTTATCGCATTGTTTCAAAGAAAACAAGTCAAAAATATGCCCCAGTGTGAAAGTGAGGAGAGGAAGGATGGCGAGGAGGTAGTGGTATGCACCCTTGAGAGAACAGGTGGGTTGAAAGAACATGAGTGG
>VDFB02373365.1:87930148-87963867 GCA_007258455.2 Sequoia sempervirens
CATTCATTATCATGAGAGATGGGTTCTTATGAACCACTACTCATGAAACATGGGTCAATGAGTTTGACTCGAAACTACACGGTTGAATCCTGATAGCAATATCATAATTCTACCAAGTTGTTTTAAAAATATTGAACATAACAAAAAATTAAGGGGGAACACATTAAACATTATGTTATATATATTTTATTAAAAAAAATAGAAGCACTTTTATGTTCACACAACATTTGACACTCTTTGTATTAAACGTTTTTTAAGTTTAGTTTTTAACTAAATTAGAAGTACTACAATTCTTGTTCTTATCATATCTTAAAATTTTGAATAGATGCATCTCAAATTATTCATCCAATTTTAAGCTGGTTGATTTTAGAAAAATATACCACTTTGGACCCCCTTTTTGTCCCCTTTCTCGATGTGTTGTCACTTACAAATATTTACAAAACCTTAAACATTTTAGAAATTAGTTTATCAATATTATCTATTATCAATTCAAATTTAAACAACAAAGGGACAAGATTTAATATTTAGGGAGAGTTATATATACACTATAACCACCTAATTCAAGCATTCTATATTATAATGTTACTTAATACTAGATAGGTGTGATGGGAAATATAGACACTAATTAAATTTACTAAAGTTGTTAGGGACACTACATAATATCATCTATAATTATTCAAAACTTAATTATGAGGTTGAACTTATATTCAAATAAAGAAAAAAATAAACTATTTTCTTTAATAAGAAAAATGGATAACTAAACTTGACATTGATTAGTCACATAACAATATTCTCATAGACACACCATTTATTTAAGTCTAGCTAGGTTCCATTCACTATCCAAATTCTCTAGTCACCTTCTATTTTCACATTCCTTAATTTGACAAGAATCTATAAATCATCATATATTTAGCCATGAACCTCATCACTTCCTACTATACAACTCTAATTAGGAATTGAGACTTAAGAATCATTCACCTTTTTAATTTAAATCAATTTTAAAACAACATGACATTTAATTTTAGCGAGAAGTGTAGAGGTGGTGTTGAGTTCCATTAATAGTATCTAACTCCAATTTGTGTGGACCCTCAGGTGAGCATTTGTTTCTTCTTGTGAGCAATTAATGGCAAAGCTTCCATTGGAAAAATTTGCGTAGTTCTTGTCGAATTTTGGAGGCCCAAAATCAAAATGCAAAGAAAGAGGTGACACGTGGTTCCCTCATAGACACACCATTTATTTAAGTCTAGCTAGGTTCCATTCACTATCCAAATTCTCTAGTCACCTTCTATTTTCACATTCCTTAATTTGACAAGAATCTATAAATCATCATATATTTAGCCATGAAACTCATCACCTCCTACTATGCAACTCTAATTAGGATTTGAGACTTAAGAATCCTTCACATTTTTAATTTAAATCAATTTTAAAACAACATGACATTTAATTTTAGTGAGAAGTGTAGAGGTGGTGTTGAGTTCCATTAATAGTATCTAACTCTAATTTGTGTGGACCCTTGGGTGAGCATTTGTTTCTTCTTGTGAGCAATTAATGGCAAAGCTTCCACTGGAAAAAGTTGCGTAGTTCTTGTCAAATTTTGGAGGCCCAAAATCAAAATGCAAAGAAAGAGGTGACACATGGTTCCCTCAGAAACCTGGCTTTGTTTGGGAATTCCAAGTGTGCCCCTCCCTCCCCCACATCAATTCCACATGCCATAGTGGCATAGATTAGCAAAGGCTTTAAGTATTGCAAACAACTCCTAGTGTGAGATTGGCTAGAACCACTGGAATAGTGTTGGGTCTTTTCTTTCACCAGTAGATTCCTTCTCATTCAATTTTGAAGCTTGTAAAAAATCAGTAGTCTTCATCTTGGAAGTCATAGTTGTTGGAATATTTTCCTCAATCCATACTGACATGTAACTCCTGGAGGGAAAAGTCGCGGTGACATTAATCATGTCTGGCCAACTAACTGTTCTGAATCCTTTGAAATGTTTCAAGTCGCCGAGATAAGATTGGTGTCTTGTTGAATGAACTATCACTGTGACAAGAAGCATTCGCTGTGACCTTTTGTCAAATGGAGACCTCTAGCCGACAGCATGTTCTTATCAAGCTTCAGGAAGACTCACAACAGCTGGTGTCTTCAGGGTGACTTGATCGCTTGGTATGAAGTCCCAGCGACCGAAGAGAGTCTTACCGATAGCATATGGCCTTCGCGGTGACACTAAAGGGTTTTCGGTATGAGGTCCCAGTGACAATGGAAGGTCTCGCCAATAGGGATACAACTGAAGTCATCAGAGTGGCTCTTGGCACTCGATGAAAGGTCTTGGTGAAGGTCAAATGTCTTGCCAACTCGGTAAGACATGAATGCTCGATGTGAGGTCTCGGCAAAAGACAAAAAGTCTTGCCGACTCAGTAAGACTTGGTTGCTCGATGTGAGGTCTCAACACTTGGCGAAACCTCTTGGTGAAGATGAATGTCTTGCCGACTATCAGGTGCTCTGGTGAAACTTGAGGAGACTTGGAAAAACCTCTTGGTAAAAGATGAATGTCTTGCCGACTGTCAGGTGATCCGGTGAAACTTGAGGAGACTCGGCGAAACCTCTTGACGAATGGAAAGTCTTGCCAATGGTAAAGTTGAAGTTGTTGTGACTTTGTGAGCATTGGTATGAGTCTAGCCGATGAGAAATCTCTTGACAATAGGAATGCATTGGATGTCGACGGATTCAGTATGACTCATGGTGTTCGGTATATCTTCTTGCAAATTGTTGGGACTTACGCTAATATCGATATGAAGACTTTGTGGCATTGGGGAGATGCTGTTAGTGTCTCACCAATATGCCAACAAAGTTGAACGCCTTTGACCAAATCGACAATCCTATGTGGAGCCTCGTGGACCAATCAGAGGAAGTGAATTTCAAATGGATGGCAGTTATATTTTTGCAATAGTTGTGACGCTGGAGCTGAACTGCATGCAGGGAAAAATCAACTCTCAAGAGGAAACTTTCTATGATTGGGCAATGGCGGATAAGGATGAACAAAAGATAAAAATCAGAATGTGATAAGATTTAAGTGATTGATTTTGAGTTTTGAGATGATCGGATTTGTTGAGAGCATTTTTGTAACTGGATGACTAGTGAATGAAACTACTGTGAACTAATACCAGAGAGTTGTATCTCTGATTGTATGTAATTGTTGTTACTGTAATACAAAGAGATTCAGCTTGGTGTGGTGGGTTTTTTCCCGAAAGGGTTTCCCATGTAAATCTGTTGTTCATTATTTTTGAGTATCTTCTTTGTTTCTGTAAATCTTTCATGTGTGTCTTAATTGGATTGTAATTTGAAAATTAAAAGTACTGTTTGCTTACTTCCTTGTGGTTTTGACATTAGGAAAGTTGCTTTCGCACCATTGCTTTCCTTATAAGTGGTATCAGAGCCTAGCCAGTTGTATTATCCTTGTGAGAGGGTTGGGTATTTTTTGTCAATTCTTTTTCAGTGGGAGTTTGGTAGAGGTCTGATAGTTTAATTACAAATTAATATGGTGAGCACATCCAGGAAGATGGAAATAAAGAAATTCAATGGTAGCAATTTTGAGTTGTGGAAACTCAAAATGGAAGATCTGTTAGTGGATCGTGATATGTGGCTTGTTGTGTTTGGAATAATGCCTCAAGGCATGAAGCAAGAGGATTAAGATCTTGCAGATAGAAATTCTAAGGGGCTGATAAAGCTCTGTTTGGTAGACTTTGTTCTTCTGAATGTGCATGAAGAAAAGACTACATCTTCCTTGTGGAAAAGACTAGCATCTATTTATCAAGGCAAGTCCTTGGTGAACAAATTGTTCTTGAGAAAGAAGCTATACTCTTTGAGAATGTAGGAGGGAGGATCTGTTACTGATCATTTGAATGCATTCAATATGTTGATTGCTTAGTTAACATCTGTTGGTATGAAGATTGAAGATGATCGTTGCATGCTACTGCTATGTTCTTTGCTAGATTCTTGAGATCATCTAGTGATGGCTATTGGGAGTACGACATCCACTTTCAAGATGGAATATGTTGTTGCTTCTTTGTTGTTGGAAGATATGAGAAGAAAATATTCTGAGATGGCAAAGGAGGCTCTGGTTGTCAGAGGAAGATTGAAGGAGAAGGGCAAGAAGAAGGACAAGAAATCTAGATCAAAATTAGAAGGGAGATAAAAGTCACCTGGCAAGAAGTCCAAGGTGAAGTGCTGGAATTGTGGGTAACCTAGTCATGTCCAAAAGGATTGCAAGGAGGAGAAAAAGAAGAAGAAGAACTCTTCTAGAAATGATTCTTCTCAGAGTGATGCATACGCCTTCATTACAACTTTGGCTAGACGGGCATCAGATGATGTCTGGCTGATTGATTCTGGAGCATCTTTCCATATGACATCTCATAGAGATTGGTACACAAAGTATGAAAAATATGATGGTGGAAAGGTGTATTTAGCAAGTGGTTCATCTTTGAAAATTTTTGGTCGTGGAAGAGTCAGAATTCAATTCCCTAATGGAAGAGTGAAGGGAATCAATGATGTGATGCATATAGCAGGTCTAGCTCAAAATTTACTTTATGTAAGTAAGTTGAATGATATCAGAGTGCAGGTCACATTCTCTAGAAATGGCTACAAGATGACTAGAGGTGCAATGGTGTTGGCTAGGGGTGCTTGAATTGGTACCTTGTACAAGCTGGATGCACATGATGTTCAATGCAATTGTGTCTCTGCAAAGTCACTAAAAGCTACTCATGGAGAAAAAAAGGAAAATGTTCCTAATGGTGTAAATTCCATGGAGGTTAAACTTCTAGCAAAGAAGACTATGCTCTGGCATCATAAGCTAGGCCACATTGGTGAGAAAGGTTTAAAAACCTTGAAAAATAAAAACCTGGTAGAAGGGCTTGAAAATTGTAACCTTGAGTTCGAATTTTGTAAAAATTGCATATATGGTAAATATCACCATGTTTCATTTTATTCTAGTCCTCACAAATCTTCTGGTTTGCTTGATTATATTCATTCTGATGTTTTTAGTATAGTGAATGTTCCTTCTCTGTCTAAATCAAGATACTATGTGTCATTTATTGATGATTATTCAAGAAGAACATTTGTATATTTTATGAGAAGTAGATCAGAAGTGTTTAGTCAGTTTAAGGAATTTAAAAACCTTGTTGAAAATTAGACTGGTAGGAAAATAAAATGTTTAAGGACTAACAATGGTGGTGAGTTTTGTTCAGATGAATTTGAAAGGTATTGTATAGATTATGGGATTAAAAGACATAAGACTACACCTTACACTCCACAACAAAATGGAGTTACTGAAAGGTTCAACATGGTAGTAATGGAAAGAGCACGAAGTATGTTGAGTAGTGCTGGCTTGGAAGAGAAGTTCTGGGCTGAAGTAGTCTCTATAGCATGTTACTTGGTAAATCATTCTCCTAACTCTGCTCTTGTTGAGAAGACACCTTTTGAAGCATGGTCTGGAAAGAATTCCTCTCTAAGACATATTCATGTCTTTGGATGTGAGGCATATGCTTATGTGCTCTTTGAAAAAAAATCTAAGTTGGAAAACAAAGTTGTAAAGTGTATTTTTATTGGCTATAACACTAGCATAAAAGGATACAAGCTTTGGAATCCTGAGACTGAGAAGGTTTTGCACAGTAGAAGTGTTATCTTTCATGAGCTAAAGCCTTCTACACTGGATCTGCAGTCAGAGAAGAAATCAAAAAATGAGAAGGATGTAGCAGAAATTCCTCCGACACCAGATAAAGAGGAATTGGAAAATCAAAATGTACCTGATACTGAGGAAAGCTCAAGTAGCTCTGAAAGTTATAAAGAAGATGAAGAACCACCTCAGCCTCAGCATGTGAGGAGGTCAAATCGTGAAATAAAGCAACCTAATAGGTATGGCTTTTCTTTAATAGAGTCTACTTGTGCCTATGCTTTAATTTCTAGCACTAATGAACCTAAGACTATAAAAGAGGCATTTAAAATGTCTGATTCAAACTCTTGGTTGGAAGCCATGAATGAAGAAATGGCATCATTAGAAAAGAATGATACTTGGAGTTTGGTGCCATTACCTAAAGGTAGGAAAGCTGTGGGCTACAAATGGGTTTTCAAAAAGAAAATTGGTTTGGAAGGCAGTGTAGAAAAATATAAAGCGAGGCTGGTTGTAAAAGGTTATTCCCAAGTAGAGGGAATCGATTATAGAGAAATATTTTCTCCTATAGCTAAGTTGACATCTATTAGATTTCTTTTGTCACTTGTAGCAGCGTATGACTTAGAAATTGAATAGATGGATGTGAAGACAATATTTCTTCATGGTGATCTTGAAGAATAAATTTATATGTCCCAGCTGGAGCACTTTGTGGAAAAAGGTAAAGAAAGACTAGTTTGCAAGTTGAAGAAATCTCTGTATGGGTTAAAACAGTCTCCTAGAATGTGGTACTAAAATTTTGACAGTTTTTTTTTTTTATTAGGATTTGTAAGATCAAAATCTAATCACTGTGTCTATTACAAAGCTGAAAGTGATCAAGTTCTTATTATTGCTCTCTATGTTGATGATATGTTGTTCATAGGCAATAGTAAGCTAATGATTTATGATCTTAAGTCTCAGTTGTCTACAAAGTTTGAAATGAAAGATCTTGGTGCAACAAGGTATATTCTGGGAATGGAAATAACTAGGGACAGGAAAAATAGAAAACTTTGGCTCAGTCAAAGTAAGTACATCATGACTGTTCTAGAGAGATTTTGTATGATTGATTGCAAGTAGCTAGTTGTTCCAGTTATGCAAGGAACGAAGCTATCTATTGAAGACTATCCAAAATCTCCTACTGAGATGGAGGACATGACCAGTGTGCCATATGCTAGTGCGGTTGGCAGCCTTATGTATGCAATAGTCTATACAAGGCTAGACATTGCCCAAGCAGTGGGAGTACTTAGTCGGTTTATGGCTAATCCTAGAAGGACACATTGGGATGCTGTGAAGAGAGTGTTTAGATATCTGAAGGGCACTTCAAACTATGTTTTGTGTTACCATGGTATATTGGTTGAATCACAGAGGACTCTCAATATTCGAGGTTATGTGGATTCTAATTGGGTAGGGGACATTGATAGTAGAAGATCCACCAGTGGATATGTTTTCATGATAAATGGTGGTACAGTGAGTTGGATGAGAAAGTAGCAAGCTGTAGTCACTTTTTCCACTATAGAGGCAAAATACATGGCAGCTACACATGCCTATAAAGAAGCAATCTGGTTAAAACATTTATGTTCTAACATTGGTTTTGATGCAGGAAAAATTACTATTTACTGTGACAGTCAGAGTGCTATATGTTTGGAAAAGAATCCTACTTTCCATGCTAGGATGAAACATATAGATGTACAATATCACTTTGTACGAGATATGGTGGAGGATGGGAAGGTCTCTTTGGAGAAAGTGGATACTCTAGAAAATGTTGCAGATGCATTGACGAAGCCTGTGAGCATAGACAAATACAGGTGGTGTTCTAGTTCGATGGGCCTCTTGGCCCATGAATTTCAATAGTTTTATTATGCTTTGGAGTTTTCAGTAAGGTCTTCGTCAAGTGGGAGATTGTTGGAATATTTTCCTTAATCCATACTGATATGTAACTCCTAGAGGGAAAAGTCGATGTGACATTAATCATGTCTGGCCGACTAACTATTCTAAATCCTTTGAAATGTTCCAAGTCGTTGAGACAAGGTTGGTGTATTGCTAAATGAACTATCATTGTGACAAGAGGCATTCACTGTGACCTTTTGTCGAATGGAGACCTCTGGCCGATAGTATGTTCTTATCGGGCTTTAGGAAGACTCATAGTAGCTGGTGTCTTCGGGGTGACTTGATTGCTCGGTATGAAGTCCCAGTGACCAAAGAGAGTCTCACTGATAGCATATGGCCTTCATGGTGACACTAAAGGGTTTTCGGTATGAGGTCCCAGCGACAATGGAAGGTCTCACTGACAGGGATACAATTGAAGTCATCGGAGTAGCTCTTGGTGCTCAGTGAAAGGTCTTGGTGAAGGTCAAACGTCTTGCCGACTCGGTAAGTCATGAATGCTCGATGTGAACAAAGTTGAACGCCTTTGACCAAATTGACCATCCTATGTGGAGCCTCGTGGACCAATCAAAGGAAGTGAATTTCAAATGGATGGAAGTTAGATTTCTGTAATAGTTGCGATGCTAGAGTTGAACTACATGCAAGGAAAAATCAACTCTCAAGAGGAAACTTTCCATGATGGGGCAATGGCGGATAAGGATAAACAGAAGATAAAAATCAAAATGTGATAAGATTTAAGTGATTGATTCTGAGTTTTGAGATGATTAGATTTGTTGAAAGCATTTTTGTAACTAGATGAATAGTGAATGAAACTACTGTGAACTAATACTAGAGAGTTGTATCTCTGATTGTATGTAATTTTTGTTACTGTAATACAAAGAGATTCAACTTGGTGTGGTGGGTTTTTTCCCATAAGGGATTCCCACGTAAATCTATTGTTCATTGTCTTTGAGTATCTTCTCTGTTTCTGTAAATCTTTCATGTGTGTCTTAATTGGATTGTAATTTGAAAATTAAAAGTATTGTCTGCTTACTTCCCTATGGTTTTGACTTTAGGAAAGTTGCTTCCGCACCTCTGCTTTCCTTACAATAGTTCATAGCGGGATGTGTTTTGGTGCCACATGGTGGCCTTGCATGCCACCAAAAAAAGGTAAATGATGTCATCTACTTCACTAATGTCTTCCTTCACATCAAACCATGTGTTGTGATAGCACAAGCTATAAAAGTTTTGAAGTATTTACTATAATTATTGTTGTGTAATTGGTTGGGTCTCTTGGTGGGACCACTGCATGATAAAAATGGTGTATTTAATAATGTTAATCAATCTGATGACATCACTACCTGACATTTTCAGTATAGGCGATTGTTTGGCATTTTGGCACAAGTCCCATCTAATTGACGACTGCTTAATAGATTTTTCATTAATGACAAGGTGATTGTGCAGTATCTCATAACCAAGTTGGAATGTTTCAAAAAAGGGAATTAAAGTGCTTTGAATTTGCTTTAATACCCCCTATAATGAGAAATAAGTTTGGAAATAGTTCCCTCTTGCTTGAAGTATGGGAGAATGAAGTGACTTGCTTTATTTAAAGAGTAAGAGTGATACCCTCACTACTCTATTCTTCTTGCAATTTCTCGCAACTCATTTTTAGCATGGACACTCATATATGCCTGACATGCTCATGTTGTCAAATGGCCTTCACATGTGCTATTTTAGGCTAGCAGTTGAATGTGCTGATGAATCATCCCACTAGTAGGGACTTGAAAGCTGTTAAGATGATACTTGGTATTGATTTACTAAGGTATGGTGACTTTTATAGGGTGAACATGGATATCACTTCATGTTTTGTTGCTTGCCTCTTGGATTTAGGAGAGAAAAAGGAGCTAGTGGGGTACTGACGACAAAACTATTTTAAAAGCACAACCTAGTTGGGCTTGAGGTAACCCTATAGGTAGCAAGGCATGGGATTGGTGTCTCAAGGCCATGGGATATCTAGAGCATGCATGTGAGGGGCATTGAGGTGGAATGGTTTCCGTTTGTTAGTAATTTTTACATGGTGACACTATCACAACACAAAGTTATGATATGTATAGGTAGTTGTTTCTTAAAAAAGGTACAAACTATCTAGATCCAATGTCTAATCTCCAATGGATAGTGGATTTTGATGAGGCCCCTGAAGTGGCGTGAGGAAGAACTCAATCTCTAGTAGAAAATACAAGTACAAGGTCTTGGAAATGTCAAGAGAAATAAGTGAATTTGGTAAAATGGAAACCAATTTTTTTTCAAAATTTTTTTGGAATTAAAACTCACTGTAGATCACGATGTCTAGTTTCCAAAAATATATATTATTTAAGATTGATTTTTTTTTCTATTTTTTGATTAATTTATAAGGAAAAGTGTCCATAAACTAGAAATGTCAAGTTTTCATATTCTATTAAAATAACTTTTTAATTTGTTAATTTTCTTGTAAAAAATATTACATGCCATTTGTATTAGGAAGAAATTTTTAGATTAGTTACAAATAACATAAAATGAATTAAACCCCAATCAAAAATAGAGCACAGTGGAAAACAAGAAACAAAATAACATGAAATAAACTCACCTAATCTTCAAGCCTCCATTGAATTACCTCCATTGGCCTTCTCCATCTTGCTACAAATTGTATGATTGCCCTTAGATTTGAAGTGCAACTATGACCTATGCCTAAGACAAGCAAGATATTGAAGTATTGTATGCTCAAGTACTCAGAGTGCTCAAGCATGCTATGTGTGTATTGCTAAAAATAACTCTATGTCTAAAATGATTTGAGAGAGAGCCTTTTAGATAATTCCAATTTGACAATGGATGACCAGGATTAGAAGTTGGTAAAACCCTAAGATCAAAGGTTAGGATTCAATGTCATAAGGAGCATTGGGGTTAGGGAAACATTAGGTCAAAGTTAGGGAAAGCTTTGAAATGAAGGGTTGAGATTTAATTGAAAGAAATTAAATCAATGGTGGAGAATAAATGAGATAAGGAAATGATTTGGCACATAAATGAGGTGGAAAATCCAATAATAATATAAATTATTTTATTTATGGAGGAAAGTTGACTTATGAATTAAATAATGATTTAATTCATAAATGTGAATAAGACAAAAGGAAATGAATAATTGTTTTAATTATTTACTTGTGGGATGAAAAGTAGGCTAAATAAATAAATTTATTTAGTTGAAGGATAAATGGTGATGTTATTAAATAATTAATGGTAATTATTTAATTGTAGGTGAGGGAGAAGTGTGGTAGTCATAGAAAAATATGAATTATGGGTCTAGGCCATTTTTATGTGTCTACATTTTTCCCCTCTTTGACATAATAGAGTTGATCGTATTGTGTCAAAGAAAACAAGTCAAAAATATGCCCCAGTGTGAAAGTGAGGAGAGGAAGGATGGCGAGGAGGTAGTGGTATGCCCACTCGAGAGAACAGGTGGGTTGAAAGAACATGAGTGTGCTCTCAAAATGGATGAGAAGATGAGAGGATGAAGGAATAGAAGAAATTTTAGCGTGAAAGGCATGAATGTTAGGGTGAAAAAGGAATACTTCAATATTTTTCTAAATAAAATCATAGACGTTTCATAATCATCATTGAGTAGTAAAATGTGACAAATGGATAACAAACACCATGATATGACATAGACCAAGGTGTGCAAGGTCATCCACTTGCAAAAAATAGACAGTCACAGACAAGGAATGTCCTAACCCATACTAAGGGCTAAGTTGCCCCAATCTTTTTGTCAAGAAACACCAAAGAAAACAATCAAGGAAACATAGGTCATGAGACGTCATTGCACCTCTAAATCATTCATGGGACATCCTTGAGGTAGCTAGTAACATGACCAAGAGATAAAACCATAAAAAGATAGACAAAATACACCAAAAAATTAAATAGCCATTCAATATGTTTTCCAATATTTGTGTGTCAAAGGTTGATTGCTTGACAGTTTGACAGTTTGACAATCTGATAATCTAACAATTTTGATAGTTTCATGATGCCTATCATCAAGAAGGACACATCCTGAAAGGCCAATGACTATGTGATAGATCTTGTCATCAAGAAAGACACATCTTGAAAAGGCCAATGAATTTTTCATGGAGCTTATTGTCAAGAAAGACACATGCTGAAAAAGGCTAATGATTATGTGATGGGGCTCAATTCCAAGAAGGATGTAGCTTGGAGAGAACTATAAAGTGACTAGGCTGAAAATGTTTTGGAAATTTGACTGAGTTTTGACATGATGACTGACTAGACTATGTTATTTGTTGGTTCACAATTTGTATGTTGACGTTGACATGACTGTCTTGTGTCTGAGTGTGACTATGTATGACTTATTTGAACAACATGATGAACCCTAAAGGACTGACCTAGGTGGCCTCACGGGCTCATCAACAAATGGCCTTTCCTATGTCATGCACTCAAAGACCTCGTAGTTTGACATGACTCTTGAATTTGTTGAAATGATAAAGGGTTGAATCATGATTTTATTTGACAATGCCTAAAGGACTAACCTAGTGCCTTGGGGGCACATCGACATATGACCTTTCCTACATCGAGTCACAGAGGCATTGTAGTTTGAAAAGGACAAAGACTAACCTAACTAACTCTAACTCTATTTTTAGGAGTTTAAAATTTATTTGGATGTTTTTGTTTTTTTCACATTTTTTTATTTTTTTGGATTTTTGAAGTTTTATGACTTTTTGTCTTTTTGAAATGTTTTGATGATTTTTTTTCTTTTTTGGGAATATTTGATTTTTTTTGTTTTTTGGGAAATTTTGAACCTCTAGTGACCAATGTAGAATCCCACGAAGCCCAGTGTTAGGAAATGTGCCCCCAGCCAAGTCTAAAACTAACCATTAGGGATGGGATTAGACAGGGGTTTATTAGGGATGGAAGATGGAGGAAAAAGGATGTAAGACATCAACTGTTTGAAAGTCGTGATAAAGATGACCAGGCCTTATGATGGATTTCAAATGGGAGATGATAGAAGTTAAAGGCATTGGGACAGATGAGGGTGGAAGACCAGGTAGAGTGATAGCAGATGACCAAGCAAAAACTGACTACACATGGTGCATGTTTGCCAGGTTTTCACCATGGTACTTATCCAGAGCGCCACCAAAGTGGTTTTCACCATTGGATGGTTTATTTCTCTTTAATATTTTCATGATTTTTTGATTTTTTTTGTTGTCACCAAGATGCTTGTTTTCTAGGTTTTCATCAAGGTAACGATTTTTTTGATTTTTGATTTTTTTGTATTTTTATAGCTTTAGGCATGGTGCTCTGAAGCTATGTATAGAATTTGCACAAGTGTAAGTTGTTGATAGGATTTGAAAAAGGTTCCCCTTCAAGTGTGGACAATTGATAAGCACCAGAACCAAAAGATGTTGTAATGACCTATGGACCCAGCCAGTTGGATCAAACTTCTCGGGTTTCTCACATTCTACTTGATTTTTTTAGATTCTCCATCAACACTAAGTCACCAATGACGAAGTTTCTAATCAAAACCATTTTATTGTAACTAAAACAAAGGTGATTTTGATATTCATGTAGATGATTCAAGGCCCTCTATCTACATTCATCAAGCAATTCTAACTCATGCAATCAAGATATACGATATTCCTCATCATCAATAAGCCCTTTTATGGAGACCCATAGGGAGGGGACTTTGACCTCGATAGGAAGGGTAGCCTCAAAAATGAAGACTAGGGAAAACGTAGTGGCACTAGTGGGTGTGCGGATGCTCGTGCAATATGTCTGTAAGGCAGGGCTAAGTTGAATATTCCAGTCATGGCCAACGTCATTGATAGTTTTTTAAGAATTTTGATTATGGTCTTGTCGGATGCCTTAGCTTGGTCATTTCCTTATGGGTAATATGGCGTGGAAAAGTGATGTTGGATGTGAAATTTCTCACATAACTCATGGAAATCCTAATTTTTGAAGGGATGACCATTGTCAGTGATAATGGTTTGGGACACACCATACCAACATATTATGTAATTGAGGATGAATTTGGAGATTTTTTTACCAGTAATGTATGTCATAGGGATTGCTTCAACCCATTTTGTGAAGTATTTGGTGGTGGTGATGATGAACTTATGGCCATTTGATGAGGTGGGATGAGTTTTTACTATGAGGTCAAGTCTGCATTGGGTGAAGGGCTAGGGTGAAGTGATGGGTTGCAACTCCTATGCAAGTGCATGAATGAGCTTGTTGTGTATTTGAAATTGTCAATTGTTCTCCACAAAGTGATAGGCATCATGCTCCATTGTAGGTCAGTATTAACCCAATCGCATGATCTTTTTAGCTAGGGTTGGACCACTAGAATGGGCTTCACATATACCTTTGTGTACTTCACGTAAGGTAGTTTATGCTTCATTAGTGTTGAGACATCTGAGTAAGGTGTTGTCAATTCTACGTCTATATAAAGTGTCACTAATGATGGCATAGTGAGCGACTTTGTGAATGAAGGACTTTTGTTGATTGGTGGAAAGGTCAGGTGGGAGGGTTTGAGAATGTAAGTACTCATAGATATCATGGTACCAAGGGGAAATAGGGCCAACAAGGTCACGTACCATCTCAGACTCAGGGACATCAAAGGTGAGGACCAATAGTTGTTCCACTAAGAACTCGTATTGTGACATATTGTTAGGAATGTCCAAAAGAGACCCATTAGTGGCCATGGCATCTGCTAATTTATTTTGAACACGTGACACTTGAAAAAAGGAGATGTCTGCAAAGTACTTCCTGAAACTATAAACCATTCATTTGTATGGGGTCAATTTTTCATCCTTAGTATCATAGTCATTATTGACTTGTCGAATGACCAATTGTGAATCATTGAAGACCTATAGACTCTTGATTTTCCATTTTATTGCCATACACAATCCAATCAACAAGGCTTCATACTTTGTAATTTTATTCATGCACAGGAAGGATATCTTGAAATATTTAGGGATTGTATTCCCTTGAGGGGTAACAAATAATATACCTACACCCGATCCATGATTAGTATGTGAGCCATCAAAATACAATTTCTATGTTACTCCTGTGTCTAGTGTGAATATTAACTCGTCAGGAAAATATGAAACCAAAGGGTGATCAGCTTGTGTGGGCACATCTTCTAGTTGGCCAACGATGACTTTTCCTTTTATTTCCTTATGTTCCACATATTGAATGTCGTATTCACTGAGTATCATGACCCATTTAGCCAATTTTTCTATTAATGTCGCCCTACTGAGTAGATATTTCAGAGGATCTATATTTTCCATTAGCTTAGTCTAATGGTTTAACATGTAGTGTCTTAACTTTTGAGTGGAAAAAACTACTGCAAGACAAGCACATTCAATTGGAATGTAGTTAAGCTCGTATCCTACCAAAGTGTGGCTAATGTAATAATTGCACATTCCTTTTCTTCATGGTCATTTTGAGCCAGCAATGCCCCCAATGCAACTGTAGTGGCTAAGATGTAAAAAATTAGTGGTTTCCCATTGATAGGCAGCATCAGGATGGGAGGTGTCAAGAGATACTCTTTATTCTACTAAAAAATTTCCTCACACTTGTCTATCCAAATGAAAGGAACCCCCTTGAGTAACAAATACTAAAAAGGTTGGAATTTATCTGTAAGTTTTGAGATGAAGCACCTAATAGACTGGAGGCAGCCTTGTAACATGTGGAGTTGAATAATTCCTTTAGGTGGAGGCATGTCTAATATTGCTTTGACTTTTGTAGGGTCTACTTCAATGCCTTGATGGGAAACAATGTATCCCAAAAGCTTTCCTGATGTCACGCCAAAGACACATTTCTTGGGATTTAGGCGGACCTTATATTCTTCTAGTTGTTTGAAAATATTTCCCGGGACTCTTAAGTGATCATGCCATCTATCATGGATTTTTCAAGAAGATCATCAACATAGTCTTCCATTAGCGTGTGCATGAGATCATGAAATATGGTGGTCATAGCTCGCTGATAGGTTGCACCTACATTTTTCAAGTTGAAGGGCATGGCATTCCAATAGTATGTACCCTATAGACAATTAAATATGATCTTGTGTTGGTCTTTAGGAGTGATACAAATCTAATTATATCTTGAGAAGCCATCCATGAGGAACAACCTATCATATCCTACTGTTAGGTTTACTATGATGTATATATTCGAAAGTGGGAAGTCATCCTTTGGACATGCTTTGTTCAAGTCCCAAAATATTTGCAGATATGGATTTGTCCATTTGGTTTGTTCACCAGTACAAGGTTTGAGATCTAGTCTGCATAGTCAATAGGTCTTATGAAACCAACATCCTATAATTTCTTAAGTTCAACTTTGACCAACATAACTATTTGAGGGTGCATTTTTCTAAGCTTTTGTTTGACTGGATTTTCCTTTGGATGCAATGGTAGATGATGCAAGACCAACTCAGGGTATAGCCTTGGCATGTCAGCACAAGACTAGGAAAATTTTATTTGGGGTTTTGTGAAGAATGTTTGAAATTCTGGGTTTTCCTCTTTTGTCAGGGATGTTGCAAAGAGAAAAGTCTTAGGATTATCTGCTGTACTGATGTTGACTTCCATTACATCTTAAGTTAGCATCGAGGATCTCTCTTGATTGACTGGGATAAATTCCAACTCTCCATCCTCGGGTGCCTCAAAGAGGTTTTTTCCCTTAGATACATCCTTTATTTTTACTTTTTCTTTGTCAAAAGGCACCTGTGCAAACCCCAATCCCAATACCTGCAAAATAATAAGAACAAACACATTAGATTAGAGATTGTAATCAAGAACAAGGATTCCCCATGAAATCCATCTACCAAGTTTAAATTAGGAAAAAAAACAATGAAGAACACAATGAAAAAAAAAAATAGAGATTGAATCCTAATTAAACTAGCAAACTCATGATCCCATGGGGGAATTGGTGCCGATTTGATGTGAAAACTGGCCCTTTCCCAATTCCTATGATGCAAGATTGATGTATGTTGATGAATGTTGATGATTGATCCACTTTTTTGATGCTTGATGAGTGCTTCAATGGAAAAACCTACATAACCTAGCTAAGAACTCAATGATATTGGTGAAAATGGCTAGATATCTGAGTATAGTAACTTTGCATAATTTTTGGATGATCAAATGAGGAATGAAGCCTCTTATTTATAGATGAGATTGAAGGATGAATTTCCAAAATAGAGCAATGTGGGACTAACATTCATCCAATGGAAAGATGCCACTTTTCAATCTATGAGTGGATGGAGGATGTGCAAATTTTGAGGATTGTGCCAATAAATGCATATTTTTGAATTTTGAATTTGTTGAAATGACATGCAAGAGGGAAGGAAAAAATCCATTAAATGCCACTTGGCTCAAGGAAAAGGACATGTAAGAGAGAGTAAATTCCTTGTTGGATGTACATGTCAACTTGGATTTTTGAATTCAAACTTGGAGAATATTCCAAAAGATGCCTTGTTAAGGAAAATAGAGATTTAATAAATCAATTAAATCTATTTTCATGTACAAGTGGTAAAAGCTGGAGGATGGGACATGAAAAGAGATTAAATTAATCAAGGTTAATTAATTTAATTAAGATATTAAGTGATGTGACATATTTGACTTAAATTTGTGGATTTATTTAAATCAAATATGAGAAGAATGTGATAAAGGATTAATTAAATAAAGATTTTGATTTATTTAATTAAAAGAGATGATGTTAGATTAAACCAAATAAGGTTTTAATTTATTTAATTTAATAGATAGACTTTAGAGATTTAATCAAATAAAATTAATTATTTAATTAAATACGATAATTAGATCAAAATAATTAATTTAATTATCGAGAAGATGTGACTTAATTAGATAACTGGTTTATTTAATTAAAAGAGAAAATTGATGAATTTAATTAGATAGGGGTATTTGATTAAATGGTTAGACTGAAGGATGATTCAGGATGAAGTGATGTTAGTAGTCAAAATCATATGCGCAATGTCAATCGGTATATTTTCCATGTCTACATTTTTCCCCTCTTTGAAGTGATGCACTTGTTGCATTGGTTCAAAGAATAATCTTGTTGAGATCAAAGTTAAAAATTCTCTGATTTTATGATGCCCCACTATTGCCCCAGTGTGAAGAATTACGTTGGTATATTGCCCCCTCAAGAGATTGGGCGAAGAGGTTTGATTTGAGGGTTGATCTCTCGACAAAGAGGTTCAAGATTAGTTCAGCTCGTATATTTGATGTAGACATATTTGATGATGTAGACAGTCATCGGCCATGGGTAGCTTCATGCCTATTTGATATATTACACACACTTGATCCTGATTTGTACCATATGTCCAGTTAGATTATTGATGATATAAATGAGATGATTATGATGCTTGGATGATATAATGATGCATGGATGATATGGATGCACATGATATGATATTATGATGATTTTATGATTATGCAAATAGATGATAAATGTATGGTTTATGAGATGTTTAGAATAACCAATCTATATTATGCAATGATGGGGATGAATGCATGTGGTATGATTAATGCTTTATATATGATATGATATACATTATGCAATATGCTGATGGTTTTGTGAATGCAAGATAGATGCAATGGCAATGATTTATGATTAACTGCCATGGTACCATGTTAGCGCAAAAAGAAAGAGATAGAAGAAACAAGAGAAGAATTCATTTCAACAAGACACAAGATGATAAATATGCAAATGATGATGATTACTTTCCGAGGAGTTGGGATTTTCAAAGGACCAATTTTCTTATGTTTGATAAAACACATAGATACGATGCATCAAGGTATAAAGAACCATGATGGCATTGTACCTAGTGCGATGCACTTTGACTTAACAAACAAATAGGAGTATTCTTGTTCACACTTGACATACGGAAACCTTGCTAGGACGTACCTAAAAATTCAAGTATTCACAAAGTTATATTACAAGAACATCCAACAAGCATAGCAGACAAAAGATATATTAATGATCGTTGCCCCATTCCTATCTCTCTAAATCCTTCATTCGGATATCATCGAGAGGCCCTTGGAATGAGTACAATAAGATAAATAAAAAGAATAGATCAAGTACGAAAACAAGCCAATGTTCTTCATACCTCTAGCCAAAAGGGATTTGTTTTGATAGGATAAGAATACAAGGTGATATCCAAAATGATGCCCATTGTCAGAATGATATATCCTAGAACATGCATTGTATAGGATGATGATGGTTTGATAAGTTGATTAATAGGCTATTGATACAAGGTTGACTGACATGTTTGAAAATGATCAATATTTTGATTTTGCATTTAACGGTTTGTTGCTTTGATTTTGATTTTGCATTTGAAGCTTGCTTTTTTGTTGATTGATGTGATTGTTTCTGTTTATGTTGTCAAAGGATGAAGGTGACGATCAGTTTATTATGGATGATTGATTATCGCGGGTGAAAGTGAGATGAGAGGGATGGATTTTTTTCAAATATTTGGATTTTTTTTGGATTTTGGTGATGTTTTGAGGCTATTTTTGGTATTTTTGAGATTTTTTGGATGTTTTTGGATGTTTTTGATATTTTCAAATGTTTTGGGGTTTTCTAAGATTTTATGAATTTTTTTGGATTTTGATGTCTCGGGGGTTGATCACAGATGAGCCTTGCCTACGTTTAAGCTCATAGATGATGTAGTTCAGACACCATGTTTTCGATGTTTTCTAACTTTTTTAGTGTTTTTGGATTTTTTATTTTCTGATTTTTTTAATTTTTGCATGATTTTGATGATTTGGATATGGATATGTGATGATATCAATGATCTATTTAGGATTTTGTTGAAAACCAAGATAAGGTTGATTGATCCAATTGATGGATTCATGATGATAACATTGTTGAGGATGCACAACAATGGAAGGATAGTGTTAAGAAGCACAAGGATTGGGATGGATATCCCAAGGTGATGATAGATTGATGATGATAACATTGTTGAGGATACACAACAATAGAAGGATAGTGTTTAAGCAACACAAACATATCCTAAGATGAAGACTTTTTGATTGGATTTGATTGATCATGATTGATGAAGCTTGATTTTGGAACAAAATTTGTTTGAATGATTTGATGTGATGTTTTAAGTGCAACTTAGATGCAACTGATAGTGATTACTTGGATTGATGTTCGATGAAAGATGAAGACTGATAAGGAATGTCTTCTCGTCAAAATATGCCATGGGCTAGTGATTTGGAATTTTTCACACAAGTGGTTTGACCAATTTGATTTCACGTTTGTCAATGTTTAGATCACCACATAAGTTGGAGGATATAGATAAAGATTTATTCCCAAAGAAAGATGTAAATATCTGCCCCCAATGTCTAGCAATGTACAGAATGCGATGGGTGGATGCTCGAATAAGTGTATGGATGGATGGATATGGTAAGCATGCAAAGGATGCCAAGGATTATCCTATTTGGATAATGCTTCATGCCTCAGATAATGCTGGGTTGGATAGGATCAATGAAAATGACCCATGTCAAGATGTTTACCATAAGCAAGTGTAAAGTGTGCACCAAAGTTTTCCAAGATCTTGGACTATGTATGCAGATGGATGAAAAATGGATTGGATAAATGGTTCATGGATGAATGGATTTATTATGGATAATATGGATGGAATGATGGCTTTTATTATGGATGGGGTGAAATGATGGATTTTATTATGGATGGGATGAGATGCTTTCACCTGAATTGGTGCATGTAGATGCTAGATTCCACACATGATGCCTATTTTCAAGGTTTTCATCATGGTCTTGCCCAAAGCACCACCATAGTGGTTTTCACTAGAGGATGATTTTTTTCTCTTTACTATTTTCAATCCTTTTTCTAATTTTTTTGGATTTTCATATTTTTTTATTTTTTTGGTTTTTTTCTGAAAGATTCATGCTGACCCATTTGGTGGTGTCGATGTAGATTATTCTTTCATGATGTGCCATCAATAGCCTACTTGAAGAAGTTTCTTTGCTAAAATACATGCACTTGTATACAACTTATGAGATTCCTGATCTGCTTCATCAATACTAGAGTTAACTTTGTCTTTGTGCACACATTACGATAGAGTGCCTTCTAAATCCTTATGATGAAGGGTCGTTGCCAATACATGGTCAATGTAAGAATTGGATATCATGTGTGGAGGCATGGATGGAGTGTATTTAGGGATAGGAGATGGATTGGTTGATAGTTTGGAACCTTTGACTCTCCAAACTTGGGAAGATGAGAAATGATGGGTGGATATGAAAGTGTGCATGGAATTAGGATCAACTGCTTGATACACTTTGTACGTCACTTGAAAAGCCTACTTTTTCTTTTGTGGACATCTTTGATGGATACTTTTCCCTTTTTTATTTTTTCCCATAGTTTCTTCAACTGATGGAGTTTGATAGGGATGATCTTTCTTTGTATTCTTTGGTATCCATGTGTATTTGATTTGTCCATTATGCTTTCCAGCTTCTTTTTCTTTGATAACGTTCTTCGTACATTGATTCAATTCTTTCTTTTGACGTTGGTCCCAATTTATGGATGGGATGATGGGTGGATGAAGATTCATGATGTGGTTGGTTGTAGTATTGGCAATAGTTTCACCATAAAGATTCTCCATGCTCCCTATGTTGATGCTTGCATTAGATAAAGTTTCCCCCAGTATTGTGGTAGTGGCACATTCATTCCTTGATTCTCCTTGTTTTGAGGGTTCTTGTTGAGAATGCATTCTCTGATAAACAACCACTGCAGATTATGTTATTTCAATTTGTTGCTTTGCTAACTTTGAAATATCTTGTTCTGTTTGACCTACTTCCTTGAGTGGATAATGTTGGATGTCCTCATACACAATGTCCTTAGTCTAAATTTGGGATATATCTGATCCTGATGTTGACAACTGAGTTTGGCTATAGGAATCAATAATCTTCTCTTTTTGTGTAATAATATCAAGAGTAAAGGAATCTTGTTTTGAATGAAGATCATCTACGTGTCCATCCGTAGAAAACATCTCATGGGTAGATGGAGGAGTATGTGCTACATGCATATGATCATCTTGCATAGATAGGAGAGTATCCATTATATTATTGTTGTATCTTGAAGATATAAATTCTTGATCTTGAATGATTTTGGAGTTGCTTTCAACATGCTTTGGATCAAGTTCTTGACATGGGTCAGTTTCAATGGATGGATTTCTTACAAAGGGTTCTTGGATGTCATCATTAGACATGGGAAGTGGCTCAATATCCTCTTGATCTTTGAGTGGACTTGGATCAAGTGTTGAGTTCAAGGTTCCTTCAGTATCTGTAACCATGAGGTCAAAGGATATGTCTTGGAAAAGATTATTTCTAGACTTTGGTGAAAGGTGTCGATCATGCTTTGGGATAAATTTTTGAGATATGTCCTCTAACTCATTAGGTTATGTAGATACATTTTCAACATGATCATAGGTTGATGGTTTGTGCATTATGTCAATAGGATCAAATAATCCTAACACTCCTTGAAATAGATCACTAAAAAGTGGCTCTTGATGTATGGTGAGTTGATCATCGGATGGGGTAGAAACATCTTCAATGTGCTCATTGATGGATAGGTCTTGAACATTGTTTTCAACAATTGTGGCAGAGAGATTGTGAATGTCTTCAACCATAGGGACAAGTGATGTTGAAATTTCTTGAATTGGATCATTGTTAGGTATCGTTGGTGGATTTTGATCATGATTGAAAAGTGATGCTTGATATATGTTGATTTAATCTTCGGATGAGATAAAAAAAATTTCAATGTGCTCTTTGATGGATAGATCTTGATCATTGTTTTCAACAATTATGGTGGGGAGATTGTCAATTCTATCACCAGTGGTTGAATTTTCATCATTATCCCCAATAGTGGTTATCTTTCGATCAATGAAGTCTTGGATGATATTTTTGAGTCGAATACAACTTGATGTTGTGTGTCCCTTTTTTTTTTGAAAATCACAATGGTGCTCCTCGTTATACCCCCGTGGTATAACTAGGGGTTCTTGATAGTTCCCATAGACGAGGATGTTGATGAGATTTTCTTGTACCAATTGTTGCAAGACTGATTCGATTGGTCTCCCTAGTGGTGTGTATTTTATTTTGTTACCTTGTGAGACTTTGCTTTAAATTGACCTTGTGGTGATTGATTTTGGAGATGTGGGGATTGGATTTGTTGATGTGGTCAATCTTGATATCTAACTTCTTGACATTGGAGATATTGTTCTTGATGTGGTTGCGGCCACAACTTACTGCTTTGATGACATGGTTCAGTAAATGGTAGAGTACATTGATTTTGGAGTAAAAATGTCTCTTGTTTCAAGGCTTGAGTCATTTTGGCAAGTGAAACAATTTGATCTAGCAAAGCTTGGTCTTGATTTTGATCTTGACTCCCTTGATGTGGTTGACTCTTTTATTCAAGGAGATTTGGAATGTGTACTTGTGTTGTTTGCATGGGATCATGGACAAATTGGTTTTGGAAAATGTTTTGACTTGGGATGATGTTCAGATTTGGCATTATGGGTTGAAATTGAACATTGTTGTGGTAGAAAAACATATTGCCTTGATTTTGTATGGTGTTAGCTTGACTTGGACCAATATATGGAGTTGTTATCATCATGTTTGGACTATAAACAACATTTGTGTGATTCACAAACATATCTATCCCATAGTTTTCCAAGTTTGGATTCAAAATGTTTATGTTTGGTAAAGTTGTACTTGGTACATTCACATTTGGCATGTAGGGATTTGATGGGATGGTGTTGTCTATTTGAAGGCTCATGCATTGGGTGTCTGGCTGATATATTTGTAGGTTTCGACTTGGATTTAAATCTACCATCGGGAAAGGTGTTCCAAAATTTTGACTAGGCATACTCACATTTGTTGTACCATTGAGGTTTGTAGGAGATAATTATCCCATCTATGGGTTGTATAAATGTGAGTTTTGAAAATCAATTGGCATTGTAAGGCTTTGATAGTTTGGTTGACTTGGATTTCTCATGATGTATGGATCAATTTTATATTTGATGTTCCTCTTTTGTTTTGACCTTGTTGTAAAAGTGACCTCTAAGGTGCTTAGGACCAATGATGAGATGAAGGATGAAAAGGGGTTAATGATATGAGTGTTGAATGTTTAGGAACTTTGGATCAATGATAGACTTAGGGATTTGATTTTGATTGGTTTGATTGGATTTGGATAATGGAATTGTAAACCCTAAGATGTTAGATGTGATCTTAGGATGAACTTGTTCAAACCTAATTGCTAATTCAATTAAATGTATTAGAAAGGATGCATTCCCATACACCTAACCAAACAAGGTGATTTTGATTTTGATGATTTACCCAAGTCTAGAATGATGTTTCCAAAGCTCTAAAGTTGTTTGGTGGGATGGGATGATAAATGTTTGAAATGGATGAAGCGTTTGATTTTGATCCTAAATGAACCTAAGAAGGATTTGTTTACAATGCCAAGGTTTTGAAGAACATGTTTTTCCCTTCAAACCAAAAGATCAATGTTTGCTCAAAAGACCATAAGACAATAGATAAACAAGCACATGTGTGGGGTTTAATTGATTTCATCTTGATTAGTGAATTTCTTTTACCACAAACACTTCTTTGATTAGGTTTTCCAAAATAGATGTCCAATGTCCTAATTTCTTTTCATCCCACAAAGTGCTATGTGGAATTCAAGGAAATCAAGGCAATGGTTACCTAATGTTGACCTTGGTAGGAAAATTGAGATGTAAGTTCAAGTGTTTAGAAACCTCTAAGGATGTGAATCCCAAGGGCAAGGAATAACACATGAATTTGGTCAATTGTATTTTCCTCCTAAAGGGTTTCAAAATTTGATGATGATGTTAAGTGTTTGTTTCCAAATATTTTCAAACAAGCAAAACATTTTGTCACTAAGAATAAGCACAACCCTATGGATATGAAAGGCAATATTTGTTGAGTCCCCACTTGGACAAGTCCAACTATGCTTATCTTTAGCAAATGGTTAGATGCTTGACCCCACTAGCTCCCCTCCACAACACTCACTTATATGGGGCAGCCAAGCATCAACACCCATGAAACTCCCATGGAATTCTTTCCATTTCTACTAAAATACCGTAAAAGTGTGGGGTAGCTTTAGAATGACCATTCTTGCACAAACAAATAGATCAAGGATTTTAGCAATTCTAAAACATGGGTTTTAATTAGGACTTTCCGTTAATGGAGATTGACCCATACGGTGAGAGTCCCTTTTTAGATCCATCTCATCAGAGCCAACTATGTGATATTGGAATTTACTCCAATACCCACATTTATATCCTGGTTGCAAATACTTTTGGCTTTAGAGTGTTACTGGTTGAGTTGTTCCCTTGGGTGAGTACTTTTTCCCCAAGGCAAGCCCTCTAAGATAAACAAAATTGAATAAACATATTCATAGTTCGATTGACCCTTGTTTAGAAACAAAGGGAGAACACATGCAATAAGTTCATTCACACTTGCACAAGATTTTGTTCAATTTTAAACCCAAAAATGAAGTGTGGAGGTGATTGCTTTATCTCAACCTAAAATCACAGAAAAGACCTTTTGATTCTCAAGATCGCTATAAAGCATGAGAGAAGCACATACGTCCTTTTCCAATGAAGTTAGTTTAAGTAAGCCCTCACAAATACAAAGTTGCACATGTTTGTTTTAAATCCACAAAGCAATTGTGAGTTCTTTTTAAAGCACCAAAGGACAAATGAGAGTTGTTTTGTTCAATTGTTAACCAAAAAACAAACTCTAGTAAGTTGTATTCCTAATGTTTGTTTTAAGCCTTTGCAAAAATTAAAAAGGTTCTTTTTAAAACCCAAACAAAATCAGTGTCCTAAGAAAAAAGGAATAACAGTTTCCTAAGAGTGTTAAACAAACACTAAAGTGTTTAAAAACACTTTGATTTTGTGAGATACCATCATCATGCTTCTCCTTTTTTTTTTTAACAGATCCAATCTACAAGAAAGAAACCCAGTCAAATTCTACAAAACACAGAGGTTAAAAAGTAGAAAATAGAAGATAAACTCATCATTTGACAAAATGCACGTGCTAAAAAAAAATTTCAACATTTTACTCCCTGTCAGTGGCACAACCTGTGACTATGTCATAGTTTGATTTCTCCAGCAGTGTTGTATGGTTCCACTTACTAGCCAGCGGTGCTTTGTACCTAGACCAGTGAGCTCAAATGCGTCGCACTTTTGCTCAAAGTCACTGTTTGATTTTTTTGAAAATCTTGTGGGTTAGATTGGTCAAGCGACGCGGTTTGAAATTCAAAATGTTGGGTGGGAAGACTTCAACGTTGTAGTTTGAATTTCTAGCGGTGTTATATGGCGACGCTGGAGAGTCAATAGTGCTATATGGCGACGTTGAGCTTCTAGGGTTGGAATTTTCCTATGCACAAACAAAAACGTAGAATTTTTAGAAAAAAGTGATTAAAAATGAGATGTTTCCCTCCTTCTAGAGCCAAATGTGCTTCCCCAATCCCAATACCTGCAAAACAATAAGAACAAACAAATTAGATTAGAGATTGCAAGCAAGAACAAGGATTCCCCATGAAATCCATTTACCAAGTTCAAATTAGGAAAAAAGCAATGAAGAACACAATGAAAACAACAAAATAGAGATTGAATCCTAATTAAACTAGAAAACTCATGATCCCATGGGGGAATTGTTACCAATTTGATGTGAAAATTGGCCCTTTCCCAATTCCTATGATGCAAGATTGATGTATGTTGATGAATGTTGATGAGTGATCCACTTTGCTGATGCTTGATGAGTGCTTCAATGGAAAAACTTGCATAACCTAGCTAAGAACTCAATGATATTGGTGAAAATGGCTAGATATTTGAGTATAGTAACTTTGCATAATTTTTGGATGATCAAATGAGGAATGAATCCTCTTATTTATAGATGAGATTGAAGGAAGAATGTCCAAAATAGAGCAATGTGGGACTAACATTCATCTAATGGCAAGATGCCACTTGTCAATCTATGAGTGGATGGAGGATGTGCGCATTTTGAGGATTGTGCCAATAAATGCATATTTTTGAATATTGAATTTGTTGAAATGACATGCAAGAGGGAAGGAAAAAATGCATTAAATGCCACTTGGCTCAAGGCAACAGACATGTAAGAGAGAGTAAATTCCTTGTTGGATATACATGTCAACTTGGATTTTTGAATTCAAACTTGGAGAATATTCCAAAAGATGCCTTGTTGAGGAAAATAAAGATTTAATAAATCAATTAAATCTATTTTCATGTGCAAGTGGTAAAAGCTAGAGGATGGGACATGAAAAGAGATTAAATTAATCAAGGTTAATTAATTTAATGAAGAGGTTAAGTGATGTGACCTATTTGACTTAAATTTGTGGATTTATTTAAATCAAATATGAGAAGAATGTGATAAAGGATTAATTAAATAAATATTTTGATTTATTTAATTAAAAGAGATGATGTTAGATTAAACCAAATAATGTTTTAACTTATTTAATTTAATAGATAGAATTTAGATATTTAATGAAATAAAATTAATTATTTAATTAAATAGGATAATTAGATCAAAATGATTAATTTAATTATCTAGAAGAGGTGACTTAATTAGATAACAAGTTTATTTAATTAAGAGAGGAAATTGATGAATTTAATTAGATAGGGGTATTTGATTAAATGGTTAGACCGAAGGATGATTCAAGATGAAACAATGTTAGTATTCAGAATCATATGCACAATGTCAATCGGTATATTTTCCATGTCTACAGGTGCCTTGTGGTTTTCACCTCAAGACCGTTCATTTTTTAATTTATTTTTGTCATTTTTTCTACTAGAGGGTAGGACAGTCTCACTAAAATATGCTGCAGCATCAAGATCTATAGTGAAGCCAACCTTATGATCCCCATGTGGTATTCCCTCTCGTAGTCCCATAAATTTAGCAATGGCATCATCATTTTCAAATATGTCCAAAGTGGGTGGATCTTGTTGTTCCCAATCGATCAATTGTGGATAAACAAGGGAGATTCCATCATTGATGTTAGTGAGGGATTGGGAAGTAGCTGATAGGGTAAAGACAAAGGTATTATCGGGGTTCCAGAAGGAGTCTATCCATGTTCTTTTTTCTATGGTATTTGATGGGCCAACTTCATGAAAGGAGTCAACGCAAATATTGATATCCATGAGGTTGGTAAAGGATGGACAAGATATTTCAAATGCTAGAAAGACATGATCAAGATAATAGTCACTGGTGGTGCAAGAGTCCCACACATATTTATTAGAGTCGATGACACCATAATAGATGTCAGTAGGATCCTTAGATGTCTCAACATCTTCTGAAGCACTCACATCCTTATTTGAAATCACCTTAATACTTGAAGCACCAATCTGAATTCGTACGAACCATAACCCTTGGTTCTTCGACTACTTAAGAGGCATCAAGGGTTCTCTCATTCCATTTTTATGTATACCAAGTCCACTGATTCCATCATAACCCTTTTGTTTCATGAGCTCAAAACCTTTGCCATATTGTTATGTTGGTAGCGGTGGTAGATGTTCCTCATCTTTGTAAATCCAAGTTGAAATATCCTTGATGTCTTCATTGTTTAACTATGCCCAACTTGTGATGATGGTGGTGGGAGGAACTTTAATGACAACTTTGGATTCCATCCTGAGACAAGGCCTACCATAAGACTTGGGAGACTTAGGTAACTTTGTGATGCAATAGGCAGTATTCAGTTTATACTCGCTACATCCTTTGTCTTGGATCTTGATTTTTGGGTTGGCGAATGGGGTTTTAGATGTGGATGATTTAATGAGGGTGGAGGGATTGACATAACTAGATGAAGCGGATGTGAAAGTGGATGCATAATATTCTCAATTGATAGGCACCTGGCGTTCAAGAATCCCCCTTGAATTAGTGCAATATTTGAAGGGGTTAGGATTGCCAATGATCATGACTTTGGTTCCATTATATGGAAGTTTCAATCATTTTTCAATCATTTATGGTAGGTGGAAGGCATGGCTTTCATGGCGTGAATCCAAGGTCTACCAAGGAAAAGGTTATATGGGAGTTCAAGATCCAAGACTTGGAATGTGGTGTCCATTACTATGGGTCCAACTTTGATAGGGAGTGTGATAACACCCTTGGAAGAGCGTTCATCATCATGGGCCTTGATTACAATACTTTTGGTTGTTTCTACACATGCTCTAGAATAGCCCAATGCATTGACCAATTTTAAGATGAAAATGTTTAGTCCAACTCCACCATCTACCAAGACTCATTTGACCTTGTGTTGATGGACACACACTTCAAGGTGCAATGGGTCATTATAGTTAGACTTTTGTGTAGAGTAGTCTTTGTCAAAAAAGGAGACATGGAGTGAATTGGCCAAGTATCCAACCATGGATTCAAACTAGTTGATGTCTAGGTTGGTAGGAATAAAGGTTTCCTTCAAAGCCTTATCGATGATAGCTTTGTGTTTAGGTGATAGGCGTAACAACTTGAGGATAGAAATGTGTGTAGGTGTCTTTCCCAATTGGTCAACAAGATTATATTGGTCTTTAGATTGTGGTTGCTTTGAAGAAGGATCAGATAAAGTAATATTAGCCCTACGAGTAGTGATGGCACATTTAGGAACCTTTTTAATGGTGATTGTGTTTCAACATAATCATCAATGACATGGAGGAGATCAATTATCTTTGTGTAATCAAAGGAATTCTTGTTAAATTGGCCTGATTGTCTATATGTCAACCTAAGGTGGAGGGCTTTTCCAGACCATGGTCTTGTAGTGGATTCTTGAAGATTGTATGGTATTGATTAGAAGTTTGTTGTTGTCCTTCGACCTCTATGGTACCATTTTCAACTAGGTATTGGATTATGTTCTTCAATTGGCATCATGAAGAGGCTATATGTCCTTTGATGTAGTGGTAGTCACAAAGGACATTTTCATCCCACCGAGAGATTTTGAATTGTCTGGGGTCATCTGGTTTGGGCTCTAGTAGCCATATAATGTGTGATTGTACTAGCTTCTTAAGGACAAATTAAATTGGTTCCAATAAAGGAGTGTATTTTCTTCATGGCTATTGCCTTGGTTATCTTGGAGGTCCTTGTTCTTGATTTTTTTTGCATCGAATTAGTTGTGTTGTTATTCATGTTGGGTGCTTTAAGAGTCAATGTGTGCCATTTTTTTTTCACAACTTTCACTTCTACAACTCCATCATTTGTTACATTCTTATTGTAGGACCAAAACTTGCTTTTCTCAAGAGAGGTCTATTGGTTGTGGGTGTTTTTATTGCCATATGTATGTTCACCTTGGGTGATTAGGACCTTTTCTAGTGTCATTCCTTTCTCAACTAATTCTACGAATGTGACACAACAATGTACTTGTAAAGGGTGTTTTAACTTTGGCTTGAATTTTTCTACGAACATGTCCACCTTTTACTTTTTTAGGAATCTCGATGGGACATTGACTCACCATATTATGCCACTGTTGGAAAAAAGTAATGAAGGGTTCTCCCTCATTTTGTGTCAAGTGGCATAAGGTAGCAATTGTGACATCATTTTCAATGTTATAAGCATAATTCTCCATGAATTTATTGGCAAGGTCATCCCATGACTTTATAGACCCTTTAGGTATCAGTGCAAACCATTCAAGTGCAGGCCTAATAAGACTTCTAGGGAAGAATGTCAAATGGTAGGAATGATTGTATGCGACATCCACACATGCAGTGGTGAATTCTCGTATGTGTTTGAGCAGATTTCTCTTTCTGTTATACTTAGTGAAGTAGGGATGAAATACCCAGGAGGGAAAGAAGGAATGTATATGCTAGTGTCATAGGGGTAAGGATGTAAATAATGTCATGAGTATGTCTTCTTTTTTGAGACTTGCATCCCTTCTACTTGCTTTTGTAGGGCAGCCAACTAGGAAGTCAATGCGTCTATTACAGAATTGTTGGCAACATTGTTATTTGGTCCCATATTTTTTTTGTGTGGTCCCATGTTTTGTTGAGATAACATGCTTTGGTTTGGAACATTGTGTGTATGTGGTGGATTTTGAATGTTTCCATGAGTATGAATGTGTGATGTGTAATTTGGGATGTGAGAAGTGGTTGAGCTATGTTGCATTTGTTGGGTGTGTTTTCCATGTATACTTTGGTTGCCAAAAAGGAATCCTTGTGTGTATCCATATGATATGTTGAGAAGTTGTGTCATTTGTGATCCTTGTCCTTGTTGAAAAGGATTATAACCATATGACGTGTTTGTATTTTGACTATGTGGGGCATTCACGGTTTGTCCTTGCAAGGTGTTTGTATTGATATGAGGACCTTGAGACATGGTTTGTGTTTGATTGAGGTCCTTGGATGAGAATCCATCTTGCCTTAGGTCTACCAAGGATGTTAGATGTGGATGCCCTGTGGCTTGAGATGATGACCTAAAGGGAGTAAATGCCAATCCAAAGGGTTGCATTATGAATAATGGTTGTGATGTGGTTTGTGTCATGGGTTGTGACATAGATTGTGTCATAAAGATGGATGAAGTGTTGGTAGTTGTGGTATTTGGGCTTTTTGCTCTAATGGGTATGGAAATTGTAAGATGTGGTGTGGATTGTCCTTGGCTTGTTTGTGTGTTTTCCTTGGGAGACGTTGTGGAACGTAAGGTATTGACATCAAATCCTTGAGGTACTTTAACTCCTTCATGTAATAGTTTGGCCAAATATGGTTCAGGATCCAACATGACAATTTTTCTCACAAGAGAGGCTACTTTGGGATTTTGTGTGGAAGCCTGTACTTCTTCTATGAACACATTTCCATATTTTTTCTCTAACAAGGAATTGTTCGAAAGGATTGTGTGTCTTTGGTTGTTGATAATATGTAGATCCCAAGTTGACATGACCTTCAAGGTTAGTATTGTTGTGAGAATCATTAGTGGTATTTTTAAAGTTGAGTGTGCTAGTGTAATTGTAAAGGTCCTCATCGTCATGAAAGAGATGCATTGCTCAATGTTTCTTTTGAAATTTGGTTTCAACCATATAAGGCTTGCTCAAAATGAAGGTGGATGGTATGAGACTAAGACTATGTTTTTGAGATTTTTTTGAAATAAGGTATGCCTAAATGTAATCCAACTATGTTTCTTTTTTTTTTTTTTGGTATTTTTGGTATCTTGAGGATAAAAGATGTCTAATGGACGCAACAAGAATAAAGTGATAAGGGTAATGTTGAATGTTATGAAGTCTAAAGTGTATGATGATGTTGTTTTAGGTCTAAAATGTTGTGGTGTGAAGGATGCAAATGACTAAGAGATGATGGATACTTATAGTGAACTTGAGGGCTTAAGCACTTTTGAGAGATGTAAGAATAGGATCACTAACTATCCAAGGGTAAAACAATGTTTCAACTAGGATTGTCAAATGGAATTTTTCTAGGACAAGTGAAAAGAGTGACAAGGTGAGTTTCCCAACTAGAATGGTGAGTAGGAAATTATCACCAAAATGACAAAGGCCTAAGTTAAAAAGTGACTTGGTCAAATGAAAATGTTTTCTTGAATCAAGGATTTGTGCCAAGGTATAGAGTGTTCTTCTATCCTAAAATTTCACAAGGTGTCAAGCCTAAAAGTTTGAAAAAGGTAGCCTAATGTGATGTTGGGATATGCAAGTAATGAGGATGCTAAGGTACCTAAAGTGGTGACCAAATAATGGAATGGTGATATGCAAGGTGGATTGAGCAAGTTTCTAGTTTTAAATAGGATTCACAACAAGAAATTGGTCTAGAAATAGTTTTGAAATGTTTGAATATGATTTTGGCAAGAGTTTGATTTGATTTTGAATATGATTTTGGCAAGATTTTGACTTGATTTTGACTGTATGGTTTGAAAAGGTTGCTTGGTGTAATGTTTTCAAGTGTTTCAATTTTCAAGTGTAAGGTTTGTTTTCTTATTTGTTTGAAAGACACACACATAAAACACAAGTAGACAGAATGTTTTTTGTGATTTTGATCTTGAAAAATACTTTGAAAACACATTGCACAACCTAGTCTTCTCAAGAGATACACTCGCTAGATCCCCACTCAGATTTCTCCAACCACTTAAACAGGGTAGACAACTAGAGACTTGGTGGCACTGGATCCCCTCCACAACACTCACTTCTCCAGTTCACCAAGTCTCAATTCCCCAAAGAGGAATTTTTGCCTCTACACATGCTTAGTGAAGACGTGGGGCAGCTTTAGAATGATTCTTCTTATGCTAGCAAGTGAAAGGGATTTGGCCACTATAACAAAGGTTCTTAGTGAGTACTTGGGGACATGGCACCTCATGAGTGTCCAAAAAGCCACTTAAGGCTTTAACCACTCTACTAGAGGCTCTTATACATTTCACGGTAGGTACCTTTTTTTGAGTGACATTGTACAACTAAGGCCTGCATACCATGAGGACTTGATGGTTTAGTTTTATCCTTTTATATACTGGCCCAAGCAAAAAAATAGTTGGAGTCATTACCTCTTTCAAGGCAGGCCCCTCTAAAGGTAAAAGAGTAAGTCAATGATGTTATGTTTTATCATACAATATCATACGAAGTGCAAGGAGAGATCATATATAACACCTTTTCCTCACACTCTCATAAGGGTAAGTGCACCAAGATGGTTCCCAAAAAGGGGGCTTAAGTGGCCACTTTTTTTCTGAAATCAGGAAATACTAACCTTAGCTATGAAATTAAGGATAGTTACACTCAAAATTTTGAGATGCAACAAAAAAAAGGATTGAAGTGCTCTGAGTCTACTTTCTAAACTACTAATTTATTTTGAAAATGGTTGAGATTAAGGGGTTCAAAAGAGGGATGTACACAAATTGGTGTTTCTTTTTGTCAAAAAAACATAACATAGCAACTCTTGTACGACCCTAGCACGATGAAATTTTTTGTAGTATTTTTAAAATTGATATGGTCAAAAGTTAACTAACAATATCTAGTTGATGCATGATTTTTCTGATAATTTTCAATGAATATTTGATTTTTTACTAATTTTCTAAGTGGGCACTTCCTGAAAAGCCGAATCTTGGCTGTGCTCCCCCTACAAATTTTGGAAAGTAATTTTTTTATTTTCTTG
>VDFB02373365.1:87963967-88053119 GCA_007258455.2 Sequoia sempervirens
TGTTGTTACTAGAACGTGGATTAGAAGGTACCAACATAAGAGTGTTAAACATTGGTTGTTTGAAGACTTTGACACGCATTGTAAGATTCTTCATTACTCAAACCTTGTCGCAGCATCCAATGTTCGTTTGAGAAAATATGGGGTAGACCTTTGAACAAGACCTTGTGGAAGGTCCGTGAGTTTGACCATGAGGAAATAGTTGACACAATAAAGAGTAGAGCAGACCCAGATGGTTCATTGGATTAATTTGTAAGTATATGCATAATGGTTCTTATTAATTTATACTTTAATTCCATGTTAATTTGTTTTGATTCCAATGCTATCATCTTATTTTACTTCATGTATTTCCAGGGCAACCTAGTAAAACATTGGACAGTCCCTTTATAGAAAATGCAAATTTAAGAGCCATCCAAGAGAATCTCGTGCAAAAAAGAAATGCAACATCCCTATTTTGATGATCTTGGACAAATCTCAATTGCAGGATTTTAAGCCATTATGTAAATTCTGAAGTAGATCAGGAGGGAATTTTCGTTATTCATTTGAATTTTAACCTTATCACAGCACTCAGAAAGCATGTGACATTGCAGACATCTCACCAAGATATTCCCATTCATGAGAGGTGTTTGTGTGCAATAGGGTATCTTGAACTCCTAGTGAAGATATGACCAGAGGACTCGCTGAGACCATCATGCCTATCTCAGAAGTGTCTTCCATCTATTTTCTATTTCTATTTCCTACTTCTTGGATGAGCGTTTTATCTTTTTACTTGCAGCATATTTGTAACTATTAAACTAGTAAAAACTGATTGGTCTCTCCTTGCGTTTAAACGCTGATTTTATTAACATCGGCGAATCTCCACTCCAAAAACTAATGTAACATCCTTATTTTGACGATCTTGAAAATCCTCAATTCCTAATTTGAAGCCATTATAAAAGAGGTAAGTTTTTCAAGGGAATCTCAAATTATTAATTTGAAGTTAACCTATGATGTAGAGATTGTAAGAGAATCTTGAATGTATGAGTGACATTATAAAATATCTATGAGAACAGAGTACCTAAGGCATTGTAATGATATTTACTTGTAATGACATTTATTGAAATATTGAAATTTGGTGCAGGGGCACCAAGGTTATTGAGCAAATTTGGTTAATGGAAGTCTTTTAAGTTAGTTTTGTGTTTTGAGTAAATTGTTAATTGAATAAGGGCCGGTTATTATGTTGTATCAATTGATTTATTAATGTAATAAGTTTCCATATTAGTTAGCAGATTCTATTAGTTAGGCACGAAAGAAAAGATGTAGAACTATCATAGGTGTTTATTTAAAAGCCCTAGTTGCCTAAACACAATGTAATTTTGTGAAGAGAAAACTAGTCTCCATAAAATTTAACTCTTGTTGATAGTGGTCAATAGATTAGATTAAGGTATTTTTAATTTATTCATAAATAATAAGGTCAATCAAGACCATTTAAGGTGTCTTTTTGAGGTCTGATTAGTTAATGTTGAAAAGAGTTCCTCCACCTTGAATTGAATCAACAAGCCCTCTAACATAACAAACCCCAAAACCCTCTTCTTTCACAAGTTAGGCAAGGGTTTATTGAAAAAACATACTCAAAACCTTCCCATAACCAAAAAAATCCTAAAACACCTTAAAAAAGGTCTACACAAGCTTAAAATTTCAAGAGATATCACAGCTCCCAAAGATTTCTTCAAACCCTAGCAGTAAACCACCATTTTCCACTTAAAAATGCACCATTTGACATCTAGGGCATCACCTAAAAACCCTCTATTCACCTCCCTTGTGCACAAACCTTTACACACATGTTTTATAACCATAACTAATCCTTTACATTGAGTTATAGAAGCATAAAGTGGGTGAAAGGCTTAATATGAAATTTTAATGCACTCAAAACACTTAAAACATGGTATACAAACTGATCCTCAGTAATTGGCTTCTAAATGCACAAAATCATTTGAAATACAACCAAAGCAAAACTAAAACAGACTTAATTCTTCTTTCCACTGAATTCTATCAAAAAGAGAGCACAATCACCCTATACAGAACCGTACAATTCAATGAAACGTCAAATCCCAAAGTGCAAATGGGAACCAATATTTGATGGGGTATTAATTAGAGACAAGGGTGCTTACAAAATCTTGGTCTGAACCTATGGGATTGTGTTGGGGCCCTCTACAATAACCTCTCTTGATTTTTGTTATCTCGGAGTGGTTTTCCCGTGGTGTCCAGTTTTTAGTTAATGGAAAAAGTGTCAAATGCAAGCAATGAAAAGTTGCAAAGTGGTGCAACTTTCGTTCTACAACTCGTGTGACCAAACGGATTGTTCCAATACATCCAAATAGGTATTTTTATGCTAAGAATGTTCCTCTTTTGCGCCCAAACACACAGAATCACTCTAAGCTATGTTCAACCAGATCGATCCCTTAAGGGTCCAAAGTGCAAAATGGCTGCAAATTTTAGCATGTTGTTAATTAGGTACCGTGATTCTTAGAAACTTCTCATTTGATGGTATGGAATCGTGTTGGGCCCCTCTACAATAACCTCTCTAATTTTTTTTTTTATCTCAGAGTGGTTTTCCTATGGTGTTCAATTTTCAGTTGATGGAAAATGTGTCAAATGCAAGTAGTGGAAAGTTGCAAAGTGGAGCAACTTTCATTTTGCAACTTGTGTGGAAAAATGAACTATTCCAATGCATCCAAATAGTTATGTTTACACTATGCATGGTCCTCTTTTGCACCCAAACATGCGGAATCGCTCTGAGCTACATTCAACTAGATTGATCCCTTAAGGGTCGAAAGTGCAAAATGGCTACAAACTTCAGCATATTGTTACTTAGATATCATGATGCTTAGAAATTTCTCATCTAATCCTATGGGATCATGTTGGGCCCCTCTACAATAACCTCTCTCTACTTTTTTTATCTTATAGTGGATTTCTTGTGGTGTCCAGTTTTCAGTTGATAGAAAAAGTGTCAAATGCAATTAGTGGAAAGTTGCAAAGTGGTGCAACTTTCATTATGTAACTCATGTGACCAAACAAACTATTCTAATGAGACCAAATAGGTATGTTTACACTAGGCATGTTCCTTTTTTTCACCCAAACATGCGGAATCACTTTGAGCTACATTCAACCAGATCGATCCCTTAAGGTTCCAAAGTGCAAAATGGCTACAAACTTCAGCATGTTGTTACTCAGATATCGTAATTCTTAGAAACTTCTCGTTTGATCCCATGGGATTGTGTTCATCCCCTCTTTAATAACCTCTCTCAATTTTTTTATCTCATAGTGGTTTTCCCGTGGTGTCTAGTTTTCAGTTGATGGAAAAAATGTCAAATGCAAGTAGTGGAAAGTTGCAAAGTGGTGTAACTTTCATTATGCAACTCTTGTGACCAAAAAAATTGTTTCAATACATTTAAATAGGTATGTTTATGCTAGGCATGGTCCTCTTTCACATCCAAACATGCGGAATCATTCTGAGCTATGTTCAACCGGATTGATTCCTTGAAGGTCCAAAGTGCAAAATAGCTGCAAACTTCAGCATGTTGTTACTTGGATACCGTGACGCTTAGAAATTTCTCATCTAATCCAATGGGATTATGTTGAGCCCCTCTACAGTAACCTCTCTCAATTTTTGTTATCTCAGAGTGGTTTTCCTATACTGTCCAATTTTCAATTGATGGAAAAAGTGTCAAATGCAAGTAGTGAAAAGTTGCAAAGTGGTGCAACTTTTGTTCTGCAACTCATGTGACCAAATGAACTATTCCAACACATTTGAATAGGTGTGTTTATACTAGGAATGGTCATCTTTCACACCCAAACATGTGGAATTGCTCTGAGCTATGTTCAATTGGATTGATCCCTTAAGGATCTAAAGTGCAAAATGGTTGAAAACTTCAACATGATGTTACTCAGATACCATGATGCTTATAACTTTCTGTCTGATCCTATGGGATGATGTTGGGTTCCTTAACAATAACCTCTCTTATTTTCTGTTATCTCAGAGTGGTTTTCCTGTGGTCTCCAATTTTTAGTTGATGGAAAAAATGTCAAATGCAAGCAGTGGAAAGTTGTAAAGTGGTGCAACTTTCGCTCTGCAACTTATGTGACCAAATGAACTATTCCAACACATATGAATAGGTATTTTTACACTAGAAATTTTCCTCTTTTGCACCCAAACATGTGAAATCGTTCTGAGCTACATTCAACCAAATCGATCCCTTAAGGGTCCAAAGTGCAAAATGGCTGTAAACTTCAACATGTTGTTACTCGAATACCATGAAGTTTAGAAACTTATCATCTGATCCTATGGGATCGTGTTGGGCCCCTTTACAATAACCTCTCAATTTTTTTAATCTTGGATTGTTTTTTCTGTGGTGTCCAGTTTTCAATTGATGGAAAAAGTGTCAAATGCAAGCAGTGGAAAGTTGCAAAGTGGTGCAACTTTTGTTCTCCAACTTGTGTGACCAAATGAACTATTCCAACATATCTGAATAGGTGTGTTTATGGTAGGAATGGTCCTCTTTCACACCCAAACATGTGGAATCACTCTGAGCTACATTCAACCGGATCAATCCCTTAAGGGTCGAAAGTGCAAAATGGCTACAAACTTTAGCATTTTGTTACTTGGATATCATGATGCTTAGAAAATTATCGTATGATCCTATGGGATCGTGTTGGTCCCCTCTACAATAACCTCTCTCAGTTTTTTTTTTTTTATCTTAGAGTGGTTTTCCTGTGGTGTTCAGTTTTTAGTTGATGGAAAAAGTGTCAAATGCAAGTAGTGGAAAGTTGCAAAGTGGTACAACTTCTGTTCTACAACTCATTTGACCAAATGAACTATTCCAATGTGTCTAAATAGGTATTTTTATGATAGGAATGGTCTTCTTTCACACTCAAACACGCAGAATCATTCTGAACTGCGTTCAACCAGACCGATCCCTTAAGGGTCCAAAGTGCAAAATGACTGCAAACTTTAGCATGTTATTCGGATATCTGATGCTTATAAACTTCTCGTATGATCTTATGGGGTCATGTTGTGATCCTTTGCAATAAGTTCTCTTTGTTTTTGTTATCTCAGAGTGGTTTTCCTGTGGTTTCCATTTTTTAGTTGATGGAAAAAGTGTTAAATGTAAGTAGTGGAAAGTTGCAAAGTGGTGCAACTTTCGTTTTGCAACTTGTGTGACCAAAAAAATTGTTTGAATGCATTTGAATAGGTATTTTTATGCTAGGCATGGTCCTCTTTCACACCCAAACACACGAAATCACTCTAAGCTATGTTCAACCGGATTGATCCCTTAAGGGTTTGAGTGTAATATGTTGAAATAGGCCATTCCATCTATTTTTCAGGTTGTGTCCCGGTGATATGGGCCTGATGTAAGTAGGAATAAGAAAATAGCATTGGTAAAGGCATTGGAGGAGATTACTAACGTTGCCCCCTGTTGTGAATATTATGTATCCTTTTCTTAATTGAGTTGTTCCAATCAAAGGATTAAATATATTGGAATCTTTTTATCAATCATTTCATGGAATACCAATTGAAAACATGTTTTTTTCTTTTAGATAAAGTTTTTTACCATCAATCAATTAATTTATTCAAGACAAACCATGAAGGACAATAATGATCAATACTAGGGCTAACCAATTAATAAGTATACATGTGAATAAGTCAAGCATGTACATGTGAATAAGGGAAGCACAAGTAGTCACAAACACGTATGCCTTAAAGTATACACACGAATAAATAATATACACAACTTAATACAAAGTATATGCATGAATACAAGGTATACACATGAAAACGTGTAAGTCACAAAGTATACATTGGAACACACATAAGTCACAAAGTATACACGTAACTCATATCTATTGAACCATGAATTTATAACATGCAAATATGGACACCATCGATAAAAAAAGATTTTTATTAACCAAATAGCCATGTACGCATACATCAATATATGTCAATATAAGTATAAAATATAGGGAAAAATAGCCATATAGGCTTACGAGAATGCCATATAGGCATACAATGTCAAATATATCCAATACGAAATATGCACAAAACTGCCATGTAGGCATACAACAAAGGGCTCTAGAATAAAAATTCATTGCTCTCCAGGCTCTCAAAATAAACTCTCTCCCTTTTCTTTTTGATTAGATGGCAATAGGTTTGTCACTCATTTGTGTTGCACTCGAGGAGTTCTCTTGCTGCTCCTCCTAGTACAATTAAGTTCTTGGTGAAGTTTTAACTGTTACAATAAGAAGTAAAGACATAAATATATAGAAATTACATTATAAAAAATGATATATTTAAAAAAATAATCACTTACAACAATCTCACGATCACTCCCCATGAGGGAATATTCGCACGTCGATGTTGAGGCGTGCTCAAGCCTTGTATAAACCATCCAAATAGAAATTAAACTATGAATAATAATGGTTTGATTTTTCACTAGAACTAACATTTATAACAACAAATGTAAATTAAAATTTAATAATTTTCCTCATACGGCCTCCCCTGTGAGAGCCATCGAGGATTTTATAGCCGATGAAACACCAATATCCATTTCCCTCATAACATTTGGAGGTGTTTCCACAACCAACATTTGAAAATAAAACAACAAATTATTCAATCACAAAAAAGTTACAATAACAACTGTGCGTCATGACTTATAATGTATGAGATCTAATGAACAAAATTTTGAGTACTTATCAAACTATATATTTCTTATTATCATGCTTACTATTTTCCCTATCCATATCTTGTTCGAAAGGACATGTTTTTAGGATTTTACCCATAGCAGCAAGCAGCTGAACTATTTCATTAAATGCTTTTGAAGACATGTACGATAACTATGGTGGCATAGAAAAGGCAGTGAACTGTTTGAAAAAATTCATCAAAAGAAATGGATTCTCATGGTGATGGAATGCCATTATAAACAAATCCATGTCATAGCATTCCATCACCATCAAATCACATTTATTTTAGGCATTTTTTCAAAAATTTCATTGCCTTCTCTATGGTATTATTGCTTACTATTATGCTTTGATAGATATTTTTCCAAGCATCCATAGTTTGTTGGAAAACACCTATTTTAGGCTTTTAGCCATACCAGCAAGGAAGTGAGTAGTTTGATAAAATGATTTTTTGCACATGTATGAAAAATGTGGTATCATAGAAAAAGTGGTGAGAAGTTTGAAGAAATGCCTTGAAGAAATGTAGTCTCATGGTGATGGAATGGAATTCCATCACCATGAGATTGCATTTCTTCAAGACATTTTTTCAAACTACTAATGCCTTGTCTAGATGTTATTGCTTACTATTATGGTTTCATAGATTTTTTCCAAGCATCCATAGTTTGTCATGCAGGTGCACCTTTGCAAGCACATACCTCCATGTGAAGTAATTGCATCACTACTTATGTTGACTTTCTAAACAACTATATATTGTAGTTGAAATTTTGTCATCTATCAACATCTAGTTATAATTAGTTATGGAATGTGAAGTAATGCGTTGAGTTTGAATGATGTGCAATGCAACGTAACTAATGATATGAATATAAAATACAAAAATATATTAAGTACAATTCATTAGTTAAATTCTTTATTCTATTAACTCTGTGAAGTTTTGAGTACATCCACTAGCCAACACTGGGAGGTGTTCCCTCAAAACCTCCAATATTACCCTGTTCAACATCCAAAATCACATATTAAAATACCATTTGTAAAACAATGCTATTAACATGTAATAAATTTATAATTTTCTAGTAGTTACATACCCCACCGATAGGTGTACTACAGAAAAAAGTAGGTGGAGGGCCGGCGTATCCAGTCTCAACACTGTGACCCTACGATTATATTAAAATCATAAAACTAAATTAGCTCTTCTTGTTGAGGATTTTGATGATTTTTGTGTTCATTTGCATCTCCTACAAATTCAAAAAAATATATATCAAATATAACCTAAAACTAAGAAAATCAACCTAAAACTAAGAAATTCAAAACAAACAGCAAACAATAGTTACCTCTCCCACCTCTTCATCATCGTGGCCCCATCCTTGTAAAGAAATAACAACTCTTGTTGAATATTTTTTCCCAACACCTCCTCCTAGAACGCGAGCATGAAAGTTGGGGGTTTTAACGTGAGCATGTTTTAACGCCCTCACGTTTTAACGTGAGCGTGTTTTAATGCGAGTGTGTTTTAACGTGATGTTATAACATGCTTGAGTTATAATGCAAGTGCATTATAACACGCTCATGCTATGAGTTTAAAAAAAGAAAAGAAAGTGGACATGAAATTGCTACCCAACTTTATGCACTTTCCCATAATGTTCATTTTACTTCCAAAATCCAAATGTGGGGGTGGTTGTACAAAATATCTAAAGGTGTTTCTGATTCTCAAGATTGTCAAAATGGCATGAGAGAAAAGCATACGCACAGAGAAACAAAATGCAAAACCACAAGATAGTGCAAGAACTGGTAAATTTTAAACCTACTTATGATGTCAAATCAAACATTCATGTTCTTTTTAGGCCCATTAATCATTCTATGTGAAAAAGGCACTCAAGATATGTAGTGCCTCTCGAATTTCTTTCACTATATTGATACTTATTATGATATGTCATGTACTTTGAGACCTTGTTGGTGCTTGTTTCACCATTTTGATTTGGTTTGGATGATAGTTTATCTGACTTTGATGATCATGAAAATCTTTACTAATGTTTATGTTATGATGATATATGGAGTTAATTGTGTGTCTGGATTAATATGGCTATGTACTTCATGTGGACATATGAATTTACTTGTTGTGTATTAGATTATTGATTGATATATGATGTTTCTTATGATGTAATTATTGTTTCTCGATGATGTGGTTATTGTTGAGGCCTTGGTGAGAGGGATGGTGTAGCATCACTCATTCATAAGTGCCCTGCTACACTACGATTTCCTCTCACAGTGTGTTTCTTGTTATATATATATATGTTGCTCAACATCTTGTTTCATGCAAGTTGTAGGTATTGGGCATCAACTTCACCTACACTATCAAGTCTGAGCATGCCTCAAAAACCCAATGGATATGATGTGGAAAAATGGAGATGACAAAAAGGGCCCCCCCAACCTTTTCCATCATCCTCGACGAGGATGAGTACCCACCTTGTTACTCTGTCTGTCTGGTTTGTGTGCCTTGTCGATTGTCTCACTTGGTGTTTATCATTATTTGTTTATAGTGTGATGTCATGTTGTTGTTCATTATTATGTTGTTTAATTTATTATTGAAATTATGTGGTAAATTTAATATTATGAATGGCCTTGTTTAATTAGTTTAATTAAATTAAATTGATTATAAGGTTATTTAAATAAATTTAGAATTAAAATAATAATTAAATAAATTATGTTTGAGAAAAGCTCTATTATGTGGATATTATTAAGTTAAATGATGTGATTAAATTTTATAATGATTAAAAATAAATAAAGATAAATATTATTATTATTTTGGTGTGAAAATAAATTAAATTAGAGGGTCCAATATATATAATTCTAAAATAGAATAATTAATTGGAATTGATTTTTGAATTGATTGTAAAAGAAAATAAAAGATGGAAAAAGAGGAGTGCGTGCACATGCATGACTCCAGACTGAGTTAGGAATTGGAAACTTGTTAATTTTTATGACTTTTGGATTCGTAAACTTATCTCCATTTTTTGGATTTTTACAATGGTGATTTTGGAGAGATTTTAACTAGAATTTTATTTTATTTTTCGAGGAAGAAAAATTTTCTTTGCAAAATAATTTAGAAAATAATATAGTTTTGGATTGAAATTGTTTTTGAATTGGATTAATTTTCTAAAGGTGACCAAGTTCAAGAGAATGGATTAATGGCTGCGAAAGAAATTTGTTTCAGCAAATCTTCTCCATCTTCAAGCGTATGACTTCAAGTTGGCATCATCTAGTTCTTGTTCATCTATTGTTTGAAAATTTTATGCTAGATAATCAAATTCTCTTTCTTGTCAGCAACCGATCTATGAATTCAATGTTTCAAATCATTTCTTTAAAGGAGCTTGCTATTGTTTTTTTTAAATAAGTTTATATTTCAAATTATTTCATTTAGCATCTCCAATAATTATTTTCTTCCCAGTTGATCATTTCATTCACTAGATTGTTTTCTTTAAGCAATGCCAATATTCTCCTCAGGGACCTTGCACCATGTTAAAGCCTCTGTCATTTGCATTCTATAGAATTTTATTCCTTGCATCTTTTGATTTTGTTGTGGGAATAATCGGTGGTTTCATTATATGTTTTCTTTGGCTCAAAGAAGCCGATTTTGTTAATTTTTTTATTTAACTACTTTTTTTTTGTTGATTTTATGGTGTGTCAATGGTTTTAAAAGAGATTCCTTTCTTCCCTATCTTTGTAGATTTCTCTCATATGTTGACAGCCGATTTGAATATTATATTCCCAGTCTGCATTTATACACCCTCAATTTAATCTCCAGATTTGTTGATGTTTAATGATTTTCTTGTAAGAAATTTGATTTATCCAAGCAGCCAATATTCAATAGTCCTATAGAGTTTCTTAGTATTTTGATAGCAGTTTGTGTGTTTTATTTATTACTCTTTGAAATTTGGGTTTTTCTTTCTTCTAGTGAAGTTGACTGCATGAGAATCGATAGGGGGGATATTATTAGTAACTCCTAGTATTTGGTAGATGTATTCATTGTATTTGGAGGGCTTATGTCTCTTATTATTTGACTCTTATGCAAGCCAATGCAGGGTGATCAACACAGGTTTTGAGCATTCGATGCTTTTGTTTCTGGAGCCTTGGTCCCTCTATACTTCCAGTGTTGTATGGTTCTTATTCAAAGTACTGTAGAGTTTCATTTGGTTGTGCCTATATATATATATACACGATTGGTTTATATGTTGTATGGTGTTTAGAACAACAGGTCACTACTAGTTAAATGTATTTAAAATTGTTTATTAGTAGCAGTTAGTTAAATAAAACATATTTTTATATATTTATATATATATAGAAATATGTATGATGGTATATATATATGTATATATATGTGTGTAAATATATATTTCATGAATTATAATTGAATAATAATTCATTGTGTATAAATGTGTATCTTGATATCTATATAATTATTTTAATTAAATGATTTCAATATGGATGTGCAAATAAAATTTAATTGATGATGTTTAAAATGTTCTTTAAAATTTATTACTTTGGATGAGTTGGTGAAATTAAAGGATGATTATAATGGTTCCATGTTATTTTGTCTCCCTCTTAAGTTAGTTGGAACTAAGGAGATTTTATGTGTTGAAATTTTATGTTGGAACCCATAATGCTTTGAGGTACCCTCAACTGTGAGTTCATGGGTAGTCAATTTTAGGCTTGCAGAGGTGGGGAAAATGGTTCTTTATGATTGGATTTCATGTTGGTTCTTTGTGAATTGTTGGTCTTATACTTGATTTTGATTATGTGGGTTTTAGCCTTGCACTTGGAAGTTGTTTTATTATGGAGATCTAGCGTGAGATGGTCCATGCCTCACTTTATGTGCTTACCTTTATGGCTTTGCTAGTTTGTGCAAGTTGGCTTACCCAGTTTGTGATTATGAGGCTTTTGTTGCTAGTAGTGAGAGTGGCTTCCCATGGGGGTCGCAGCCCTAAGTGGTGTCCAGGGTAACCTGTGTGGAAGTTGAGTAATTCAGTGATAACCTAATAAATAGTTAGGGGGATTAGGTAGTACTCACATTAATAAAAAATAATGGATTCCTCTCTCATGGGTCAATCACTCATTTAGGCTTGAGATGAGATGAGAAGGCCTTGAATGGAAAATAAACTACCTTGTCTTCATGAAAGGTATGTTGATTTCCAATGTGTTAGAATGGGGGTCGGGGATCAATTGAGGTTGCCATGGTAACCCAGGATGAGGATCGAGACCTAGGAAGATCTACATTGGGTAACCCATATTCAGCCATGCGATGACACTCTTCCCTTTAGCAACCTTGTACGTTTGTTGTTTTTCCCTTTGTTGTTCATGTACCTTTGGAAGTGGTTGTACCTTGTGTTTTTTTTTTGTATTGGTTATGGAGTCTTGTTAGCCTTGTCTTCTTGATTTTTTTTTTATGTTTTAGGTCAATGGGTCATTCTTGTCATCTCCTAGCACAGGGGGTGGGCCTTAGGGTCCACATGGTTGGGTGGAATGTGTTATGAACCCCATTGGGTTCCTAGTCGAAGATCATGATGCATGGAGTTGTACCATTTACAGTGACTCTAGACTTGTTCTAGAGTTGGAGCTAGTATTGATGTTATGTATTATGTTCATTCCAATTTTATTACTTTATGTACATTGATGATTCCTTCCCGTTTCATGTTGGGAAGCACAGTTGTATTATTGTAATCCTTGAACGATGTATATTCATATAATAAATATAATGAATGTATTCTTTGGAATTAGCTTATGATCACTGATGGATTTTTATCATTTAAGTATTGTTATGAATGTATGTCTATGGTTTATCTATCCTCTATATGATGGTTGTTGGCCTCCTACAATGATTCAACAACTAGGTCTTTATAGCCGTGATTCAAAGATTAGAAATCTAACTTGAATAGATATTTCAATCTTCATGAAGGTTCATTTAACTTGTCAACCCAAGGACTTTAAATTGAAATGGGTTAGCATAGTATGTGTACTAGGAACTCAAAGTAGTCATTTTCATTCTACAACTAAGAAAGACAAATTGTTGAAAGTAAATTGCTTGGAAAGGAATAATATAAATTTTGAACATCAACCAACAACCATACTGAGCTTTAAATGCATGATAGAAATGAAAATATGAACAAAAAATAGAAAACTACTATGTCTACTTTGGCTATAGGAATAGTCACATAATAGAAATCTAGTGGTTGCAGGAACAGTTAGTGCCAAATTCTTAACTAATTACTAAACAAAAAGTAATAACTAGGATAAACTAAGCTAAAGGATATATTGCTCACCAAGTGGGCCCCCTTGGATGAGTATCCTCTACTACTAACAAAAAATCAGAGGCTCAAACTTAGAACTTCACTTTATTCATCAGAAAACATGAGTACAATAGAGCAGTGTAATTGTATCATTGAAAGCTAAGAATGCAAGTACAATATCAAATTTTGCAACCCTATGAGAAGTAGCATCTGATCCTTATTTATACTACCAACTAAGCAAGGTGGTCAGCTCCATGAACTGGGAGGATGCCAATTTAGGGAAAGCAGAGAAAATGGAGAGGTGGTTATCGGGCATGGAATCTATTCAGACATGTTCGTAGATTTAGCACAGCTGTAACACCAGTATTTCTCAACAACATTAAAGTCCTCTATAAGGTGGTTACATTCTATTTGCATGGGGAATCTCCTATCATTGAACTACTTTGACCTTTGAATGATTTCCTTGCTGGACGTTATGGTGCATACCTAGCTGGTGGTGTCTTTCTCAATTTAGTATCTTCAAATTATATCTGCATGGAAATTTTAGCACGTACAATAATTGCATATATGTAACTACCTTAAAGAACATTCATTAACCACATGCCAATGTCATTAAAGACTTGTAGAAATAAGATTAAGCCCAATCTCTATAATTTTGAGGAAATATCATAAAAAATATCAACACTTAACATCAAGGTCCATGATATCTTTAGAAAATAAGTCATAAATTCTACCAAAAACTAGACCATAATCTAGGCTCATCACTCTCCCCAACCTAAGGTCTTGTTGGTCCTCCAATAGGGGAAGGGTTGTTATTCTACTTGGTCAGTGCTCTGAAATTTGCAACTGACAACTGTCCTACATCAGTGTTTGTTGTGCATGAATCAGGGTCCCAATAGAATCCTCCCAATCTGTCCAATCTACTCCATCTTTGTCTCTTTGAAAAAATATCATAGTTGTAAAACCTGAAGTTTGGTACGGGCCACATCAAGAGGGGTGGCTAAAAATTTAGGGGAATCAAAAATCATCCCTTTGTTCTTCCAACCTACGTATATCTATCAATTCTTTTGAGTGTTGCAACACAGTTCTAGATGGAATTAGGCTCAACCTTTTTAGCTCATCAATTAGGTTTTTCCATCTTTGTGAGAGGTCTCTCTTCATGGTTTCCTCTTTTTCTTTTTCCTTTACCTCATACTCACTGTAGACTACTTCTATCCAAGGCATAATCCTATTACGATAGCTAGGTCTGAAAAGAATTCTATGCCATTCCCTGTAAATGTCCCTTGGATTCCTTGATTCAGCCCTAATGGGTAGAGGGATGTGTTAGAATTAGGTTTTGTACACCTTATATAATGTTTATAATGTTTAATTTATTATTATGTGTGTGGTGCACCCAAGGATACCTATATGGACGTGCATCACTAGGAGCTATAATGTTGGGGCCACTTTATGTTGTATGTAACATCAAGGGACTTAATATAAAATGTAATTATTTAATATTGGGGAAAAATAATAAAATATAATAAAGTATCCAATATTAAATGTGGGGTCACATGATATTGTAAGTTCATGGTTTTGGGCACATGATTTATGTAATACCACTTGGTGGTTTTGAGGGAGCTTGTTTCTATAAAAGCAACCACAAGGGTAGTTGTCTAGGGTTGGAGAATTTGTTGCAGGTTAGTAGGTTGAGCTTGTGCATGTGTGAGGGTTTGAAGCATGGCATGGGATGTTTAGATTCATGCTTGGTCACATGGAATGCATGGATAGATTGTTCTTCAGAAGTGTTCATGGAGTCTCTATAGATGTATTGTAATGGGTTTTCATTGCTAAATAATACATGGAGTGTGGATGATTTTGGAGGCTAGGTTTTCCCACTTGAGGGTTTTCCTAGGGTATATCTTGTGTCATCTTTCATGGGTATGTTTTCTATTCTATTGCATGTTTATATTGAGCATGTATTTGCATGTTTTCAGATTTGGGTTATGTGGAAATTGTCATTAGATGGTTGCAAGTTTCCTTACAAGTGGTATCAGAGCTTTGGTTGTGGATTGGATAGCCCTAGGTTGCATGAGAGAATGAAAGACAATGGAAATATTTGAGGTTTTTGAAGGTTTTTTATTGCAGATCTTAGGGTTTTGTGATTGTTGTTTTGATGGGTTGTTTGTAGATTTGGGGTGTGAAATTATTTGGCAAAATAGGGTTTCTTGGTTGTGCATTCAAATGGGGGTTTTGTGGGGGAAATTTTACAAATGACCTCCTAGGAAAAAATGGACCTCATGGTTGGATTTAGCTTGGATGAGAGATGAATTTTGACATATAACCTGACCTATTTTGGAGAAGTTGAAAAAAATGCAAAAAAAAACATTACCCATACCCCTGTTCAGTCATACAGATGTCGACGATACAGTCGCCAAAAAAATAAAATTAAAAATATAAAATCCCATCGGTACTTTTTAAAAAATCCTACAAATATAAAAATGTAAAAATATACATAGTAAAAGGATGACATAAAAGTTTTAAAAGAAAAATCAATGAAAAATTTATAGATATGATAGTGGGGTATAGGTCCACAGACCCGTACATGCACTATCACATTATTGTACTCAGCCTGTGACTTTACTTTAACTGCCATAAATAAAATATTAAAGGAACCATCACCCCTCTTACTTCAAAACTTTGAATGATTAAAAAGAATAAAGGGGAGAAATAAACTCCAAAAAAAGGGGGAATCTTTATTTTTAAAAGCTTTTATTCAAAATTTAAGCCATCTGCTCTTATTATTAAGACTTTAATTTTTAAAGAAAAAGAAAAACCTGCCAAATTTGAGGTGAAAAATAAAAAATTTAATTGCTTTTGGAGTGGGGTCCACATGAAGGGTGCACATATAGTTTAATTGGACGGTTGGATGTTGTTATGGATTTTTTATTATGGGGTGTTGTGGAGGAGATCATACTTGACACAGTTGGCATTTAGAGGTGTGTGTAGGAGGACATGCTATAGGTGTTTGGTTTGTAGGTTTTGCATATCATTGTGGATGTTCGTTTGTACTACATGTTTACATCTTCTATGTAATATTGTTAGTAGACTTGGTATGCCTTGATCACTTGTGAGAGCGCCTTCTTTCTGGAATGTTAACAAAGTGACACGTTGAGTGTGCTCATTCCAAGTTTGCATTCATCTATACAATGCCCATGCAGTGGGAGCTCCTAGATGTGTATGTCATTTTTGATAGGTTTGCACATGGAGTTTTTTATTGTGGCTTATGGGTGGATATAGTGATGGAATGAGTTTACTATGTTATGTATACCTTAGAGTTATGGATAGTTGGATGTGTTGGTATTTGTTGTGGATGTCATTTCAGCTATGGTGGTTTATTCTTGATGGATACTGGTGCATATTCATTATCTTTGGATTGAGTATTTGTATTTTGAGATATCAAGTTGAGGTAAGTTTATGCTTCTTTGTGACAGTTAGTGTGACATCTCTTTGGGTGTGTTCTTATCTTAGTCTCTCAAGCTCTTGCTCATTGCTTCTAGATTGTAATAGTTCCATTTCTAGCTGAATGAATCCACTATTAATTCTGATGCATTCCTCAGTTTTATCCTTCAAGGATTGGGCTAGATTTTCCTCATTATTCTTTTCCTCATTATTCTTTCTTTGCTCAATTTCTATGGTAAACCTCATCGCCACTGATTCCATTTCAAGTTTTAGGGTTGCATTATCCTTAGCCAGCTTCTCACATTCTCTTATTATCTCTTTTATGGTTTTATTTAAATGCACATCATCTAAGCCTTTATTTTCCTTTTGCTTCAGTTGATCACATAGTTCCTTCCTCTTTTCTCTTGAATCACTTATCTTATTTTTCAAAGAATGAATGAATTTTTCGGCATCTGCAAGACTTGCTTTGAGTTCCATGACTTCTGCTTTAGATTGATCAAGATCATCAAGTGCCACCATCAGTTGTTGTTGAAGACCACTAGCATCCATTGCAATCAACAGATCCACCTCAAGTTGTTAGGCTTTAGAAGAGGAACCTTGGTCAGATACCAATTGTTGGATGCAGGGAACACTAAGAGGGGGTGAATTAGTGTTCAACAAATTTTACTATTCATATTAAATTTAAAAGGATCTATGATTTGTTGGATATTTTCAGTGAAAATTGAAATGTCTCATTTCTCTTCAGAATCTGCACCATTAGAAAGAGCTCAACGTCCTGATGCTAGTTCAGCTTGATGTGTTGTTGACTTATTCTCTTTCATTTCTGCATTATTGTTCAGCTTGATGCTAGTCAATTTTTGTTGGTTAGTGGCTATGACAATTGATGTAGATGCTTATGGAAGTGATAAAGTTATGTTTATGTTCAACAATGTTGTTGCAGTCTTCATTATGCTTGTGAGCCAGGTATTCAGATGTATAGAGGATACAGGACAAGTGGGGAGGCCAAGTCCTCACTTATTGTCAGAATAAATGCCACTTTTGGAGGTCCAAAAGGTCTTCAGTGGGGAGGCCTGATTCGGTGGATATTTTTAGTGAAAATTGAAATGTATCATTTCTCTCTAGAATCTACACCATCAGAAAGAGCTCAACGTCCTGATTCCAACGCAACTTAAACAGAGTGAAAAGGAGTCCGTTTGTGCAAGTTATGGCCAGTTAAACCTTGGGTCAAACTAGGATCAGGGGGCATCCAGGAAGCAAAAAAATGATGCTGTCAAAAGTTGTCAAAGTTAGTGTCATCGTGAAGAGCTCGTCGAGATGATTCTGACGATGTTTGTTTCATCAAAATCTGACATCGTATGCTCAACTTATCAGCGGTCAAAGTTTGCAGTTGACTTTGAGGTGGACCGTACGGATGCTGACGTCAGCATTCCGTACTATATGGACTATGAAGTGGCCGAACTAGAATCTAACATGTGGCTTCCATGTTAGCATTGTACGGACCAATCACAGAGTGACACGTGGTAGTCCATACACCCATTAGCAAGTCTAGTCAGCAAGCCACGTCATTGGACACGTCAGCATGACACGTCAGCTCCCTGTACGCCACATCATCGTCTGCTTAACATGCCACATCAGCTCACCGTACACCACATCATCAACACAGTCAGCATCAACATCATCATCCATGTCAACGCAGAGTTTTCATCCACATCACCAACATTTTCCAATCAGATTCTACCACGTGGCACCCTCCTGGTGCGACACGTAGCCCATTTTTCTTCTCTCTCCCGTTGCAAGTTCGTTGAGTGGTTTAGTAAAAGGTTATAACGGACTCAAACCCCTAACCTCTCATTGCCGAGAATCTCGGCTCACCGTTGCACCAGCGCATTTGCGCCTAACCACATGTAGCGACGACTTTGTTTTGTTGAGATTTTGTTAAAGTTTGGTGAGAAAAAGCCAACGGCCAGGGCTTGAACCCGGAACTACCGAGCTCTCAAAAGGTATGGGCACCACTAGCCCATGTGAGCCATTAGGGATATCATTGGCATCAAATTGTTTTGTTTATTATTTAAAAACCGAATGCCTTAACTTAAACACAAAACCCCACCAATTTTAAATATTTTAAGTTGAGGAAAAACTAAATAGTAATCTCCTCAAACAACAAAACCCGAAAATAAGAAAAACTGAAGGGTTAAAAATACTTTTGAAGGATTAATATATGTTAAAATGGAGGAGGTTGAAAATTATATGTAAAATAAGGCAGTTAAGTTTTTTTTTCAGGTGATGAAGTCTTGAAGTTGAGGTGACACGAAAGAGAGGTCTTGTGGAGATTCTTTGAGCCATTCTTGCATGTCAGAGTGTTGTTATGCTACCAAAGTGCTTGGAGAATGGTTGTGGTGCTTTTGTAATTGATTTTGGAGTTAATTCGATTGGTCTCTCTATTGGAGTGGACCCGGAGACGTAGTCACATTTGTGACGAACTCCGCAATCAAATGCTGTTTGCACTTCTCCTCTTCTCTCTCACCTTCTCTCAGTTTGTTAATTCCTTCATTTTGTTATTACCTTAAGTTAATTTTGATTTAATCAACTTGGAATAATCATTGTAAGAAAAAATTAAGCATTCATTTCTGCAATTTAGTCTAGATCCTATACAGATCAAGTTGGTATCAGAGCCAGGTTGACTATTATTGCAGTTATTTGTTTTTGAATGCTAACGAGATCGAGGATTCAGAAGGGTGATGGCAAGCTCGAAGACTTTGATCCTAAGATCGGGAAGCGAAGAAATTTTTCGAAGATGTCAGTTTCTGGAAGGGAGGTTCCTGAAGAAATTAGTGAGTAGGAATTTCGAAGAGCATTCCTCGAGATGAAGAATAAGGTGGACATACTTTTCCAAGAGAGACAAGAGCGAAAGGAACATGAAGAAGGTTCATCAAAGCAAGATGATCGCAAAGACAAGAAAGGGAAACAACATGGAGATGGTGACAAGCAACCAGATCCACCCTCTTCTTCTTCTCCTCCCTCTTCTCCTTCTTGTCCATCTTCTCCTCATTCTATTTCTTCTAATCCTTTCAAGAGTGGGTATAAGCCTAAGATCAAGTTGGATGTAAAAATTGATTTACCAAAATATTGTGGAGAACTTAATGTTGAAAAATTGGATGATTGGATTTAGCAAGTTGAAGTCTATTGTAGAGTCCAGAACATATTAGATGATGTTGATAGGATCCAATTAGCTACTTTTCATTTAGGAGGTACAGCCTTAACTTGTTGGGAGAATAAGTCTAAGGCAGAAGTTTGACAGCATGGTAGAGTTAGTTTAACTTGGGCAGAGTTTGTTAATGCTCTTAAGAAGCAATTTTATCCCCTAGGACATATGCAACAGTTAATGATGAACTGACAAATGTTTAGGCAAGGGAAGGGTCAATCTGTTCAAGAGTACACCCATGAATTCAGGAAAAGGGCTATTGCTTTGAATGTACCTTTGTACACCCAAGACACTTTGTTGAAGTACATAGCAGGTCTTCATTCCTACCTTAGGCATTCTATTTTGGTATTGAACCCTTGTAATTTGGATGAAGTTTCTGTTCAAGCTACACACTTAGAGTCAAGGGGTAAAGGATCTTTTATTGATAAGTTTGATAATGATGTAAAGAAATCTTCTAAAGTTGCAGAGACAGGGAAAGGAAAGAAGGCAGCTACAGTTAAGAAGGATGAGAAACTTTCTTGCACTCATTGTGACAAGAAGGGTCATGATGAAGAACATTGTTGGAAGTTGCATCCCAAATTGAAGCCTAAGTGGGCTCAAAGACATAATCGGAAATAGAAGGGTAAGGAGAAAGCCACGAATGTTGTTATGGATCTTGGTTCAGATTCAGATGATGAGACTAAGATAACAGCTATGGGGTTAAAAGGTAAAGCTCCTATTTCTGGTGTTTCTGTTGCTAGTTGTGCTTCTTCATCTACAGTTAATGATTTCTCTGAAGATGTGAAAAGGAATGAGTTGTTTCATTTAAGGGTTGTTGCTAAGAACAGTAAAATTGATGCACTCATAGATAGTGGTTCTCAAGTGAATTTAATTTCAGAAAGTGTTGTAAAGAACTTGGGATTAAAAACTACACAACATAAGAAACCTTATCATCTAGGTTGGATTTGTGAAAATGATAAGTTGCAAGTAACAAGACAATGCACCTTAAGATTTGCAATCACTAGTAAATTTGTGGATGAAGTACAGTTTGATGTAGTTCCATTGGATATCTGTGGAATAGTACTTGGTAGCCCTTATCTTTATGATCGGAAAGTAATTTTCTATAGGGAAAAGAATCATTATCACTTGTTTAAAGATGGCATTCAGTATATTGTACATTCTCACAGGACTAAGACTGATCATTCTTTTGCAAACACAGGACAATTAAAGAGGGTAATTAATGCACGTAAAGAGTTAACTCTTATGTCTGTCAGCACAAGTGGTTCTAGACAGGAACTTGGAGTAGCTAACCAGGGTCAGATGTTGCAGGATGCACCCACAGTACAGCATGAGAAAATGATGATTGAAAGCATTGATAATTCCTTGGGTAAAAATGTTCATATTGTAAAGGATTGATGTGTTGTTGACTTATTCTCTTTCATTTCTGCATTATTGTTCAGCTTGATGCTAGTCAATTTTTGTTGGTTAGTGGCTATGACAATTGATGTAGATGCTTACGGAAGTGATAAAGTTATATTTATGTTCAACAATGTTGTTGCAGTCTTCATTGTGCTTGTGAGCCAGGTATTCAGATGTACAGAGGATACAAGACAAGTGGGGAGGCCAAGTCCTTACTTATTGTCAGAATAAATGCCACTTTTGGAGGTCCAAAAGGTCTTCAGTGGGGAGGCTTGATCCGGTGGATATTTTTAGTGAAAATTGAAATGTATCATTTCTCTCTATAATCTACACCATTAGAAAGAGCTCAACGTCCTGATTCCAATGCAACTCGAACGAAGTGAAAAGGAGTCCGTTTGTGCAAGTTATAGCTAGTCAAACCTTGGGTCAAACTAGGATCAGGTGGCATCCAGGAAGCAAAAAAATGATGTCATCAAAAGTTGTCAAAGTTAGTGTCATCATGAAGAGCTCATTGAGATGATTCTGACGATGTTCCTTTCGTCAAAATATGACATCGTATGCTCAACTTATCAGTGGTCAAAGTTTGCAGTTGACTTTGAGGTGGAATGTATGGATGCTGATGTAAGCATTACGTACTGTATGGACTGTGAAGTGGCCAAACTAGAATCTAACATGTGGCTTCCATGTCAGCATTGTACGGACCAATCGTAGAGTGACACGTGGCAGTCTATACGCCCATCAGCAGGTCTAGTCAGCAAGCCGCGTCATTGGACACGTCAGCATGACACGTCAGCTCCCTATACGCCACATCATCGTCTGCTCAGCATGGCACATCAGCTCACCATATGCCACATCATCAACATAGTTAGTGCCGACATCATCATCCACGTCAACGCAGAGTTGTCATCCACATCATCAGCATTTTCCAATCAGATTCTGCCACGTGGAACCCTCTTGGTGTGACATGTGGCCCATTTTTCTTCTCTCTCCCATTGCAAGTTCATTGAGCGGTTTAGCAAAAGGTTATAACGGACTCAAACCCCTAACCACTCATTGCCGAGAATCCCGACTCACCGTTGCACCAGCACATTTGCACCTAACCACATGTAGCGACGACTTTGTTTTGTTGAGATTTTGTTAGAGTTTGGTGAGAAAAAGCCAACGACCGGCGCTTGAACCCGGAACTGCCGGGCTCTCAAAAGGTATGGGAACCACTAGCCCATGTGAGCCATTAGGGATATCATTGGCATCAAATTATTTTGTTTATTATTTTAAAACCGAATGCCTTAACTTAAACACAAAACCCCACCAATTTTAAATATTTTAAGTTGAGGAAAAACTAAATAGTAATCTCCTCAAACAAAAAAACCCGAAAATAAGAAAAACTGAAGGGTTAAAAATACTTGTGAAGGATTAATATATGTTAAAATGGAGGAGGTTGAAAATTATATGTAAAATAAGGGAGTTAATTTTTTTTCAGGTGATGAAGTCTTGAAGTTGAGGTGACACGAAAGAGAGGTCTTGTGGAGATTCTTTGAGCCATTCTTGCATGTCAGAGCGTTGTTATGCTGCCAAAGTGCTTGGAGAATGGTTGTCGTGCTTTTTTAATTGATTTTGGAGTTAATCAGATCGGTCTCCCTATTGGAGTGGACCCGGAGACGTAGTCACATTTGTGACGAACTCTGTAATCAAATGATGTTTGCACTTATCCTCTTCTCTCTCACCTTCTCTCAGTTTGTTAATTCCTTCATTTTGTTATTTCCTTAAGTTAATTTTGATTTAATCAACTTGGGATAATCATTGTAAAAAAAATTAAGCATTCATTTCTGCAATTTAGTCTAGATCCTATCAGATCAAGTTGGTATCAGAGCTAGGTTGACTATTATTGCAGTTATTTGTTTTTGAATGCTAATGAGATCGAGGATTCAGAAGGGTGATGGCAAGCTCAAAGAATTTGATCCTGAGATTGGGAAGTGAAGAACTTTTCTGAAGATGTCAGTTTCTAGAATGGAGGTTCTTGAAGAAATCAGTGAGCAAGAATTTCAAAGAGCATTCCTTGAGATGAAGGATAAGGTGGACATACTTTTCCAAGAGAGACAAGAGTGAAAGGAATGTGAAGAAGGTTCGTCAAAGGAAGATGATCGCAAAGACAAGAAAGGGAAACAACATGGAGATGGTGACAAGCAACCAGATCCACCCTCTTCTTCTTCTCCTCCCTCTTCTCCTTCTTGTCCATCTTCTCCTCATTCTATTTCTTCTAATCCTTTCAAGAGTGGGTATAAGCCTAAGATCAAGTTGGATGTAAAATTTGATTTACCAAAATATTGTGGAGAACTTAATGCTGAAAAATTGGATGATTGGATTTAGCAAGTTGAAGTCTATTGTAGAGTCCAGAACCTATTAGATGATGTTGATAGGATCCAATTAGCTACTCTTCATTTAGGAGGTACAACCTTAACTTTGTGGGAGAGTAAGTCTAAGGAAGAAGTTTCACAGCATGGTAGAGTTAGTTTAACTTGGGCAGAGTTTGTTAATGCTCTTAAGAAGCAATTTTATCCCCTAGGACATATGCAACAATTAATGATGGACTGGCAAATGTTTAGGCAAGGGAAGGGTCAATCTGTTCAAGAGTACACCCATGAATTCAGGAAAAGGGCTATTGCTTTGAATTTCCCTTTGTACACCCAAGACACTTTGTTGAAGTACATAGGAGGTCTTCATTCCTACCTTAGGCATTCTATTTTGGTATTGAACCCTTGTAATTTGGATGAAGTGTCTGTTCAAGCTACACACTTAGAGTCAAGGGGTAAAGGATCTTTTATTGATAAGTTTGATAATGATGTAAAGAAATCTTCTAAAGTTGCAGAGACAGGGAAAGGAAAGAAGGTAGCTACAGTTAAGAAGGATGAGAAACTTTCTTGCACTCATTGTGACAAGAAGGGTCATGATGAAGAACATTGTTGGAAGTTGCATCTCGAATTGAAGCCTAAGTGGGCTCAAAGACAGAATCAGAAACAGAAGGGTAAGGAGAAAGCCACGAATGTTGTTATGGATCTTGGTTCAGATTCAGATGATGAGACTAAGATAATAGCTATGGGGTTAAAAGGTAAAGCTCCTATTTCTGGTGTTTCTGTTGCTAGTTGTGCTTCATCTACAGTTAATGATTTCTCTGAAGATGTGAAAAGGAATGAGTTGTTTCATTTAAGGGTTGTTGCTAAGAATAGTAAAATTGATGCACTCATAGATAGTGGTTCTCAAGTGAATTTAATTTCAGAAAGTGTTGTAAAGAACTTGGGATTAAAAACTACACAACATAAGAAACCTTATCATCTAGGTTGGATTTATGAAAATGATAAGTTGCAAGTAACAAGCCAATGCACCTTAAGATTCACAATCACTAGTAAATTTGTGGATGAAGTACAGTTTGATGTAGTTCCATTGGATATCTGTGGAATAATGCTTGGTAGCCCTTATCTTTATGATCGGAAAGAAATTTTCTATAGGGAAAAGAATCATTATCACTTATTTAAAGATGGCATTCAATATATTGTACATTCTCATAGGACTAAGATTGATCATTCTTTTGCAAACACAAGACAGTTAAAGAGGGTAATTAATGCAAGTAAAGAGTTAACTCTTATGTCTGTCAGCACAGGTGGTTCTAGACAGGAACTTGGAGTAGCTAACCAGGGTCAGATGTTGCAGGATGCACCCACAGCACAGCATGAGAAAATGATGATTGAAAGCATTGATAATTCCTTGGGTAAAAATGTTCATGTTGTAAAGGATCGATGTGTTGTTGACTTATTCTCTTTCATTTTTGCATTATTGTTTAGCTTGATGCTAGTCAACTTTTGTTGGTTAGTGGCTACGACAATTGATGCAGATGCTTATGGAAGTGATAAAGTTATATTTATGTTCAACAATGTTGTTGCAGTCTTCATTGTGCTTGTGAGCCAGGTATTTAGATGTACAGAGGATACAAGACAAGTGGGGAGGCCAAGTCCTCACTTATTGTCAGAATAAATGCCACTTTTGGTGGTCCAAAAGGTCTTCAGTCGGGAGGCTTGATCTGGTGGATATTTTTAGTGAAAATTGAAATGTCTCATTTCTCTCTATAATCTACACCATTAGAAAGAGCTCAACGTCCTAATTCCAATGCAACTCGAACGGAGTGAAAATGAGTCTGTTTGTGCAAGTTATGTCCAGTCAAACCTTGGGTCAAAATACGATCAGGGGGCATCTAGGAAGCAAAAAATGATGTCATCAAAAGTAGTCAAAGTTAGTGTCATCATGAAGAGCTCGTCGAGATGATTCTAATAGCATTCATTTCATCAAAATATGACATCATATGCTCAACTTATCAGCGGTCAAAGTTTGTAGTTGACTTTGAGGTGGACCGTACGGATGCTGACGTCAGCATTCCGTACTGTACGGATTGTGAAGTGGCCGAACTAGAATATGACATGTGGCTTCCATGTCAGCATTGTACGGACCAATTGTAGAGTGACACGTGGCAGTCTGTACGCCCATCAGCAGGTCTAGTCATTAAGCCGCGTCATTGGACACGTCAGCATGCAACGTCAACTCCCCGTACGGGACATCATCATCTGCTCAGCATGGAACATCAGCTAACCGTATGCCACATCATCAACATAGTCAGTGCCGACATCATCATCCACGTCAACGCAGAGTTGTCATCCATGTCATCAGCATTTTCCAATCAGATTCTACCACGTGGAACCCTCCGGGTGCAACATGTGGCCTATTTTTCTTCTCTCTCCCATTGCGAGTTCGTTGAACGGTTCAGCAAAAGGTTATAACGGACTGGAACCCCTAACCTCTCATTGCCGAGAATCCTGACTCACCGTTGCACCAGCGCATTCGCGCCTAACCACATGTAGCGACGGCTCTGTTTTGTTGAGATTTCGTTAGAGTTTGGTGAGAAAAAGTCGATGGCTGGGGCTTGAACCTAGAACTGTCAGGCTCTCAAAAGGTATGGGCACCGCTAGCGCATGCGATCCGTTAGGGATATCATTAGCATCGAATTGTTTTGTTTATTATTTTAAAACTGAATTCCTTAACATAAACACAAAACCCCACCAATTTTAAATATTTTAAGTTGAGGAAAAACTAAATAGTAATCTCCTCAAACAACAAAACCAGAAAATAAGAAAAACTGAAGGGTTAAAAATACTTGTGAAGGATTAATATATGTTAAAATGGAGGAGGTTGAAAATTATATGTAAAATAAGGGAGTTAATTTTTTTTTCAAGTGATGAAGTCTTGAAGTTGAGGTGACACGAAAGAGAGGCGTTGTGGAGATTCTTTGAGCCATTCTTGCATGTCAGAGCGTTGTTATGCAGCCAAAGTGCTTGGAGAATGGTTGTGTTGCTTTTTTAATTGATTTTGGAGTTAATCGGATCGGTCTCCCTATTGGAGTGGACCCGGAGATGTAGTCACATTTGTGACAAACTCTGTAATCAAATGATGTTTGCACTTATCCTCTTCTCTCTCACCTTCTCTTAGTTTGTTAATTCCTTCATTTTGTTATTTCCTTAAGTTAATTTTGATTTAATCAACTTGGGATAATCATTGTAAAAAAAATTAAGCATTCATTTCTGCAATTTAGTCTAGATCCTATCAGATCAAGTTGGTATCAGAGCCAGGTTGACTATTATTGCAGTTATTTGTTTTTGAATGCTAACGAGATCGAGGATTCAGAAGGGTGATGGCAAGCTTGAAGACTTTGATCCTGAGATTGGGAAGTGAAGAACTTTTCTGAAGATGTCAGTTTCTAGAATGGAGGTTCTTGAAGAAATCAGTGAGCAGGAATTTTGAAGAGCATTCCTTGAGATGAAGGCTAAGGTGGACATACTTTTCCAAGAGAGACAAGAGTGAAAGGAATGTGAAGAAGGTTCATCAAAGGAAGATTATCGCAAAGACAAGAAAGGGAAACAACATGGAGATGGTGACAAGCAACCAGATCCACCCTCTTCTTCTTCTCCTCCCTGTTCTCCTTCCTGTCCATCTTCTCCTCATTCTATTTCTTCTAATCCTTTCAAGAGTGGGTATAAGCCTAAGATCAAGTTGGATGTAAAATTTGATTTACCAAAATATTGTGGAGAACTTAATGCTGAAAAATTGGATGATTGGATTCAGCAAGTTGAAGTCTATTGTAGAGTCCAGAACCTATTAGATGATGTTGATAGGACCCAATTAGCTACTCTTCATTTAGGAGGTACAACCTTAACTTTGTGGGAGAGTAAGTCTAAGGAAGAAGTTTCACAGCATGGTAGAGTCAGTTTAACTTGGGCAGAGTTTGTTAATGCTCTTAAGAAGCAATTTTATCCCCTAGGACATATGCAACAATTAATGATGGACTGGCAAATGTTTAGGCAAGGGAAGGGTCAATCTGTTCAAGAGTACACCCATGAATTCAGGAAAAGGGCTATTGCTTTGAATTTCCCTTTGTACACCCAAGACACTTTGTTGAAGTACATAGGAGGTCTTCATTCCTACCTTAGGCATTCTATTTTGGTATTGAACCCTTGTAATTTGGATGAAGTGTCTGTTCAAGCTACACACTTAGAGTCAAGGGGTAAAGGATCTTTTATTGATAAGTTTGATAATGATGTAAAGAAATCTTCTAAAGTTGCAGAGACAGGGAAAGGAAAGAAGGTAGCTATAGTTAAGAAGGATGAGAAACTTTCTTGCACTCATTGTGACAAGAAGGGTCATGATGAAGAACATTGTTGGAAGTTGCATCTCGAATTGAAGCCTAAGTGGGCTCAAAAAGAATCAGAAACAGAAGGGTAAGGAGAAAGCCACGAATGTTGTTATGGATCTTGGTTCAGATTCAGATGATGAGACTAAGATAACAGCTATGGGGTTAAAAGGTAAAGCTCCTATTTCTGGTGTTTCTGTTGCTAGTTGTGCTTCATCTACAGTTAATGATTTCTCTGAAGATGTGAAAAGGAATGAGTTGTTTCATTTAAGGGTTGTTGCTAAGAATAGTAAAATTGATGCACTCATAGATAGTGGTTCTCAAGTGAATTTAATTTCAGAAAGTGTTGTAAAGAACTTGGGATTAAAAACTACACAACATAAGAAACCTTATCATCTAGGTTGGATTTGTGAAAATGATAAGTTGCAAGTAACAAGCCAATGCACCTTAAGATTCGCAATCACTAGTAAATTTGTGGATGAAGTACAGTTTGATGTAGTTCCATTGGATATCTGTGGAATAATGCTTGGTAGCCCTTATCTTTATGATCGGAAAGCAATTTTCTATAGGGAAAAGAATCATTATCACTTGTTTAAAGATGGCATTCAGTATATTGTACATTCTCACAGGACTAAGACTGATCATTCTTTTGCAAACACAGGATAGTTAAAGAGGGTAATTAATGCAAGTAAAGAGTTAACTCTTATGTCTGTCAGTACAGGTGGTTCTAGACAGGAACTTGGAGTAGCTAACCAGGGTCAGATGTCGCAGGATGCACCCACAGTACATCATGAGAAAATGATGATTGAAAGCATTGATAATTCCTTGGGTAAAAATGTTCATGTTGTAAAGGATCGATGTGTTGTTGACTTATTCTCTTTCATTTCTACATTATTGTTCAGCTTGATGCTAGTCAATTTTTGTTGGTTAGTGGCTACGATAATTGATGTAGATGCTTATGGAAGTGATAAAGTTATATTTATGTTCAACAATGTTGTTGCCATCTTCATTGTGCTTGTGAGCCAGGTATTCAGATGTACAGAGGATACAAGACAAGTGGGGAGGCCAAGTCCTCACTTACTGTTAGAATAAATGCCACTTTTTGAGGTCCAAAAGGTCTTTAGTGGGGAGGCTTGATCTGGTGGATATTTTTAGTGAAATTGAAATGTCTCATTTCTCTCTATAATCTACACCATTAGAAAGAGCTCAACGTCCTGATTCCAATGCAACTCGAACGGAGTGAAAAGGAGTCCGTTTGTGTAAGTTATAGCTAGTCAAACCTTGGGTCAAACTAGGATCAGGGGGCGTCCAGGAAGCAAAAAATGATGTCGTCAAAAGTTGTCAAAGTTAGTGTCATCATGAAGAGCTCGTCGAGATGATTCTGACTACGTTCATTTCGTCAAAATCTGACATCGTATGCTCAACTTATCAGTGGTCAAAGTTTGCAGTTGACTTTGAGGTGGACCGTACGGATGCTGACGTCAACATCCGTACTGTACGGACTGTGAAGTGGCCGAACTAGAATATGACATGTGGCTTCCATGTCAACATTGTACGGACCAATCGTAGAGTGACACGTGGCAGTCTGTACGCCCATCAGCAGGTCTAGCCAGCAAGCCGCGTCATTGGACACGTCAGCATGCAACGTCAACTCCCCGTACGCCACATCATCGTCTGCTCAACATGGTACATCAGCTCACCGTATGCCACATCATCAACACAGTCAATGCCGACATCATCATCCATGTGAACGCAGAGTTGTCATCCATGTCATCAGCATTTTCCAATCAGATTCTACCACATGGAACCCTCCGGGTGCAACACGTGGCCCGTTTTTCTTCTCTCTCCCTTTGCGAGTTCATTGAACGGTTCAGCAAAAGGTTATAATGGACTCGGACCCCTAACCTCTCATTGCCGAGAATCCTGACTCACCGTTGCACCAGCGCATTCGCGCCTAACCACATGTAGCGACAGCTTTGTTTTGTTGAGATTTCGTTAGAGTTTGGTGAGAAAAAGCCGATGGCTGGGGCTTGAACCTAGAATCATCGGGCTCTCAAAAGGTATGGGCACCGCTAGCCCATGCAATCCGTTAGGGATATCATCAGCATCAAATTGTTTTGTTTATTATTTTAAAACTGAATGCCTTAACATAAACACAAAACCCCACCAATTTTAAATATTTTAAGTTGAGGAAAAACTAAATAGTAATCTCCTCAAACAACAAAACCCGAAAATAAGAAAAACTGAAGGGTTAAAAATACTTGTGAAGGATTAATATATGTTAAAATGGAGGAGGTTGAAAATTATATGTAAAATAAGGGAGTTAAGTTTTTTTTTCAGGTGATGAAGTCTTGAAGTTGAGGTGACACGAAAGAGAGGTCTTGTGGAGATTCTTTGAGCCATTCTTGCATGTCAGAGCGTTGTTATGCTGCCAAAGTGCTTGGAGAATGGTTGTGGTGCTTTTGTAATTGATTTTGAAGTTAATCAGATCGGTCTCCCTATTGGATTGGACCCGGAGACGTAGTCACATTTGTGACGAACTCTATAATCAAATGCTGTTTGCACTTATCCTCTTCTCTCTCACCTTCTCTCAGTTTGTTAATTCCTTCAATTTGTTATTTCCTTAAGTTAATTTTGATTTAATCAACTTGGAATAATCATTGTAAAAAAAATTAAGCATTCATTTCTGCAATTTAGTCTAGATCCTATACAGATCAAGCTGGTATCAGAGCCAGGTTGACTATTATTGCAGTTATTTGTTTTTGAATGCTAACGAGATTGAGGATTCAGAAGGGTGATGGCAAGCTCGAAGAATTTGATCCTGAGATCAGGAAGTGAAGAACTTTTCTGAAGATGTCAGTTTCTGGAATGGAGGTTCTTGAAGAAATCAGTGAGCAGGAATTTTGAAGAGCATTCCTCGAGATGAAGGTTAAGGTGGACATACTTTTCCAAGAGAGACAAGAGTGAAAGGAATCTGAAGAAGGTTCGTCAAAGCAAGATGATCGCAAAGACAGGAAAGGGAAACAACATGGAGATGGTGACAAGCAACCAGATCCACCCTCTTCTTCTTCTCCTCCCTTTTCTCCTTCTTGTCCATCTTCTCCTCATTCTATTTCTTCTAATCCTTTCAAGAGTGGGTATAAGCCTAAGATCAAGTTGGATGTAAAATTTGATTTACCAAAATATTGTGGAGAACTTAATGCTGAAAAATTGGATGATTGGATTCAGCAAGTTGAAGTCTATTGTAGAGTCCAGAACCTATTAGATGATGTTGATAGGATCCAATTAGCTACTCTTCCTTTAGGAGGTACAACCTTAACTTGGTGGGAGAGTAAGTCTAAGGAAGAAGTTTCACAGCATGGTAGAGTCAGTTTAACTTGGGTAGAATTTGTTAATGCTCTTAAGAAGCAATTTTATCCCCTAGGACATATGCAACAATTAATGATGGACTGGCAAATGTTTAGGCAAGGGAAGGGTCAATCTGTTCAAGAGTACACCCATGAATTCAGGAAAAGGGCTATTGCTTTGAATGTCCCTTTGTACACCCAAGACACTTTGTTGAAGTACATAGGAGGTCTTCATTCCTACCTTAGGCATTCTATTTTGGTATTGAACCCTTGTAATTTGGATGAAGTGTCTATTCAAGCTACACACTTAGAGTCAAGGGGTAAAGGATCTTTTATTGATAAGTTTGATAATGATGTAAAGAAATCTTCTAAAGTTGCAGAGACAGGGAAAGGAAAGGAGGCAGCTACAGTTAAGAAGGATGAGAAACTTTCTTGCACTCATTGTGACAAGAAGGGTCATGATGAAGAACATTGTTGGAAGTTGCATCCCGAATTGACCCCTAAGTGGGCTTAAAGACAGAATAAGAAACAGAAGGGTAAGGAGAAAGCCACAAATGTTGTTATGGATCTTGGTTCAGATTCAGATGATGAGACTAAGATAACAGCTATGGGGTTAAAAGGTAAAGCTCCTATTTCTGGTGTTTCTGTTGCTAGTTGTGCTTCTTCATCTACAGTTAATGATTTCTCTGAAGATGTGAAAAGGAATGAGTTGTTTCATTTAAGGGTTGTTGCTAAGAATAGTAAAATTGATGCACTCATAGATAGTGGTTCTCAAGTGAATTTAGTTTCAGAAAGTGTTGTAAAGAACTTGGGATTAAAAACTACACAACATAAGAAACCTTATCATCTAGGTTGGATTTGTGAAAATGATAAGTTGCAAGTAACAAGCCAATGCACCTTAAGATTCGCAATCACTAGTAAATTTGTGGATGAAGTACAGTTTGATGTAGTTCCATTGGATATCTGTGGAATAGTGCTTGGTAGCCCTTATCTTTATGATCAGAAAGCAATTTTCTATAGGGAAAAGAATCATTATCACTTGTTTAAAGATGGCATTCAGTATATTGTACATTCTCACAGGACTAAGACTGATCGTTCTTTATCAAACACAGGACAGTTAAAGAGGGTAATTAATGCAAGTAAAGAGTTAACTCTTATGTCTGTCAGCATAGGTGGTTCTAGACAGGAACTTGGAGTAGCTAACTAGGGTCAGATGTTGCAGGATGCACCCACAATACATCATGAGAAAATGATGATTGAAAGCATTGATAATTCCTTGGGTAAAAATGTTCATGTTGTAAAGGATCGATGTGTTGTTGACTTATTCTCTTTCATTTCTGCATTATTGTTCAGCTTGATGCTAGTCAATTTTTGTTGGTTAGTGGCTACGACAATTGATGTAGATGCTTATGGAAGTGATAAAGTTATATTTATGTTCAACAATGTTGTTGCCATCTTCATTGTGCTTGTGAGCTAGGTATTCAGATGTACAGAGGATACAAGACAAGTGGGGAGGCCAAGTCCTCACTTATTGTTAGAATAAATGCCACTTTTTGAGGTCCAAAAGGTCTTTAGTGGGGAGGCCTGCTCCGGTGGATAATTTTAGTGAAAATTGAAATGTCTTATTTCTCTCTAGAATCTCCACCATCAAAAAGAGCTCAATGTCCTCATTCCAACGCAACTCGAATAGAGTGAAAAGGAGTCCATTTTTGCAAGTTATGGCCAGTCAAACCTTGGGCCAAACTAGGATCAGGGGTCATCCAAGAAGCAAAAAAATTATGTCATCAAAAGTTGTCAAAGTTAGTGTCATCATGAAGAGCTCGTTGAGATGATTCTGACGGCGTTCGTTTCGTCAAAATCTGACATCGTATGCTCAACTTATCATCGGTCAAAGTTTGCAGTTGACTTTAAGGTGGACCGTACAGATGCTGACGTCAGCATTCTGTACTGTACAGACTGTGAAGTGGTCGAACTGGAATCTAACATGTGGTTTCCACGTCAGCATTGTACAGACCAATCGCAGAGTGACACGTGGCAGTCCGTACGCCCATCAGCAGGTCTAGTCAACAAGCCACGTCATTGGACACATTAGCATGACACATCAGCTCCCCGTACACCACGTCATCATCTGTTCAGCATGCCACATCAACTCACCATACACCACATCATCAGCACAGTCAGCGCTGACATCATCATCCATGTCAACATAGAGTTGTCATCCATGTCATCAGCATTTTCCAATCAGATTCTGGCACGTGGCACCCTGCTGGTGCGACACATGGCCCGTTTTTCTTCTCTCTCCCATTGGAAGTTCATTGAGCGGTTCAGCAAAAGGTTATAATGGACTCGAACCCCTAACCTCTCATTGCCAAGAATCCTGGCTCACCATTGCACTAGCGCATTCGCGCCTAACCACATGTAGCGATGGCTTTGTTTTGTTGAGATTTCGTTAGAGTTTGGTGAGTAAAAGCCGACGGCCGTGGCTTGAACCCGAAACCGCCGGGCTCTCAAAAGGTATGGGCACCACTAGCCCATGCGAGCCGTTAGGGATATCATCAGCATCAATTTTTTTTTATTATTATTTTAAAACTGAATGCCTTAACTTAAACACAAAACCCCACCAATTTTAAATATTTTAAGTTGAGGAAAAACTAAATAGTAATCTCCTCAAACAACAAAACCAGAAAATAAGAAAAACTGAAGGGTTAAAAATACTTTTGAAGGATTAATATATGTTAAAATGGAGGAGGTTGAAAATTATATGTAAAATAAGGGAGTTAAGTTTTTTTTTCAAGTGATGAAGTCTTGAAGTTGAGGTGACATGAAAGAGAGGTCTTGTGGAGATTATTTGAGCCATTCTTGCATGTCAGAGCATTGTTATGCTGCCAAAGTGCTTGGAGAATGGTTGTGGTGCTTTTGTAATTGATTTTGGAGTTAATCAAGTCGGTCTCTCTATTGGAGTAGACCTGGAGACGTAGTCACATTTGTGACAAACTCCGTAATCAAATGTTGTTTGCACTTCTCCTCTTCTCTCTCACCTTCTCTCAGTTTGTTAATTCCTTCATTTTGTTATTTCCTTAAGTTAATTTTGATTTAATCAACTTGGAATAATCATTTTAAAAAAAATTAAGCTTTCATTTCTGCAATTTAGTCTAGATCCTATACAGATCAATCTACATCAATGTAAGAACTTTGTGCAGTTTTACCAGCATAAGATAGATAAAAACAAGCACACACAATAATGAACACCATAACACCAGATATCTTTTACGTGGAAACCCTGTTGGGGGAAAAACCATGGTGGAGATTAATCCACAAAGTTTTTACTCTATTAAAAGTAAAGATAAAAGGGGAATGCACTTGCATTCAGACTCACTGCCTAGGGCTCACTGCTCAACAAAATAGAGGCTCACTTCCTACAATACATATGATAGAATGTTGCTACAAAATTTGAACTGATGGGACAACATCTTCAAATTCCAGAGTTCAGTTCCAATGAAGCACACAATCTGCTCTTTGATCACACTCTTTTCATGCTCTGTTTTGCATTTCAATAGAAGTCTTCTTGCAACACATACAACAATTCACTTGATGATTTTCTGATGTAGGCTCACAGTACTATACAATCTTTTCACATAAATACCATACACACACTTTTCACATTCTTGCATGCCAAAGAAGAAATATCGATCTTCTTAATATATCCACTATCATCAAATTCACTTATGTTGGCTTGAAGCAAAATATAATAGCTTTCCTTGTGTCGGCCCAAAATCATAAATCACAATTTAGTGCGTACCTACGTGAGTTGGCTAAACTCATAGTAGGGACCCAAACAAAGGTTCAAACATAAGAAAATAACAAAACATTTACTCCATATACATCTGTGATCCATGATATTGAACATGTCAGCCTCAAGAGAAGAATAGACAATGAGTTATAGCACTAAACCTCTTAATTTGAGTTATGATAGCAGTAATTCCACAAAAATTCTTTAGCATGGTAAGATACGTGTTGGGAAACCTTCCTTGCAGATCCACACAACAAAATGATGATCTGTTGAGGTAACTGAATCAACAAACTAACTGGATGTCTTGTTTAGCCAGTAAACTACAAAAGCATAGATCTTTTGTCTGCACGATCATAATTGATACTATGGACCAAAATGAAGAATCTAGTTTCCATCAATGACAACACAGGCAGCCAAAAATAATGCCACAACCATCATATGCCAACACTGGTTTCTATAGCTTTTGGGCTTCTCTAGTTCCCATGTATTCACCCACTTTGGCTTGTCTAGAATTCCAGGCGTGGCATAAGAAATGTCTTCAAAGATGTTGACAGCTAGTGCTACTTGCATAGCTTTAAATAAGTTTCACGTTGCCTCCTCTTGTGCCTCTTTCTGTGAACTTTCTACCATCTCTTCTTTGCGGGAAGCTTCTGCTTAGCTTGGACTTCTTTGAAATTTTTACCTCGGCTCTGGTTGTGCACTAGAAACTTCTTTCGCTCTAAGTAGTGTATTTGAAAAATATTTTTAAGTAATTAAATTTTTTTCATGCAATACTTTAGCTATTTTTTCTCAAGGTGGTAGATGAGAGTTACCTTTTTGCATTTAATTCGGCATGTACTACTAACCTTTTGGCTTGTGTGAAATGAATCTGATCGGGAGACTTACCTTTCAAGAGCACTCTTGCTCTTCCCAAGACCTATTCTCTGGACTTCCTAGGGTATTCCTCTCTACCCTATTTAGGGATCTCTCCTAAACCCCTCTCACCTCATAAGACTCTCCACCAATTTCAAATTCTTCTCCATTACTCTCAATTCGCCACTAGGCTTCCCTAGGCTCCAAACTGACCCAAAGTGTCCTAACCACTCTAGGGGCTAGGAAAGGCTATTATACTGTCTCTTTGTTGATTTGAAACCTCACTGATCCATCTCATTGGATTCTTTCACCATTCTCCCATTGCTTTCTTGAAAAACTCCATTTTAGGCCTTGTAGCCTTTTGCCCCAACTAGACCTCCTAGAACCCGTTTTCTTGGCTTTTTCTCAAAAACGGTCTTAACAACCCCCAAATATTTTTTTATATTCTTTCTAGTGGTACCCTAGGCTTCAATATTTACTAGGTGTAAGGTCTCCCAAGTGGTCGTTCATACGATTGTCCTCATACCTCCCTAATTTCAAGGGTTTCAAAAGTTTTAGCTCCTTTTTCCAACTTTGAGGGCTTCAATGACCTCCTCAAATCTCCTTCTTGCACACACATGTCTGGAATACATGTGCCCACACTCCCATGCTATTTATTGGAACAAACCAATCCATTTAGCAGCTTTCTTTACTGCTGTCCTCTCCAAGCCACTAGCTAGAATGCACTTGCACTCGCCTAGTGCTTGATAGTTTCTTCACTTCCCCTACAAACAAAGACTCCTAAACCTGTATGTAAATTATTTACATAGTCCCCAGCTTGATTCCAAGTTTCCATGAGAGGAAAGCCACGGGAATTCAAGTGGGACTCATTATTCACAAAACTAGCCCAAACTGGCAATGAGTCCAAAAACCCAAAAAATTGTAAAACCTTAACCAGTTGGTCTAAATGACTAATCTAATACTAGGTACAGTAAGTAAATGATACAAATGAAACACTCAAAGCATTATATTAGTCCTTTCAATCCATTCTTGACTGGATGAAGGCTAAAACACAAAAATACACTCAAAAGTTGTTGAATTCCAATCACACAAAATTGTTCTCCAAGTCTCAATTCGTGAAAATAAACTTCCAACCCAGGTATTAGGGTTTGGATGACCTTATATACCTTTATCCCATGTTCTAGGACCCTTGGTTCAGACTTAGAACAACATTAATGCTATTTTTCATCTTTTAGGCCAAATTGCCAAGACAACATTGCCAAAATGCTCAAATTGCCAAGATTTGTCTAGGAACTCATAAAGTTCAAGACTCTAAGCCAAACCTACCCTAACACACTCTCAAAAAAAACCTAGGGACTTTATATCATAGTCATTATTCCCTTGGTGGTTGGCTAGAACCACCTACAAGCCAAAAATCACTAAGATCTTCCAAAAGACCTTAAGGTGCTCCTGCACCATTCTCCCCCTACACAACAAAGAGGTTAAGGAACGTGTGATGTCAAGAGTTCCTCACTAATTCCATTCTTCTTAAAGTCACCTTCTGCTATCCAAGTAGCCTCTGAATTTGGTTGATGTCTCCAGTTCACTAGGTGCTCCATGTATGTCTTGTGCCTAGTCTCCTTCTTCACCCTTGCGTCTAGAATCTTGTCCACTTGTGGGATGATCTGATCTGGTACCTTGAGTGCTTACAAATCCTTGTTTATCTCAGCATTGTACTATTCTTCATCCATTTTTGTTCCTTTATACTTCACCAAGTCCTTCACATTGAAGATAGGATAAATAGACATCTCCTTGGGTAACTCCACCTTGTATGCATTTGAACCATACTTAGCCAACACTTTACATGGCCCTATCCTTTTCATCTACAGCTTGCTTGGTATGCCTTTCTATAACCTTTCCTTGTTCAAGTATACCATCACCAAATCACCTATCTCAAATTGTAATTCTCTTCTCCCTTCATCTCTCTTAGCCTTCAACTTTTGATTAGCCTTTATCAATGTCTTCTTTACCTGCTCATGAACTTCTCTCATTGACTAAGCAAAATCATCAGCATGTCCACTGATCCCTTCATATCCTTGTAGATCCCTAAGCTCAAGTACACCCCTTGGATGTAAGCCATATACTATTTCAAATGGACTCTTACCCGTTGTTCTATTTGTGCTATCATTGTAAGCAAATTCAGCTTGTGGAATCACTTGTTCCCATCCTTGTCCATACTCCTTAGTTAAGCATCTCAACAAGTTTCCAAGTACCCTATTGATCACCTTTGTCTGTCCATCTGTTTGAGGATGATATGTTGAGCTATGAGACAAGTTAGTTCCTAGCCTCTTCCAAAGAGTTTTCCAAAAGTGTCCCATAAACTTCACATCTCTGTCTGCAACTATGCTCTTTGTCAACCCATGTATCCTCACTATCTATTTGAAGAATAGGTGTGCAATGTGACTAGCATCATGTGTTGTTTTGCATGGTATGAAATGGCTCATCTTACTGAATCTGTCCACTACAACAAACACACTGTCCAAACCAATTGGTGTCCTAGGTAGACCTAATATGAAGTCCATGCTTATGCATTCCCATGGTCTATTTGGGATGGGTAATGGCTGATAAAGACCTGAATTTTTTTATGTTCCCTTTTCCTTTTGACACACTCCACATTGCTCTACATACCTTCTTACATCTCTTTGCATCTTAGGCCACCAATATAACCTCTCCACTAAGTCTAGTATCTTGTTCAAACCAAAGTGACCACTCAAACTGCCATTATGCTTTTCTTGGATTAGATTCTCCCTCATGGAATCTCTAGGAACACACAATTGCTTCCCCTTAAACAATAAACCATTCTGAAAAGTGTAATCAGCATATTCATTGTGAAAATGATTCTCAAAATCAGTACATACCTTGTATATTTCTGAGAAATTAGAATCTCCTTTGTATAGGTCTTTGAATCCTTCAACTCCTATGCTTTGTAGCTGTATCTCTTGAATAGTAAGCAACCTCCTACTAAGAGCATCAGCAACCTTGTTCTTAACCCCCTTCTTATGCTTGATGGTAAAAGTGTATGACTGCAAAAACTTCATCCACTTGATATGCCTCAAACTGAGCTTCTCTTGAGTGTTGATGTAACTTAAGGCCTGATTGACGGTGTATACCATAAATTATTTTGGCAATAGGTAGTGCCTCCACTTCTTAAGAGCCTGCACTAAAGCATACAACTCTAAGTCATAGGATGAGTACCTAGACTTTGCTTCATTCAACCTTTCACTAAAGAATGCCACTGGCCTGCCTTCTTGGCTTAGGACATCTCCTACTGCTATGTTACTTGCATCACATTCTACTATGAATGGTTTGTTAAAACTTGGTAAATCTAAGATAGGTTGGGTAGCTATCTCCCTCTTCAACCTTTCAAAATCTTCTTTGGCTTCTTTGGTCCACATAAACTTTGTTTTTAGTCCTCCTTTGATGGTGTCAAGAACCGGTGCACAAATTTCACTAAACCTTCTCACAAATTTCCTATAGAACTGAGCTAATCCATGGAAACTCCTAAGTTCTGTCCCTGTCTTTGGAGTAGGCCAGGTGAGAATGGCTTCAACCTTGTTTTTTCCATCTTATGGTGAGCTTCTCCTCTTGAAATTTTCTCAACACAAGTTCTAGGTGCTTCATATGTTCTTCTTTTGTTTTGCTAAAGATGAGGATATCATCTAGGTAGACAACCACAAAGACTCCTATGTAGTCCTTCAAGACCTCATTCATCACCCTCATAAAAGTGCTAGGTGCATTTGTAAGCCCGAATGGCATCACTAACTAGTCATACAACCCTTCTGTGGTTTTAAATGCTGACTTCCATTCATCTCCTTCTTTCATCCTAATATGATAATAGCCAATTTTCAAATCAATTTTGGAATAGAACTTAGCACCCCCTAAATAGTCCATTAGATATTCTATCCTAGGAATAGGAAACCTATATCTAATGGTTATCCTATTTATGGCCCTAGAATCAGTACACATCCTCTGCTTGTCTCCCTTCTTAGGTGCCAACACAACTAGAACAACACATGGACTTATGCTCTTTCTGATCAACCCTTGGTCCAAAATTTCTTGAACTTGCCTTGCTATCTCCTTATTCTGCTCTAGTGTCATCTTGTATGCAGCCTTGTTAGGTAGTGTTGCTCCTGGTTTAAAGTCTATTTGATGACTGATTGCTCTCTTAGGTGGTAGTGTAGTTGGTGTACCTTCACAAATGATGTCCCTAAGCTGATCCAACAGTTGCTTCACTTCTACTGTCATAGGTAGCTGATTAGATAACTCCTCTTCCTTTGGCTTCAACATGATTGCATATGCCTCTTCTTCTTCCTCCTTTATGTACTTTAGGAATCCCTTTCCACTCATCAAAAGTGCACTAGTTTTTTCCTTTTCCACTGTGTTTTCTTCTATCAAAGACTAAATTTTATAAGTCACTCCATCCTTCTTGAATGAGTACTTATTCTCCTTGCCATGGTGTACTGCCTCCCTGTCATATTGCCATGGTCTGCCAAGCAGCAAATGGCATGCATCCATTGGTAACACATCACATAGTATCTTGTCTTGATACTTTCCTATACCAAACTCAACCCAAACTTGTTCATTGACCAATATATTTTGCCCTTTGTTCAACCAAGTAACCTTGTAAGGACACACATGGGGTATCTTGATGAGTTTCAACTTTTTTATTGCCTCCTCTAAGATGACATTATCAGTTGATCCTGAGTCAATGATGACCTTGCAAACCTTACCTTGTATCTTGCACTTGACTCTAAAAAGAGCTCTCCTTTGTTTGTGTTGATCCTCGGTAGTTGCTTTGATCAAAATCCTTCTTAACATGAGTTGTTCTCCTTTCTCTGAATCCAAACTTACTTCTGAGTTTTTAGAGCAGTCCTCTTCTTGGACATATGTAATCTTGCTCTCACCTTGTGAAGATACTGGCTTGTCTGGACACCTATAAGCTGGATGACCCAACTGTCCACAATTGTAGAATTTCATGGAAGAAAAGTGTGAACTTCTCCCAAAGCTTCCTGATCTACCTCTTCCACCATTGTTAGAGCTTCTACCTCTGTATCCCCCTCTATTATTTGCATCATGGGATTGTTCTCCAACCTTGGAATCCCCTTGACCTTTGTTATCATGGCTTCTTCCACCAAAACCTACTCTATGTCCACCTCTAGAGTCTCTACCTCTTCCTTTACCTCTAGTATTAGAATCTTGTTTCTTTTTTAGTTTCTCTTCCACCTTAATAGCCATTTGATAGCAGTTATGGAGGGTAGTAAGTGTGAAAAGGCTCAATTCCTCTTTTATGTTCCATCTAAGACCGTTTAGATACCTAGCAACCTTGATGCTTTCAACTTCTTGCACTCTAGATCTAAGGATTAGTTTTTGGAACTCCTGTGTATATGTAGCTACATCTAGGTATCTTTGTTTGAGATTTTGTCTCTTCTTGTGCAATTGAATATCATAGTCTTAAGGTAGATAGTTCTCCTTCACTTTAGCCACCATAGTTTTCCAACTTCCTATGGGTTTCTTGCCTTCCTTCTCTCTTTCTTCTTGTAGAAACTTCCACCAAGTTAGTGCTTGTCCTCTTAGCCTTGATTTGGCTATCTTCACCTTTTGTGCCTCTGTAATCCCATCACATTCAAAGTGATTCTCCATTCCCTCAATCCATTCCATAACCAACTCTGCATCCATTCTTCCTATGAACACAGGGATACCTTCAAGTGCCTTGCCACTCAAAGCCTTCAATGCTTTGACAAAGGGTTCCTCTACTAATGGAGGGTCGGGTTCTGGTTCTATGTCTTCCTCTATTTGATTCTTACCCTTATCTTTATCCTCTCCTAACTGTACCTTCATCTTGCTTGCAGTCTTTGCCACCTCTTCTAGTTTGTGCTTCATCTCTTCCATAGCCTCTTCAAGATGCTTATTCTTTTCTTTTTTCTCTCTAAAGTCTCTAGCTATCTCTACATTGGTTAGTGCCATGGTGTTCTCTCCTATGGATTCACTTATTTTTGACATTCACTTCTCAATTCCCAAGCCTTGTATGGCTCTGATACCAATTTCATGGGGAGAATTACCTTTCAAGAGCACTCTTGCTCTTCCCAAGACCTATTCTCTGGTATTCCTAGGGTATTCCTCTCTACCCTATTCAGGGATCTCTCCTAAACCCCTCTCACCTCATAAGACTCTCCACCAATTTCAAATTCTTATCCATTACTCTTAATTCGCCACTAGGCTTCCCTAGGCTCCAAACTGACCCAAAGTGTCCTAACCACTCCAGGGGATAGGAAAGGATATTCTACTATCTCTTTGTTTATTTTACACCTCACTGATCCATCTCATTGGATCCTTTCACCATTCTCCCATCGCTTTCTTGAAAAACTCCATTTTAGGCCTTGTAGCCTTTTGCCCCAACTAGGCCTCCTAGAACCCATTTTCATGGCTTTTCTCAAAAACGGTCTTAACAACCCCCAAATATTTTTTTATATTCTTTCTAGTGGTACCCTAGGCTTCAATATTTACTAGGTGTAAGGTCTCCCAAGTGGCCGTTCATATGATTTTCCTCATACCTCCCTAATTTCAAGGGTTTTAAGGGTTTTAGCTCCTTTTTGCAACTTTGAGGGCTTCAATGACCTCCACAACTCTCCTCCTTGCACAAAAATTTCTAGAATACATGTTCCCACACTCCCATGCTCTTGATTGGCACAAACCAATCCATTTAGTAGCTTTCTTTATTGCTGTCCTCTCCAAGCCACTAGCTAGAATGCACTTGCACTCGCCTAGTGCTTGATAGTTTCTTCACTTCCCCTACAAACAAAGAATCCTAAACCTATATGTACATTATTTACATGTTTCCTAGCTTGAATCCAAGTTTCCATGAGAGGAAATCCACGGGAATTCAAGTGGGACTCATTATTCACAAAACTAGCCCAAACCGGTAGTGAGTCTAAAAACCCAAAAAATTGCAAAACCTTAACCAGTTAGTCTAAATGACTAATATAATGCTAGGTACAGTAAGTAAATGACACAAATGAAACACTAAAAGCATCAGATTAGTCCTTTTAATCCATTCTTGACTGGATGAAGGCTCAAACACAAAAATACACTCAAAAGTTGTTGAATTCCAGTCACACAAAATTGCTCTCCAAGTCTCAATTCATGAAAAAGAACTTCCAACCTAGGTATTAGGGTTTGGATGACCTTATATACCTTTCTCACATGTGCTAGGACCCTTGGGTCAGACTTAGAACAACATGAATTCTATTTTTCAACTTTTAGGCCAAATTGCCAAGACAACATTGCCAAAATGCTCAAATTGCCAAGATTTGTCTAGGATCTCATAAAGTTCAAGAATCTAAGCCAAACCTACCCTAACACACTCTCAAAAAAAACCTACGAAATTTATATCATAGTCCTTATTCCCTTGGTGGTTGGCTAGAACCACCTACAAGCCAAAAATCACTAAGATCTTCCAAAAGACCTTAAGATACTCCTGCACCAGAATCACTTGCCATTTTGAAATAACAAGAACTCATAATTATAATTAGAAATTGTATTGTACAGTGCGATTTTCCTTGGAACTTGAGTCGATGATTTGCTAGCAACTTAAGCATTCGTATGTGTTGTCAATTAATATCCCAGAATGAATGATTAAGCCAAAGGTGCAATGAGTGTTTGAAAAGATATGGGTTCAGACTTGGAGTTCGCAAAACACCTGGAGAATGACACCTCAGCTTTTGGCTATGCATAACACCACTGATTACTTCCACCAACTTAGGCTAATTAATTAGCCCTTATTAGTTTTGCACGCAACAAGATGTACTCAACAGAGGCAACTTGGTAGAAAATTCGAGCAAGCTCTGGCACGGCTTTCAAGTTGGTACTTGATTAGCATTACATTTATGGTAAGAAAATTATCATGCATTTGCTCACTTTTTCTATAAATAGGCACCTAGGCAGTAGTGAAATCACACTTAGCGATTTGAGCATAGTTGGTAATAGGTAATCTGATTAGCAATTTAGCATTAGCAGTTGTGTAGTATTTTCATAGGCTAGACTTAGGAAATTTGCAGAGATAGTTCTAAGATAGTTGCAGAGTGCTTGCCAGCATGAATACCCCAATTAGGCTAGTCTGTCATAAGTCTCATATGCATTTTTAGGCAAGATTTCAACTAGGTGTCTGAAAATGATGTCAAAGAATAAGCATTCACTGGCTATCATAGCCATGAAATGGATTTTGGGGCATGATTTCCTAGAGTACGAGGATAAATACCAAGTTAACACTAATGTGTTCTCCTACTTTGTTGACTCTATACTTGATGTTGGAATTCCCAAGCCATTGATTCTATGTCCGGTTAAAGAAATTTTTCCAAAGAAGTACTTGAATGGCCTTAGAGAGGTGGTGGTGAATGTTGCATTCAGTGGAGGCATTCCAACCACAAGTGACCTCAAGAGGTTCATTGAAGAGGATGTGATCATACTGTGGCTTCCATTCCTGAGTGGCTTTCACCTCCAGTTGTAGAATGAGCACCGACAAAGCATCACTCGTTCCTGTCACTTTCTCTTTTGCATATACAATGTTGTTCCATTCTACGATATCGACTGGTACATGGATTTGAGGAACCTGGTGTTCCCTCTATCGTTGGCGATGGTACCCATGAATGATGTTGTTGCTGGTGATGATTCTCCTATTGATGAAGAAATTGTGGACGTTGTTGTTGATGTGTTCATTGCTACCGCTCATGTCATGGATTGAAGACCTCCCCATTGTTTTCTTTTTGCTTTAGAAACTAAAACCAGTCATTTTTTTTTGTATAAATGCCTAAAAAAAGGCCTTACAATAGAATATATGAAAAGGAAGCAAAATATAGCTATATACTTTAGAAGCATGGCCCCTGAGCCATTTTGGCAATGTAACTACTAAAGCATATATATATAATGAAAATATAGCTTTATATAATCATCTCGTTTCATTTGCTTTTGGATTTTGTAATGTGGGTTATCTTTTTCCTTTTTAGCATATATGTGTTCAATTCAATTTTGCATGTGGGTGTTTGACTCTTTTTGTCTTTTGAGTTGTGAATTTATTTTCCCTGCTCTCTACAATAATGGGTTATCTTTTTCCTTTTTCCATCACGAACCATAGAATAAAAAGAAATACTAGCCAACAAAAACAAAAGGGAAAGAAAGGAAAACACACTATAAACATATTTACATCAGTAGGCTATGCAAACTCAGTTAAATAATTTATGGTAAATTTCATTGATTGAAATTCCTAGTGCTTCTTTTTCTATGGTTTCTAACTCAAATGCATTATGAACATTCCTTGCATTGAATTGTTCAGAATGGGTCTTCCCAAAGGTTGTCAAACTTCCTGTGCTAACCTGGCTTCACAACCCTTTCATTAAACTGAAGCACTAAGTCTCTGCACTTTAGATCTTGGTCAGATAATTTCTTGTCAAACCACCATTTAACCACCTATTGGCGGTTAGTCATCGCTATTAGGGATTTTTCCCTTTTCTCCTATACTTCCAGCAATTCCACTAGCCGCACCTCCATTGTGCCATTTTGTTTCACCTCAAGAGATTTTAGCAATTGCATCATCAGAATCTCCATGGAGCTAGGCAATAGCACCTCTTTTCCATAGACTAGCTCATATGGTGAAGTCTTGAGGACTTGATTAGGAGTTATGCGATCTTCCCAAAGTGTTGCTCAGAGATTTTTAAACCATTCCCTTTGGTGCTCTAACCCAATCCTTTTGAGAAGTCAGATCAGATTCTTGTTCATCGACTTGGCTAAGTCGTTCCCCTACGGGTAGTAGTTTGATGATGTTTTAAGGAATATGCCATGTGTAAGTGTGAATCGACATACCTTAGAGCCTAAGAAAGCTTTGGCATTGTCAGAGATGATGGTTTTGGGTGGGCCAAATCTTGTCACTAGTTCCTCAAGGAAGTCCACTATCTCTACCTCTATCACATTCTTCAAGGGCATAGCCTTGAACCACCTTGTAAAGCAGTTAGTGGCCATCAAGATCCACTTGTGTCCTGCACTAGAGGCTAGGTTAATCATTTCGATGAAGTCTAGGCCCCATTGCACAAATGGATCATCAACCACTATCGGATTGAGAGGCATTGCAAAATTCTTTCTTCTTCCTGCAAAGGACTGGCATTCCTTGCAATCTTTTACCAAGGAGTAGTAGTCATTGAATAGCATCGACCATAAGTATCTTACGCACATGATTTTGATGGTGGTGGTCTTTGTAGAGAACTGTCCACTCACGGGACTGTTGTGGAAAGTGTTGAGGATCCTTTTCGCTTGCTCTATTGTAACACATTGCAATAAAATGTCGTTAAAATTTCTTTTGAACAAGATCCCTTCAATGAGCATATATCCACTATTTTTTAGGCGACAAAATCTTCTCTTTTGAGAAGGAAGGCTCGATGGATATTTTCCTATGTGGATAAACCTCACCCTATCCACCAGCCAACAGCCTTCAGACTCAGATTCATTTGTCAGGACTAGCTCTGGTGGCTCTTCTTCGATGGCCATCTCTTCATCGTACGCAAGATATTTGCATAGTCTTCTTCCTAAAACGGTCTTTGTAGGCTTGACCTCAATGTCATATTTGAGGATCTTGTTAATCTAATTAGCTCTTTTTTCAGTGATCTCTCCTTCCATGATGTACTCGTGTACACTAGAATGTGTAACATAAACAATCACCTTATTGCAAGATATTAGGTGGAGAAACTTCTTGAGTCCCTTTACTATTGCAAACGCTTGCCTCTCTACAAACTTGTAGTTTGTCTCATATTCCTTTAGGGTCTGAGAGTGAAATGCTATTGGGTGTTCTCCCTTGCACTCATCATCTTTCTAAGTTAAGACAATAGCAATACTTGACTTGCTACTAAACACATACATTATGAAGTCCTTTGATAAGTTTGGGTGACTAGCACAAGAGCAGAGAAAATAGTATCCTTTACTTTCTCAAAGGCTTCTCTAGCTTCTTTTGTTCATTTAAATGTTTGATCCTTTTTTAGCATTAGGGTGATTGGCCTAATTATTCCTGCAAAGTCAAAAATAAACTTGTTAACAAATTTTACCTTTCCCAAGAAGGACTAGATGCCTTTCTTGTTGACTGAAAGGGGAAGCTCTTTGATTGCTTTCACCCACTCGGGATCAATTGAAATTCCTTCTTTGGACACTACGTGTCCCAATAGCTTGCCTTACGATACTCTAAAAACACATTTTTTTGGGTTTAGGGAGATCCTAAACTCCTAGCATTTCTTAAACACCATCTCAAGGTGATCAAAGTGATCATCCTTGGACTTGGAGAACATCATTAAATCATCTAAATAGATTAGGATAATCATGTCGATCAGTTCACTAAAAGTGATATCCATTGCCTATTGGAAGGTGGCTTCTACATTTGAGAGGTCGAATGACATCTTAGTGTATGCGAACATTCCCCATTGGGTAGTGAACGTTGATTTATGTTGGTCTTCCTCTTTCACCCAAATCTGATTGTAACCGAAGAATCCATCTAACAGGGAAAACATCTTCAATCCTGTCATGGTCTGTAGGATTGACTCCATTGAAGGTAGTGGGTAATGATCCTTCAGGGATGCTCTATTTAGGTCCCATAAGTCCACACATAGATGGATATCTCCATTCTTCTTTCAAACCACGACTAGATTGGATACCCATGTGCTATGCTTGATTGAGACTACAATTCATGATTGGATTAGCTTTGTTAATTCTTGCACCATTAACACTTCAATCTTTGGATTCACTAGCCTTTGTTTTTAGCAAACTAGTTATGTGCTTTCCACCAGCTCTATTGTATGTTGGATGATATCAAGATCATATCCCTTGAGGTCATCATATGAATAGGCCACCATTCCTTCAATATTTTTTGCAAAAGTCGATGAGCCTTTCTTTATCTTGGTGCGGGACATCCTTCCCGACTTTAAGCTTTCTCCCATCTCTGACCTGAAGATCTGCATAGTTACCTTTGTCTGCTATAAACTTCCTCTTGTCGTTTCTTGCATCATCACAATCAAAAATATTTTCGAGAGTGATCAATCCCTTTGGAAGCTTGTTGGATTTTAGTTGAATGATTTTTCCTTCATAAGCTTCGGCGATCTTTGGTTGCAGCTGGTAAGCAAATTCTCACTACTGTTGGATGAATGATGTAATGTGTTCATCATTGTCGAACACTTGCCAGCTTTGGTCATTGTTGGGAATGGCTAGATAGACTATCACTCATACGAAGTGTTTGTTGTGAATGAAGTTAGAGGAAAGGTCAAACTGAGATCCGATTGTTGCCATGTGATCCGCATCTGTATTTTGTTCTCTAGGAACCATTTGAATGTTGAAGGCTTCAAAGCCCTCAATCAGGTCCCAAACTTAGTGTCTATAAGATCGCATGCGAACATTCTTCACTGAAAAAATTCCCTAGACTTGATTGACTACTAGTTCAAAATCTCCAAACACCATTAGATACCTTATGTCCATTCACTTTGCAAGGCTTAAACCTTGCACTAGTCCTTCATATTCAGCTTCATTATTTGGGCAAGCGAACTGAAAGTGGATAGAACTGTGTCTTTTCATTGTGTGGGGATATTAAACATATCCTAGCTCATGTGCTTTTCTTGCACCTTGCTTCGTCAAAGTACAGTGTACATAGCTCTAAGGCTTGACCAATCTCGGGTTCTTTGACGACCTTCGAGAGTACTTGATCTTCATTGTAGATGATAAAGGTGCTCAACCCAGTAGCATGGTAGTTGCCAAAATGATCATTATCTATATGTTCGCTCAAGAGAACATCTTCTTGATTGGTTCAATCTCTGGTCACTTTTTCATCTTCCAGCAGCTTAGCACAATATATTTCTTGCTTGGTGATAGAAGTATGGGGCTGATGCAAGAAGTTGGGTACATAAAAAGCTTAAAAAAAGGAAGTGTTTTTGCTGTTTTTCAGAATTTTTCACACTTGGACTAAAAATTTGAGGCACTTACACAATGAATCTTTAAAAATGTTAGTAATATGAAATTTATAATTTTCAATCTAGTTTTCAAATATGTAAATTATTCAAATACCCATATTCTAGAAATTAAATTTTGATAGGGATCTAGAAAAGCCACTTTTTAAAAGTCCCTTTTTTTTACAATACCAAGCACGTGTACGGACAACACTTTTTAACCCAAATAAAAGTATTTTACTAATTCCTTTTGGGAAAAGATAGCTAACAACATGAAGTTTGATCTGGAATATTTTTTGTAATTTTTGGTTGAATATTATTTTTTTATTAAATTTTATTGGCCTTAATTGTTGTTTATAAAGATCAACGTGTACAGACAACATAATTGGACTTAAACTAAATATTTTTTGAATATTTTTTTTTCATTGTGTAGAGAATTGTATGAAGTTTGATGCCATATAATTTTTTTACAAGAAACTTAACCAAAAAAAATTATTAAAAGACAAGAAAAACCTGATATTTCAAGTTTAAGGACTAGTTTACTTAGAAATTAATTAAAAAATAGCAAACATAATCCAATATTAATAAATATTATATATTTGGAAATTAGACATCATTTTCCCTAATGGGTTTTAATTTTATAGATTGATTAAAAAAAAGTCCATCAACTATATTGCCAAAGTTGGACATTCTTCTTCAATCTGCCTTAGTTTTTTAGTTGCAAGTCAAAGGCTAAGGCTCAGATTGCCAAGCCTTTCCCAAGCCTAAAACCAAGGCAGCATGTGGGTTGGGAAAGTGTTGAGGATCCTTTTCGCTTGCTCTATGGTAACACATTGCAATAAAATGTTGTTAAAATTTCTTTTGAACAAGATCCCTTCAATGAGCATATATCCACTATTTTTTAGGCGATAGAATCTTCTCTTCTGAGAAGGAAGGCTTGATGGATATTTTCCTATGTGGATAAACCTCACCCTATCCACCAGCCAATAGGCATATATTATTTTAAAAAATAATTATAATTCCTTTAAAGAAAGATGAATTGATTAGAATATGTTCATGAATCAAATTATCAATAACTATTTTTAACGATAAATTTATAATATTTTAAAAAAAAATTAAAATGAAATAATTTAAAAAAAAAAGTATTTATTTTATTTTTTATTATAATTATTTAAATTAGTTTACTTTCAATTTTATTACTTATAGTATAATATAAATTATTATGATTAAAATTTATTTTTTAATAATAGAATAGTTCGTTTAAAAATTCTTAATATTTTCACACCAAGTATAGATGCTTTACTTAGTTTTCCATAATTATGAGCTTTAATACTAGTGAAAGTAAATGATTGTTAAAAACCGAAATATATACTCTTTAATCCATTAAATTATTGAAAAAAATAAAAAATTGTTAGTTTACCATTTTATTGGCTATGTAAAGAAGAAGGTTAAGAGATTTAGAATGATTTTTGTGTACTATCATTCAATTGATTATGTCATGAAGAACGCTCATAGATTAATATGTGAAACACTAACCACTTTCTAATTTATAATTCTATAACGAAAAGGACAAATTTTGTTAGAATTAGAATTATAACAACATAAAACTTCTTAAACTGTCTAGCAATTGTCGAACACTGAATCGCCTTCCAGTTCCAACTATGTTGGACATAAGAAATCCTTTTGGAAATATATTGCAGCATTCTCTACTAAAGATTATTTAAACATTGTTTACTTACTACGACCCTCAAATCCATGGCTTGCTAGAACTAAAATAAAGCGAACTGGAATAGGATTTGGTTCATCTGTTCAGTATATTGAGATCTTTTTAGTATATGATAGAGCTCAGGGGATAATTATGGTGGGAGTTGGAAAGGTTGTAGACTGCTAGCAGGCCACTAGGCATTAACTGTTTACGCTTCTGTATGCTTCAGTAGCCCAAGCCATTATATCTAGGGATAGAGCGATTTAAATCAAGGAAAACACAGAGAACTTGTGATGAATCCTGCATAGAAGCACTGTCAAATAGTCTCTAAGATCCTCAATCGGAAGGGTAGTTACTTTCCCCAATATGACAGCCTTGCCCTCGCCAGAACTGCAGTTTCTTCCTCCCCTTGTCTGCATATGGAAGTCATTTCAAGCATTAATAATTCATCATCTCCTCTAACGAGTTCCATCACCAACAACCAGAACAAAAGAAAATGCTGCCCTGCAGGCACTTCTGGCAACAATTAGGCAGCTTGCAAAACCTCTATCCGAAAAGGGCACGCCTGTATAGCTCGTATGTTTGGTTTCCTTAGTCGCTTTCTTCGCTTGCTTTTATCTTTTGAGGTTGGAAAGTTCGGTGTTGCACTATGTTTGCACATAAATGAATTCGCTGATGTCCAGGCTGAGCGCCCCGCCACCAGCTCTGCTAGCCCAGATATCACCCAAATGCTTTGATCGAAGTGGAAACGCGCGTGCATAAGTACAAGGCCTTTGTTGTGAGCGGGAGATTAGATTCAGATTTGAAATTCAAACTTAACCGTCTTTGTGACTGCCACCGTAAAGAGTTGGAAGAACGCAACGGAAATCAGAACGGAAAACAGGAAGGTTAAGTGGGGCCCATATATTCCACTAAGCGGTCAAAGCTTAGTGTGTGATAGATAAGCCCAGCCTCAGCCTATAGGTGCCCGCCCACATTGTTATTTCGATTGGAATAGTTAGAAAAATGAAAGGAATGGGAAGAGAACACTACAAGCGTTCCTGGTTAACCTAAAATATCCGTGAGCATGAACGATAAAAGTAGATGTTTTGGGGTACATCAAACCAAAGCAGAGGACCTTCCAATCTAAATAATCAATATTAAAATGGTGAAGTTACCATCTTAATTGGAATCGTCGCAGGGGAAGTGAAAGTAGCGGACAATGAAAGTGAAAGTGAAGTTTAAAGAATATATGATTTCATTTGTTTTTATTTGGCACTAGAAGTGGGCCGGCCCTAGAAGTGAACATTCTCCTGTGTATACTGAAGAGCCGATGATAATGACGCCTAATAAACAAATCTTACTAAGGCAACAGCACCAATGGTAGTGGCAGCTATAAATATAAATGAAAATACAATGAAGATGTATCATTCAAACAGAACAGCAGAAAAGAAAAAGATTGCAGATTACATTTTGCAAATTTAGAAGTGAGGTAAGGTGAAGTTAGATTTAGATTCTCACACAGAATTTATATAGAAAGGTCAGCTGATATGTTTCTCTTGGGTTTTGCAGGGAAGATGAGGATGATGGTAATAGCGTTTAGATTGCTACTGAGCATGTCCATTTTGGAATGCGGCAGACCTGATGCTGCAAGAATCCTGGTATCTTGTAATCCCAGCGGATATTTGAATGGCAACTCCCACGACTGCAATCACGACCACGGCTCAGACTGCTGCAAGTCAGGGGAGCGATACCCACAGTACAAATGCTCGCCCCCCGTGACAGGCAGTACGCCGGCCACACTCACTGTGAATGGGTTTCAGAAGGGCGAAGACGGAGGAGGGCCTGCCGAGTGCGACAAGCACTACCACAATGACAGTGACCCAGTGGTTGCTCTTTCAACAGGCTGGTACGCCGGTGGTAGCCGCTGCCACAACTACATACTAATCACCAATCCAGACAATGGACGAAGCGTGCAGGCCATGGTGGTGGACGAGTGCGACTCATTCTCTGGGTGTGATGACGTTCACGACTACCAACCCCCTTGCCATAACAATATCGTCGATGCCTCTCCAGCCGTATGGAAAGCCTTGGGAGTCGACAATTATGACGATGTTGGTGCGATGAGCATCACATGGTCTGAAACTTAGCCCCTTCTGCACCCCCCGTTTTCTTCTTTTTCTTCGTCAAATACACTCTATCAACCATTCCTCGTGCAGTCTTATTTCTTACTTCATAGTAATATACTCATATCGATGGTGTATAATGCACTTCACTGTAATTGCAAATCCCATGAATCTGAAGATACTTTAAAGCTTATATAACTAGATTCTGGTTCTGATTTCCAAATGTTGGAAAATGGCATGATTATGTTGGTTAGGGTATTAGGACTTCTTAAGAGAATTTCCATGATACACTACTTCGGACATGAGAATTCTATAGAGTCTGTTCTAATTAATTCCATCTACTAGAACTAATAAGTTCACAATTTTAGAGAATCACACGAGGACACGTGTCACTCAATGAATAAGTCTAGTGGATTGATGGTCAAAGAGTACTCCAATAGATCTATGGTAAGGTAAGGAATTACAAAAACAAATTTGTATCTGAAATAGTACTTTAAAAATAAATAAAGTATTCAATTTTTTTTATCTAAAAACAAGATAAATTAATAAAATAAATTATTACAATATAATATACATGTGAATATTAAGAAATAATCTTCATAATTAATGTTTGGACTAAGTTTCAAACTCTTGAAATTTTCTTTATGGACTCACTAAGCTATTTTCTTTCAAATATTTTTAATAATGATTGCATAATCATCTTCCATCATTCACAAACAATTTCAAAATTATGTCAGTGAAAAAGGGAGCGTACAAAATTTCATGATCTTGAAATAATTAATTTTGTTGCTTAATTATGATATTTTATTCTACATAATTCTCCAATAGTTGTATTTATTTTAGAAAAATAAGTTTGTATAGACAAAGTTATCACTTTTAACCATTATGAATCTATAATCTACATGAGACAAAAGAAAAATTATTACATCCCATCTTTTAAATCACTCAAATCTAAAGGAAAGATCAACAAATTTAAAAATACATTCCACATAAAAAAATTAAGCTAAAATCTATAATAGAGGTACTAAAGAACTAGAATTTTTTTTTAAAAAAACTATCATTTTATAAAGAAGAATGAGAATCTATATTTGTTTATTTATGATAGTAAAAACCAAATACAAAATAAAATTATCCCTTTGTATAGATAAATTAAAATTATGCATATAAAAGTATAGATATATTAAAATTATGCATATAAAAATATACTATATCAATAGAGAGTTCAATTTAAAGTATGTGACCTTATCCTCGTTGTTATTAGTGTAGAATTATTTATCTCCACCATGAGAATAATCATCTTGGTAAATAGTGCAAGGTCATCTATCCTAGATCATTATTGTTTCTTGGTGAATTTCAATTATCTTTCTTTATTTATTTCATAATTGCAATTGGATAAAATTTCATAATTATGTCAATCTTGTAGCCAACAAGCTAGTTTTAGAAAACACTATTTCACCTAAAACTACTTGTCACTTATGTGGAACAAAGAGTTTTGATTGAAACTATTTTTCTAAAAACTATTAAATTGATGTAATTAAATTTAGAAATTCAAACCAAGTTTATTTTATATGCAATATTTTGACAAAAATATTTATGGGTGAAATACTTCAGCAAAAATACTCACCTTAAATAATCTATTTGGTAGCACACATGGCAAACTAACTCCTCTTTTAGGTAATATTCAACAAAAAATAGCTTAAGCACTAGTTTTCTCCACTAAAATTGCTCATCAAAATCTAAAAATACCCTTTTATAGATATCTAATTCTAGAATCTAATTTTTAATATATTTTGATTAGTTTTATTGTGATTTTTTATTTATTACAAATAAATTATTATAATCAAATATGAGATTAATTAGATACTAAAACATTTAAATACATTTATTTTTTTATTTTTTTCCAAAATAGACTATCATATCTCATCCCATACCTTATTATGTTTCAAAATATTTTAATTTACCTTTTAATGAATTCATCTTTTAATGTCTCTACAATTCATACAATTAGTTCTAGTCCTTCCCTATAAACCTATATTCTAATGAGATTCCAAAATAAATATAACTTTGCTTGCATTCTTGATGTCTTTACCAAACATGGGGATTTTAGTTGCATTTGTAGTCATTCTTTTAGGGTTTGAACATGTATTTAATTTATTATTTTTTGTTTAGGGCTTATCCTCCTACCTTATTGAGATTACTTTATTGGTTCTCTCCATCTTTTCCTTAGGTCTTTTGTGTCAAGTTTTAATTTTTTTTTGGTTTCATTAATCTTTTTCCTCTAATTTTATCTCTAATTATTTGAATTTCAAAATATTCAATATCTAGTGTTTCCTCAAACATTTACATGCTCTCTCTTCTTGATCTCACTCTTTCTATCATAAGAAAGGATTCAAGACTTATTTCTATTTTTATACTCTCTTTTTTTATCGGGGGTTACTCTTGGTCTAGGAGGCTTGACTCTTTAAGAATTCTTCTATCTTTATGGAAGCATATTTTAAGTATTTTTCATTTATTAATGGTATTATTAATTGATATTGTAGTATCTCATCATTATTTTTGTGCTTAATTGTATCCATGGATGAATCCTACACCTATACCTTATATTACATTAGATTCCAATATCCTCTCCTTATATCATATATTTCTTGTGTTTCCTAGGTTTCTTGGGTGAGAAGAGCATCACATGGTCTAAAACTTAGCCCCTTTTGCACCCCCTATTTTCTTCTTTTTCTTCGTCAAATACACTCTCTCAACCATTCTTTGTGTAGTCTTATTTCATACTCCTTAGTAATATAGTCATATCAATGGTTTATAATGCACTTCATTGTAATTGCAAATCCCGTGAATCTAAAGTTAATTCAAAGCTTATATAACTAGATTCTGGTTCTGATTTCCAAATGTTGGCAAATGCCATGATTATGATGGCTAGAGAATTGGGGCTTCTTAAGAGAATTTCCATGATACACTACTTCTCCCTCTAATTACAATGGTGGCAAGGAGTGAAATTGAATAGAGCGAACATGTTAACGAAAACTATTAAAGAGTCAAAATGTAAAACATAATAAAAACTAAAAAAGAATTAAGATATATTTGAAAAAACTATAACTATAAAATAGTTGTTGAAGAAATAGAATGAAATTCTTAAATAAACAAACTAATTATATAAATAAAATAAAATAATTCTTAAATTGAATAGGAATATAAAAATTATTTAGATGTAGTTTTTATTTTTATTTATCATTTTAAAATTATTCTTATTGTTTATTGTATTATTATTAAAAATAAAAAAGTAAAAAGTAAAACTAAATAATTATTTAAAAATATTAATTATTAATTTATTTATAAAACATTTTGATTGATATGTTTATTTAATGAAATATGTAATAAATTATTATTAGCCATTAGGCTATTATAGGTGGGAAAACCACCGAAAATGTCTATTGTCTGATACCGGAAAATGTTTCAGGCCTTCCTCTGCCGGGTTGTGGGTATTTCACTTCTAGTGACTGTTGCGTACAATGATGATTGATCTGTTCAATTGACAGGAAAGGGGTCCTGTGTACTTTGGTCAAGCAGGAGAGGAAAGGTGTGTGGCGGTAGGCATGGCAGAAACACTTACGTACACTATTCTTCCCATTGGACATTGTGGCATTTAATAAACGGATGGCGTCAACTAGATTTTGGCATAGAAAATGTACACAAAATGCAGATTTTGGACACTGCCTTATGTCACCAGGTATGGCTCTGGGTGCGCTTGTGTATTTCCGCACCTTTCTTGGGGTCTCCGTTCTTGCCCTCCAATTTACTCGGCCACCAAAACTTCCCTGTTAGCAATAAATGTTAAGAAAACTTATATTTCTCTCACCTGGAGGCAAGGCGTTGTCGACATAGTTTGGATTGGAATTTGAAGTGAAGGGAAGAACAGAGACTGTTGCCAAAAGCCCTACATAGGTTTCGAGTGGTTTAGTTTAAATTGTTGCTGAGCAATTTGGGTCAGTACCATCCTCCCAAATCTTGAAGCTTGAAGGCTCATAAGAATCTCACACTGACTTGAATTGATATTCTGTTTGGTTATGCTTGCAGTGGAGTGGAGGCATTGTAGCAGCTCTGCACGAGAGGCATTGAAGTGACACCCACCCGAGCTTCTTCCATTTGGACAAGCTCAACAATCAGTGAGCCTTCAATACCTGATTTATGTTTTACTTTTTTGGTTTTTTACTTTTCATTTTACCGGCTCTTTCCTTCTTTCTTCATCATGGCCGCCTGCTTAAACACAACATCATGCACTTTTTTCTTTGATGACAACATACGCCTTCCTGAACCGTCTGTCACCAAACTAGCTAGGTCAGGGAATTACTTTTTCCCCTGCAATCGTAGATACCACATACCCACCCTGGTTGTAGTAAGATGCCTTGATATTCTGTTTGGTCTTCGCCTCCGTTACCCTACTTTTCATGTTGTAAATATAGCACTCTAGACTATTTCTGGCTAGATTCTTCTTTTTAACTTTTTCATCCTGCTCTCTAAATTTCTCTGCATCAGCTATCATTTTATCTATCTCCTCTTTGCTCAGTCCTCCACAGGCGTTGGTTATTGTAATCTCTTTACTTGCTCTGCTACCCTCGTCCTCTGCAGAGGCTACGAGAATTCCATCCTCGCTTACTTTGAAGCAAACCTTAATACATGGCACCCCACATCTGGCCGGTGGAATTCCACGCAATACAAATTTACCCAACAAATTGTTTTGTGTGATCAATGGTCTCTCTCCTTCGTAGATGAAAATACTTCCTGCAGTCTGATTATCACGGGCTGTAGTGACATATTCCTCCTCCTGAGCTGGAATTGGGGTAGCTCGAGGAATAACTACGGTCATGACTCCATCGCCAGCTTCAATTCCAAGGCTAAAAGGTGTAACATCCGTGAGCGCTAGGGTCACATCTTCATTGTTCAATGCTGCCGCCTACACGGCCGCACCATAAGCAATGGCCTCGTCAGGGTTTACTTTGTTGCATAGCTCTTCCTACCCAAAATTATGTCTCAGTAATTCCTGCAACTTTGTTATACGCGACAAACCTCCCACTAATAGAATGTCATCAATTTGGTCATTGTTCATGTGGGCATCCTCTAAACATTTTCTCACTATTTCCATGCACTTTTCAAATAAGTCAGCGTTCAGGTCCTCCAATTTGGCTCTGCCGAACTTTAGAGAAAAGTCATGTCCCTCATGGAGATAATCGATGTCGATGACAGTCTCTACCTCAGAGGACAAACTCCTCTTTGCTCTCTCGCATTCTGAATGAAGCCTTCGAAGAGCTTTGGCATTCCTACTCATATCCAATTTGTATTTTCTGTTGAACTTCTGAACACAGTAATTATTCTGGAGAATAATATTATATTGTGAATAACACTTTTAAGAAGTAGTACATTACAATTGTAAATAATGTTATTAAATTATAGATTACACTGAAAATTATACTACTCACAAAATTAAAGGAATAATGTTTTAAATAATGTTATTTTGGTTGATTTAGTAGCAATAAAAATTATAAATGAGTAGATGTTATTGTTAATAGGTTAATTTGAGAGTAAATATTATTAGTATTCATTGATTAGCTATTTGATGTTATTATTTTTATTTGGATGAAAGTAATTTTTAGTACGGAAAATTGAGATTTAAGGTGAACTTGTTTCCTTTAAGGTAATGATTAAATAATTTAAGGGACAATATGTTGGTGATAATATCATATAGGAGAATGCTAATATTATTTATGTCTAAATTGTGGTTAATAATAATGATAATAATATTGTAAAGTGCAAGTGTAAATATTCAAAGGGGTTTTACCCTATGTAAAAATAATAAAAATAATAATAAAATATTGGTATTATAATAAGCATAAAATGAAACTAATATGAAAATCAATATTAAAACTACAAAAATGTATTTGGAAAATTTGAGTAAAATAATAGTATTATTAGAGAAAGAATTGATAATAATAGTAGTGATAAAATTGGTAAATTATAAATATTAAGAGAGTATCGAATACAATTAATGGTACACATTATTTTAATAATATTGTTTTATAAATAAATTAAGTTATTGTTAATTGATTAAATAATAATAAAATTACTATTATAATTTATAGAAGAAAATATTATTGTTATTATCTTGGTTAAATAATTTGGGTTTTCTCCTCAAGAAGTCATCTGAGCATAAATAGGTTTTCGTGAAAAAAAAATGGTTAGTAATATTGTCTTACTAATGTTAGGGCTTAGTTTGCCTTTCTCACCCAGATGTAATAAAAAATAAAATAAATGAATAAAATAATAATAAATAAATCACAATATTTTAAAATATTTATCATATATAGATGAAATAATCAAAAATGATAAATCATAATCTTTTAAAATATTTATCATAGATAAATTTAGAAAAAAATTTTAAAAAAATATATAAATTGAAAGATCAAATAAATAATCAAAGAGATATGATCAAAAAACAAATAAATATAAATTACTAAGAATTCAAAATATTTATTGTAGATAAACTAAAAGATCAAATAAATAATTCAAATATAGAAATAAATCAAAAAGATCAAATAAAAATGTTTACCATGATAAATTGAATGATCAAAGAAAAAAAATCAAAAAACAAATAAATAGTTCAAAGAGAGAGAGAGAAAGGGAGAGAGCATCAAACTTAGGGTTAGGGTTAGCATTAGGATTAGCGTTACACTTAGGTTTGCTGTCAAGTTTAGGGTTAATAGATATAGTTAGGGTTGGGGTAATAATTGGGGTTACTAGCATCAAACTTAGGGTTAGGGTTAGCATTAGGATTAGGTTTACATTTAGTTTTGTTCTCAAGTTTAGGGTTAATAGATATAGTTAGGGTTGAGGCCAAAAATATTATTATAAATAACTTAAAAGATAAATCAAAAAAGATTTGATCAAAAGGAAAAATCAAACATAAATCACAAAGATATAAATATATATTTAAAAGATAATTCAAATATTTGAATAAACAAGAATTACAAAGACAAATCAAAACGATGAAATAAAAAACCTTACCATAAATAAATTAAAGATCAAAAAAATAAATCAAAATAAAAGATAATTCAAATATTTGAATAAACTAAAAGATGAAATAAATAAATAAATAAAAAAGATCTTATCACAAAGATTTGATTAACATATCAAATAAACTAATCAAAGCTTTAAACAAGTTAAAAGACCAAGTGTAAAAGATAATTCAAATATTTGAATAACGTAAAGATGAATTAAATAAAGAGATAAACATATTTGATCAGAAAGATAAATCAGTCAAAAAGGAAACATAGATATTTGATATCAAAGCTTTGATTAAAATATAAAATAAACTAATCAAAGATAACTAAACATATGACCCCATTTTCTTAAGTCATTTAAATAATGACAACAATAAATAAAAGAAGGATATGTTCCCGCATCCCGTGAAGAAGGGAAGTATCTAAACTAAGAAGATTAGTTTTGTTTTTTTGAAAGAAAGGGTAAATAATTAGGTAGAATCGAATTTTCTTTAAAAGAAAGGAAATTTCCCATTCTATAGTAAATAAATTTAAAAGATGGAAGTAAATACTGTCACTAATTAATAATAGTATTCATCATTGATGTATATATATATATATATAGGGGATGAATAAGTAGTTAGTTAAATAAATAAAGTAATGTTTTGTGAAATAGTTATTTTACATGATTTTTTTAAATATGGTTTAGTAGCCTCTACCAAAACACCTTATACTAAACCATCACCATGTTCTTGGGTAGAAACCCAACCTAGAATAATTATTTAATCTACCTAGCCCATTATGCAATGCCTTATATGCAAAGCCTAAATTATCCAATTACTAAATGTTATTTGGGGCTCACGCTAGATTTGAAAGATTTAATAATAAGCTGCACTCAAAAAAGAACAAGTCACAGTAACCTCTAGGTATTTTGGATGTAGAGATTCTTAAGTTGCCCCCCCACCCCAACATGAATATTAAAATAACTATTTTAGAGTCAACCATTCTTGTAGTAAACTAAATTGTCCAAACTTAGACATTTAAGTCATTGGAAGGAATTTGATTTTTACCCTCCAAGAAACTCGTCTAAAAGGAGTCACCCAACATTAACCCATCGGTATTTAAACCTTGAGTTGTACCTCATTCAAGTGTACTATTACCAATATAGTGATAGGCTTAGGAGTTGTGTTGTATAGTGGTGGCCCGCTGCGAAAGTGTTAGGCTGCTAATGTATGTTGTGAAAAAAAAAAAATGTCAGGATTGTAAATGAATAGTTCTAGCAGTGCAAAAAATGGTCACCTAAATCACACAGCTAGGAATAAGTTAATAAGCTAAATGGGAGTTTGGGATTGATAGCCAGTTCCAAATTGCGTTTATTATAAATATCAATTAAGAGGACTTCTGTGTTGATTGATAGGCTCCAACTAAAAAATCTTTCAAAAAACATTCAACTAACCTAAGACTCCCAACCTCCCTTTTATATAGATAGAAGTCCTTTTAGTAAGCTAAATTGACATTAAACTCAGTTTAAACACTAGCATGAGTAGAAGCTTAATGATTTAGGTATACTGTTTGGTGAGATAATTAATAATATTACCAGTGATTAAATTGGCTATTTTAAATAGTATATGGTGGCCATTTTCAAAGAGTTATATGTTTGGGATAATATTATTTATCTTTAGACTGAGGTAAATTAAAAAAATACTACTACTGTACGTTGGAACTTTGAGTACTCAAGGGGTATTACCCCATGTATAGAAATAAAATAAAATAAAATGTGAAATCTTTGTGTTAAGGAATACAATATTGCTGTAGTAGATAGTAAATGTGCGATGCTATCCCATAGAAATTATTAGGTAAGTGTCCGTTTTTTCCCCTTTTACCTTCATTTATTTACTAGGAAAAAAATAAAAGACTAAAAGTGTATTTTTTTGAACTGCTTAAATAAGCTTATTCGCTATCGGATGAAATTAAGTTTTTTTTGCTTATCGAATGAAGTTAAATTAAATAAGCTTATTCGTTATCGGATGAACTTAAGCTTTTTTTGTTTATCGAATGAAGTTAAAGTAATTTTTTAAAACATTACTATTGTAGTAGGAGTACATATTATTCTTAGTATGAAGAGGTTATTTGTGAGAGTAAATGTTACTATTATTATTCATGGGTTAGTTATTTGATGTTGGTAAGGTAAAATTGAGATTAACAATTGAAATTTATAAAAAAGGGTTAATTTGCGAGTAAACGTTAGTATTATCATTAATGGGTTAGTTATTTAATATCATTCTTCTTATTTAGATAGAAGTGATTTAAGTAAGGTAAATTGAGATTGAAAAATTGAAATTTATAAAAAGGGTTAATTTGCGAGCAAATGTTCATATTATCCTTAATGGGTTAGTTATGTGACATTATTATTTTTTATTTAGATAGAAGTAATTTTAGTAAGATGAATTGACGTTAAACGCGGGTTAAACTTTATCATCAGTATAAGCTTAAAGATTTAGTTATAATGTTTACATGAGATAATTAATAATAATACCAATGATTAAATTGTCGATTTTAAAGAGTGTATGGTGCCACTTTTCAAAGAGTTATATGTTGGTATAATATTATTTATGTTTAGATTGAGGCAAATAGAAATAATAATATTAAAGTACGGTGGAAATGTGGAATATTGGTATTAAGGATTGTTTGACTTTTGACTAAAATAATCGTACTACTGTAGAAAGAATAAATAATAATTATTGTGGTAAAAATTTGTAAACTATAAATACAAAAAAGGGTAGTATAGTAATGGGATACAATTAATGGTACACATTATATTTAGTAATACTAATTTATAAATTAGAAACGTTATTGTTACTTTGTGGTACACTAATAAAATTACTATCATAAATAATGTTATTGTTAATTGGTGGAATAATAATAACATTACTATTATATTTCCAAATAAGTTTATTCTTAATTATGATATATAGCGTTATTCTTAATTCCAGATACTTCATCCACTTATATTTCCATTTAGATTTTCTCAACTAAAAGTGAATTGGGAAAAGGGTCTATAGAGACATATAGCCAACACATCTTTCCAGATTTCCAATTTTATTCACAAGTCTTCTCCCATTAATTACATCAGTTTATATCCTCTAATATTTCTTTTCATTGCAATGCATACTTTTGTAGACCTTAAACTAACGCATTTCTCATGTTACAAATATTAGGCTTACATGTGCTTGAATAAATGTGCTTTCTAAAAAAAAAACGTAGTGGGTGGAATTTAATAATAGTTATGTATATAGATTTTGGATTTAATTGTCCTACTTCCTTATTGTTAAAAGGAAAATAACATCATGAATATAATTGGCATTTTAATCTATATTTATATTTTTTTAACTTGATTATGCATATAAGCGAATTTGTATGTTTGCGTATTGGTCTATGCTATTTCTTAAAAAAGTGTAGTTTAATTTAAAATCTATTCCTATGATAGAATTTAAAAAAAAATAAAAAATGAATGCAAATTTTTATTTGTTGATCTAAGGACAATATATACGACTAATTCAACTAATACAAGATCTCCCGTCATCAATTCCAAACATGCTCGTAAAGATACTCATTATTTCATTTTACAAGCATTCCTTAGTGAAGATTTTTGTTTCCATAGTGGTTGTCATTTTCCCACCCCATTTCCAAATGTCCTTTTACAAATCACACACATGCAACTTTTATTGTTATAAAATAATCATAGTTGTTCCTATTTAAAAACTCCCCAGGTGATGGCAAACTTGCACCCACCAGCAGACATTATCACAATATCTAGCAGCTCGTCTGAGGGAGACATTACAGGATCAAAAGCTACTGATGCTCCTCCCTCACCTTCAGACTCTTCTTCTGTTGTTTGGAGTGGCATCTACAAGAGCAATGTTGTAGTCCTTGTAGAGAACATTGTGAGAGGTTGTGAAGAGACTATTGAAGATGCTAAAAAGACATGCGAAGAAGCCTTCCAAGTGGAAAACCATGACATCGAGATGGTGCAACAGGCAGTCCAAAAGTTCCATACAGCTTATTTTGTTTTGGATGCATATTGCGACTTCCTTCGAGCAATGAAATATGATGCATTGTATGGAATGGGAAATGGTGCTAGGATTAAGGAAGATTTTCTAAAACTCCTAGCAGACATAAAGTAGCCTGTAAATAGCTTGCTTAAGATAGCTACTTGTTTTTTGTGGTTTTGGGGACAATCATTTTTTCTTTGTGACAAAACATGATGACAACAACTTATGGCTTTTTTTTGAAGATGAGGAGCATGCCTTCCCTCTTGATATGGAATGTAATACAACGCCTACTAATCATCCAACCCCTTCTTTTCCCTAGCACAACAAGCAGTAAAACCTTATATCTGGTTTTCGAATATCTACTATGTAGTGGGAAGAATGTACAACTCCTTCCCCCCCCACTCTACTACTTTTTCCCTTGGTCCTTTCCATTGTACATATGCATCAACCAATATGGCAATTGACTCAATGTATATCTACGTTCTACTTTTTTGTCTTGTTCACTCCATGTATCTTGAACCTATTCTATTTGAACTATACACATGTATCTTTGAGCTGTTGCAATCAAAACTATACATATTCCATGTATGCAACTGACTAAAAATTAGTATAGCTAATAGTAAATTGCATAGAGAGTATCTAATTTTCCTTTCCTCTCTCCACATAATGAGGTAGATGTTCATAAAAAATGTGCATAATTGAATTATTCCTAGCCATGTTGCTACTTCCACCCAACTTCAATTTAGTTGCTTGGCTCTTCTTTCGACTACTCGAATTTATCTACCAATAAGTTGCTATAGTTTGATGAAAGGGTTGTTCTATTGACTCCTTTGCACAAGTGCCTTACATCTAATACATTTGTGCAGGATTCTCTCCTTGCCTTGCACCATGGCAAGCTTGTTGACTCTAGATGCAATTAGATTGATGCATGGAGGAAATGTCACTTTGGAACCTCATGTCCAAGTCATAGCTATCTCGAGTTTTGGCTTTGAATATACGCACAACAACTGATATAGGTTGGAAATCTCTGATGGTGTGCACAAGCAGAAAGCATCATTGCCAACTAAATATAACTCCTACATAGAATCCAATGTGCTTGTACCTGGCTCCATCGTGCAACTGAACAGATACAGCTGTCCTCAAACAGCTAGCACACGGTATGCTCATGATCTATCTTCTACATGGCACATGAATAAGTGAGACCTACTCTCCTCTTATATTTTGTTACTTATACTTTATCTCGCTTTGAATATTTAGGTGGATTGTTATTGTCGACCTTGATATTGTCCACACAACACATGCTATTGTTGGGGAGCCAGTTTTCCTATGCACAAAACATCTTGAACAACTTGAGCACTCAACAGGAGAACCCTCTAGCTTGGCCACTTCTTCAAAAAACACTTCCGTTCCTGAAAGACTGGCTCCTCGACGTCTACTATTTGGGGTCAATCCAATCCTACCAAAGGAGGCACCACTGACAATAACGCCTATCAAAAACTTGAATCCATTTCAACCAAGGTGGACTATTAAAGGTCGTGTAACTATGAAGACTGATATACGTAGCTACACCACACAGAAAGGAAGTGGCCATATCTTCACCTTTGATATCATAGATTGTGAAGGAACTGAGACATGTGTGACATGCTTCAATGAAGCAGCTCACACCCATTGTGATAAAATTATCGAAGGAGCTACATACACATTGTCTGGAGGCACGATTCGACCTGCTAATAGAGTCTACAACAAGCTTAATAGCGGGCTGGAAATTTCTCTTATGCCCGACTCAAGGGTTTCCCTCTGTGAAGATGATGATTCTATCCCTAAAGAGCACTACTCTTTTACACCCCTCAATGCATTGGTAAGCAAAAGCAACGGTTCAAATGTTGATGCAATTGGAATTGTCACTTGTGTACATCCATGCACCACAATCAGGAGAAGAGATGGGACAGAGGTCGCAAGACGAACCTTAACAATTCTTGACATATCCAACACAAATATAAATGTTACTCTATGGGGGTCATTAGCCGAAAAGCAGGGTGCACAGCTGCACGAGAAATACCTAATGCGTGAATCACCAGTACTTGCTATTCGAAATGGGCATGTGGCTGAATTCAATGGAAAGGTGATCAACACCTCATCCACTACAAAACTATCGATTGAACCTCAAATAGAAGAGTCAGAACAGATTAAAACATGGTTCAAAGAAAATGACGCTACCATTCAGCCTTTGACTACTAGCTCCTTTCACATGGCCCCACCTGCTAGAAGACTGACGATCAATGCCATTCGTGAAGAGGCTCGAAATACAGCTCAACCTCTACAATGCATGTTGGTGGAAACAACACGATTCATAAAAACTGACTCATTTTGCTATCCAGCATGCCCTTCCCGGTCAAGTAACAAGCCTTGTAAGAAAATACTATCACAAACAAATGATGGAAAGTGGTTTTGTGGAAAATGTAATGCAATATGTAATACCTGTGACTATAGGTATATACTTCAAGGCAAGTTGCCGGACCACACAAATATAATATGGGCAATTGCATTCGACGAAGGGGCGACACAACTCATGGGCGTGCCTGCAGACAAACTATATAGTCTACAATTTGATCAAGCTGCTGATAGAAATGTGGAAGAGGTGATTAGGAGTGTCTTGAACAAGCATTATGTATTCACATTGCGTTGTAACCTTGAAATGTACAATGCAGAGCAATGCTTAAAAGCAACCATTTCCAAGGTCGAACAACTAGATTACGTTGAAGAGAATAGTTTTTTGCTCAAAAAAATCCAGGAAATTTGCAATGCAAAAGCTCCTCCCCCCATTGAGCCCGTTGTTGTGCCACAACTTGTTGTGGAACTCGTAGGCTCACCCTAGCCATACTACAGGCCCTGATATAGTTGCGATGCTCTCTTTACAAGTGTAGTATGACTACAGACGGTATGCATGGCAAAAAAAACTGATGTTGTACATAACTATGGCAATATATTTTTCTTTCTAAAAAACTATCATGTTAATGCCTTTAGATGGATATAAATATGTAAAATATTGTTTCTCTTGATATACAAAAAAATGCACATGTTTGTTTAGCAGCTTACATATGTACCTCTCTCTTGTGCCTCCAAATTGTGTTCCTCCTCATATTGCAACATGCATTCGTCAACCAATTAGGAATATCTTTACATGTTCATCTACATTTTGGTTGTATAAGCATTTTTTTTTTCATTTGGTTTTGCTATGCTCGTATTCCTGATCTACCCTGACGTGTCCAGACCCAAATATGGCAGACTCCTCAATAGGGAACAATGCAAGTGACCCATATCAAAAGGAGGTGAGAAGACAACAAAACAGGGAAAGAAATAGAGCTTACTATGCTCGCCATAGAGAAGAGATAGCTACTCGAAGGTGACTAAAAGGATTGCATGAAAGTCAAAATAGCCCCCAGCTAGCAGAAGCCTGAAGACTACAAGATTGTGAGAAAAGTCAGGCTTACTATGATCGTCATAGGGAGGAAATAAATGCAAAAAAGTGTAATAAATCTTTACAGAAACAAACATACCTAGATGAACATGGAACAACATGCATCAACAATGATAACTTCATGATGGCGATGAAAAAATTTCATCAAAGAATAGATGCACTGTCCAACCGAAAAACATGCATTGTATGCAAGGAATGTTACCCAGGCATGCACATCCATTCATCAGGTGCTAACACAACTTGTAAGAGATGTTTCGCTGAGAGAGGCATCCATCGGTTCTCTGCACTCAACAACATGGACCCAGGAGAGCAACCGTTTGTTTTGAAAAGACTCACCCAAGTGGAGGAAATGCTCATTGCCAAAATCAGCCCAGTACTACAGGTAACCCACACTATTGGAGGCCAGTATAGATATAGTGGCCACACGATTAGCTTCCCGCAATATATCACTAACATTTCAAAAGTTCTTCCATGAAGAATACAAGAGTTGGACATTCTCATAGTTCGAAGATTGCATACAGAAGGTCATTATTATGATTGTTATGTCAGTAGAAGTCATATCAGAGATGCGTTGCAATACAAAGTCAAATATGACCCATACTATCATGATGTTGCAATAAGTTTTGAGCACTTAGAGAAATTCCCTGAAGCAAGAACAAACATATCGAATATGCTACATACTCTTGAAACCAATGAAGACATGGTCGTTCCAAGTAATGAAATTGCCTCTGATGGGGATGATATTGAACGCAGCACAGTAAACACATCATCATTTATGGCTAGACTTCCAAATAGATGCTGTGAGTTAGAAATTATTAAGAAAACATTAGACCTTGACGACAACACAAACAACATTATAGACTGGCCTAAAATAAACTCATCGCCGATAAATGAATACAATACTGAAGGGTTGCTTGATATGGAATTTCCAACACTCTTTCCAACTGGAGTTGCGCTACAAATGCAACCACGAATTAGGGAAGTCCACATGTATGAGTATGCACTCCACTTAATGAGATTTCATGACCATAGATTTGGAAGGAATCCAAGGTTCCGGTATTTCATGCTTAATCTTATGATGCGACATCGTAGCCAAGGGCTTGCTGTAGTTTTCATTAAAAAAAATGCAAAAGAGAACATGCCAACCACTATTGAGGACCTTCGAGCACACTTGAAAAACTTGCCTGACACACAATTAGCTCAAGAGCTCATGCACTTTGGCTCTTCAATGCAAGGCACAAGACCATATTGGAACAAATGTCATGCTGAACTAACAAATATGATCAACTAGATAGGGTCTCCCACTCTATTCTTCACATTAAGTGCAGCAGACACAAAGTGGCCAGACCTACAATGTTTGATATCGGATGGTGCGCCGGTAGGAATGCAAACAAATAAACAATGCTTAGAAAATGTAGTCAACAACCCCCACACCACATCATTGTACTTGCATCAGCGATTCATAGTGTTCTGTGAAGAGGTTATTGAGAAACTCCTCAATGCAAAAGATTACTGGTACAGGTATGAATGGCAGCATCGTGGCACTGCGCATGTACATGGATTCCCTTGGCTCTATGATGCACCAAACATGGATAAACTTGATTGGGATGACAGTGTAGCAGTTCAACAGGCTAGGAAATTCTTTGACAGGTATGTCAGTGCTTGGAATCCCCATGCTGCATCAGCAAGAAACAACTTGATTTTTTGATCTTTCCAAGACGATCCTTGCTTACTAGACACAACACAAATATTTGCTACAGACCCCTCTCATGACTACGAAGAGATTGTAAATCGTGTCCAAAGGCACACAAAATGCAGAGAGGGGACATGCTTGCGAAAGAAAGGGAAAAAGGTAGAATGTCGATACAAAGCTCCATGGAAAGAGAAAATTATATCTACCCTATCACGTGACAACTGTGGGACAAAACAATATGAACCTGCACGGAATGATGATAGGTTAAACATACACAATCTAGAAATGATTTCAATATGGAGAGCCAACATAGATTGTCAACCTGTCATCTCGCGGGCAGTTGTTCTAAAATACATTGCCAAGTATGCATCAAAAGCAGAGAGAGCATCTGAGACTTGTACTGACATGCTAGCAAGAATATCTGCAACCCAAAAACAAGATGTCCTGGCCCTCGCAGCATATCAAAAATTCATGGCAGAAATCATGGCAGAGTGTGATATTGGAGCACAAGAAACATGCCATATGCTTCAAAAATTGCCGCTTAATGTTTGTAATCGACCTTTTACATCTTTGAATGTTGGATGCAAAATGTTCCATCGAATAACAAGAGGTCCACATGAAAGCCATCTACAACCTAGCTACCTTCAGTCGTACATTAATCGACCTCCAGAATTGGAGACAACAACGCTACTTGAATCTGCATGATCTTTCTCGTACTCTGCGAGTCGCAAGGGATGCAAGTGGAAAGAAAGAAAGGTCAAAGCGATTGTCAATATTTTCCCAAAGTTCTACACCATCCTAGACAAGGACTCAGACCAGTTCGAAACTTTTTGTTGGAGTGAGCTCCTGCTGTACAAGCACTTTCGAAGCTTGGAAATCAACATAGGGATAACTAAGGATACAGTACTTGCAAATTGGAAGCAAATGAATACATCCAAATATAATGTATGGCATGTCCCGCGCACCACCCCGTCAGACGTAAACACCGACGATGCAGAATCAGACAGTGAAATTGACATGGACAAAAGGGACATGCTAGAAATGAATGAATGAGAATTATTTTCGCAGATGGGCCCCTCAAACAACATCAACCTAAATGAGCTTGACGTGCTTGGCATGCGTGAGTTTGATAGCAGCTACAGATGGGAACAACTTTCAGTGCCCCAAGAGCTTCATGAAATTGCCACACAATTTATAAACATGGAGAAAGCATGTAGCCATGAAAGGCATGCTCCAACTAAGTATGATGTCCCAGACTATACATTATCTTCCAAACAAAAACTAGCACTCACACATATTATCAACCATAGCAAACATCAGTCAAATAAACCATTACACATGATTATTCAAGGGACAGCAGGTACAGGGAAATCATACTTGATTGCTCGCATAAGAAAAGCACTTGATACTTACAATTTGCACCAGCAGCACCAGCTACTCACATTGGCTCCTACAGGGGTTGCTGCATTTAATATACATGCATCAACTATACATTCAATGCTTTGAATTCCTGTCAAAGAAATGCACCCATTGCAAGGCCAATCATTAATAACATTTTAGGAAGAGATGAAACACATAAGATATGTGTTGATTGATGAGATGAGCTTCATAGGACCAAAGTTGCTACTGAAGATAGATGCGAGACTACGTGAGGCCTTCCCACATCGACAACATCTTTATTTCGGTGGTGTGTCAATAATCTTGATAGGTGACCTCGCACAACTCCCGCCTGTACTTGACAAGCCTATTTACACATCACACTCAAATGCAAAAACACTATGGGACCAGTTCACGACCGTTGTCACCTTAGACACAGTGTTTCGTCAACAGGGTGAGACTCCAAACCAAAGACAATTCCACCAACTATTGCAAAACATACGCAATGCAAAAGCATCACAAGAGGATTGGGAACTTTTAAAAACACGCACAGATAAGCATCTCACCTCTAGCAAAAAAGAATTATTCGACAATTCAATGCACTTGTTTGCTACCAATGATTTAGTTAGACTTCACAGTAGAAGAATGTTGAAATTGTTAAACCGTCCAATTGCAATAAGTGCTGCAACTACCACCAGGGCTGAAGTAGATAATGCAACTACTGATGAACAGCTTGAAAAGCAGGTATTACTTTGTAGAGGGCAGCGCATCATGCTAACAACCAACATATGGACACAAGCAGGCCTTGTAAATGGAGCTTTAGGTGAAGTTGTTGAGATAGTTTACAGCCTTGGTTCCAAACCACCAGATGTTCCACTTTATGTTGTGGCAAGGATCGATAATTATAGTGGGCCAGCATGGAATGCAAATGACCCCAAAAGTATATCGATAATACCTGTATCATTGGGCAGTCGTAGGCAAATTCCACTCACAATGGCATGGGCTATTACCATACACAAATCCCAAGGCCTAACGCTATCCAGCGCAACTATCGACATTGGAAAAATAGAACGACAAGGACTTACATTTACAGCTATATCCAGAGTGAAATCGTTGAACAACCTTGTATTCAGCCAATGTTCTCCTTTGAGAGATTCTCAAAAATGCATAACCACCCATACACAACTATGAGAAAAGAAGAGGAAGCCCGATTACAACAACTATCTCTAAAAAGTCAAGGTGCACAACTCTTTTCCCTTTCTCCCTCATGTTGCTCCTGCATATTCTTATATCAACAATTTCTCTTTTAGAAAGTAAATATAGATGTATATTTAATAGTTTTATAATAAATTGAACATGGAGCAATCATTGTACATTTCAACAAATAATGTTCCCACCTAACCATTCCATTTCTTTTGCTTTGCAGGCCTTGAAACCGAATGGCATATATCATAGCTCCTCACCATCAAACACCAACAATTGTACAGTGTTTAGTCCAAGAAAAAGTTCTAATACAAAATTGTTCACCAGTATTTTGACTTCTCATAGCACACATTTTGTATATCATGAACTACCAACAAATGTACTTGGCCCAGTTGAGCTATAATGTTCTTACACTTCAACCATTTAAGATAATATATTGTTTTTCTTCACCCACTTGGCATGTTCTACTCTACTTAAAAAAACCAAACTCCACTTTCCCCATGCATTCTCCCCCCCTCTCTGCCCTTCGATACACTACCATAGTATACCCTCCTATCGGCGTAACCCTTGTGCCTTGCTAAGGTGCAAGCGCTAGTTTTATTTATCAATAATCTTAGTAATTACTATCTGATTTATCATTACATAGACATCTTTTCAATTTCTTTTGCTTAAATGTGTTAATTTTATTTTTTTAATTTTATTCCCAAAACAAATAATGTGATTACAACTAATTTAACATAACTTGTAGTTTTTTTTTTTTTTTTCTTCCTTACCAATTTAGCATTTACATGAAAATCAAAAGGAGAGATACATAGTAGCAAATAGGTGGCGTGCCCGCGGTCTCGCACGAGATGCGGATGATGCTTTTTGCCGTTTGGCGTGAGATCATCAGCCTACAGGAGCCGACATTGTTATTTATATTGGAATAGTTAGAAAACGATAGGAAATATCTTGTAAGTTGGAAATGAAAGGAATGGGAAGAGAACACTCCAAGCGTTCTTGTTAACCTAAAATATCCCTGAGCATAAAGTATAAAAGTTGATGTTTTGGGGTACATCAAACCAAAGCACAAGACCTTCCAATCTAAAAAATCAATATTAAAATGGTGGAGTTACCATCTTAATTGGAATCGTCCCAGGGGAACTGAAAGTACCTAGCGGACGATGAAAGTGAAAGTGAAGTTTAAAGAATATATGGTTTCATTTGTTTTTATTTGGCACTAGAAGTGAACATTCTCCTGTGTATACTGAAGAGCTGATAATGACGCCTAATAAACAAATCTTACCACGGCAACAGCACCACTGGCAGTGGCATCTATAAATATAAATGAAAATACAATGAAGATGTATCATTCAAACAGCACAGCTATATCTATCCAAGAGAAGAAAAGAAAAAAATTGTAGATTACAATTTGCAAATTTAGAAGTGAGGTAAGGTGAAGTTAGACTTAGATGGTCACACAGAATTTATATAGAAAGGTCATGAGCTGATATGTTTCTCTTGGGTTTTGCAGGGAAGATGAGGATGAGGATAATAGCGTTTGGATTGCTACTGAGCATGTCCATAGCGGAATGCGGCAGACCTGATGCTGCAGGAATCCTGGCATCTTGTAATCCCAGCGGATATTTGAATGGCAACTCCCACGACTGCAATCACGATCACGGCTCAGACTGCTGCAAGTCAGGGGAGCGATACCCACGGTACAAATGCTCTCCCCCCGTGACAGGCAGTACGCCAGCCACACTCACTGTGAATGGATTTCAGAAGGGCGAAGACGGAGGAGGGCCTGCCGAGTGCGACAAGCAATACCACAATGACAGTGACCCAGTTGTTGCTCTTTCCACAGGCTGGTACGCCGGTGGTAGCCGCTGCCACCACTACATACTAATCACCAATCCAGACAATGGACAAAGTGTGCAGGCCATGGTGGTGGACGAGTGCGACTCGTTCTCTGGGTGTGATTCGGATCACGACCACCAATCCCCTTGCCATAACAATATCGTCGATGCCTCTCCAGCCGTATGGAAAGCCTTGGGAGTCGACAATTATGATGATCTTGGTGAGATGAGCATCACATGGTCTGAAACTTAGCGCCTTCTGCGCCCCCCGTTTTCTTGTTTGTCTTCGTCAAATACACTCTCTCAACCATTCCTCGTGCAGTCTTATTTCTTACTCTATAGTAATATACTCATATCGATAGTGTATAATGCACTTCACTGTAATTGCAAATCCCGTGAATCTGAAGTTACTTTAAAGCTTATATAACTAGATTCTGGTTCTGATTTGCAAATGTTGGCAAATGCCATAATTATGTTGGTTGGGCCATTACGACTTCTTAAAACGTTATAAGAGAATTTCCATTATACACTACTTCGCACATAAGAATTCTAGAGTCTGATCTAATTGATCCCAGCTACTACAACTAAAAGTTCACAATTTTAGAGAACCGCACGTGTATGAAGACACATGTCACTCAATGAATAAGTCTAGTGGATTGACGGTTAAAGAGTATTTCAATAGATCTATCGTAAGGTAAGGAATTACAGAAACAAATTTGAATCTGAAATAGTACTTAAAAATAAATAAAGTATTCAAATTTTCCATCTAAAACACAAGATAAATTAATAAGAAATCATTACATAAAGAAACAATATAATATACATATGAATATGAAGAAATTCCTACATTACATGTATCACATGTAATGTTTAGACTAAGTTTTAAACTCTTGGAATTTTCTTTATGGACTCACTAAGTTATTTTCTTTCAAATATTTTTAATAAAGATTGCATAATTCTCTTCCATCATCCACAAACAATTTAAAGAACCGTATTATAACTAAGAATATGTGCAATAAAAAGGGGAGCATACAAATTTCATGATCTTGAAATAATTAATTGTGTTGCTTAAATATGATATTTTATTCTACATAATCCTCCAATCTCCACAAAAAAAAAAATTCTTATTAAAATAACATCCATTTTAAAATAAATACACATAAAGGGGAACCAATATTATTCCATCGACAAATACTAACACCCAATAATCATATTTATTTTAGAAAAATAAACTTGTATAGACAAAGTTATCACTTTTAACGATTATGAATCTATAATCTACATGAGACCAAAAAAAACTATTACATCTTGTCTTTTAAACACTCAAATCTAAAAGATAGATTAAAAATTTTAAAAATGCATTCCACATAAAAATAAATAAAGATAAAATATATAGCATATGTACTAAGGAACTAGTAAAAATAAAATAAAACTATCATTTTATAAAGAAGAATGAGAATCTATATTTTTTATTTATGATAGTAAAAAAATTAATACAAAATAAAATTATCACCTCATATAGATAAATTAAAATAATGCATATAAAAATATACAAGTAGTTGACCTCATCTCTTCTTTATATTTTACCTCTTCCCCTACTACACCCTCCTTGATATTAGTGTAGAATTATTTATCTCCACCATGAGAATAATCATCTTTGTAAATAGTGTAAAGTCATCTATCCTAGATAATTATTGTTTCTTCAATTATCTTTCTTTATTTATTCCATAATTGTAGTTGTTGGATAAAAAATCATAACTATGTCACACTTGTAGCCAACAAGCTAGTTTTAGAAAAAACCATTTCACCTAAAATTACTGGTCACTTATGTGCAACAAAGAGTTTTTATTGAAACTATTTTTCCTAAAACTATTAAATTGATGTAATTAAATTTTGATTTTATATGCAATATTTTTGACAAAAGTATTTATGGGTGAAATACTTCAAAAAAAAAACCTCACCTTAAACAATCTATTTGGTAGCACACATGGAAACCTAACTCCTATTTTAAGCAATATTCAACAAAAAATAACTTCAGCACTAGTCTCCTCCACCAAGGTTACTCATCAAAATCTAAAAATACCCTTTTATAGATATCTAAGTGTAGAATTTAATTTTTAATATATTTTGATTAGTTTTATTGTGTTTTTTATTTATTAAAAACATGTTATTATAATCAAATATGAGGTTAATTAGATATTAAAAAAAAATACATTTAAATTCTTTATTTTTTTTCAAAATAGATTCTCTTATCTCATCCCATATCTTATTATGTTTCAAAATATTTTAATTTACCTTTTAATGTTCATTCATCTTTTAATGTCTCTACAATTCATACAATTGGTTTTGGTCCTTCCCTATACAACCTATATTTTAATGAGATTCCAAGGTAAATATAACTTCAGTTACACCCTTGATGTCTTTATCAAACATAGAGATTTTAGTCTCATTTGTAGTCATCCTTTTGGGGTTTGAACATGTATTTAATTTAATATTTTTTGTTTACCTGGTGTATCCTCTTACCTTACTGATATTACTTTATTGGTTCTCTCTATCTTTCCTTAGGTCTTTTGTGTCAAGTTTTATTCTATGATTTCATTAATTTTTGTCCTCTAACTTTATCTCTAAGTAATTGAATTTCAAAATATTCAATATCTAGCATTTTCTTAAAAAATTTCTCGCTCTCTTTTTTCTCTTACTCTTTCTATCCTAAGAAAGGATTCAAGACTTATTTATTTTTTATAAACACCTCTTTTTTATTTATCATAGGGGGTTAATCTTGGTTTGGGAGGCTCACCTCTTCAAGATTTCTTCTATCTTTGTGGAAGCATATTATAATAGTTTTTCATTTATTAGTGATAAATATTAATTGATATAGTATTATCTCCTTGTTATTTTAATTCTTAATTTTATCCATGGATAAATCCTTACACCTTTACCTTATATTATATTAGATTGCATATTATTTAGCTTTTATTTAAATTATAAACATTTCTACTTATAAGTTTATCTAATTAGCCTTCACTTAAATAGAGGTTTATTTTTTGAAATTGTAGTTAGAATTCTTTGAAATACTTTATTAATTCTTACCCTTAGGTTAGAAAATATTGGTTCAATATACAAATTTTTATTTAAATTTTATAGTTGTAGAGAACCCTTGTGTTTACTATTTGGTTGAGTGCTATTGATTCTATAGTCTTTCCTTATATAATATATTTCTTTTGTTTCCTAGGTTTCTTTTAACCTCCATTCTTCTTCTATGTAAATTTAATAAGATGTCTTGATTTTCTCAAAAAAATCTCAATGTTTTCATTTTTTATTTGTACTAATTGTCTGATTTTAGGTATATCACTAATCCTTTTATCCATCATTTATGTATCATTCTAGACCTACATTTAGTTGTCACATCTTCTTAGGATCATGTTTACAATCACCCCCTATTCCATTTATCAACCTCCTAGGTGCCTCACCACTCTCATAAGATAGGACCTTAACTACCATTAATACACCTTTTCTTGATGGTATTCCTTATTATAATTTTTCTCTTCACACACACCACAAATTGGGATCCTATTAGTGGAGCCAAATATTTACAAAAAATAATGTCTAAGGTCTATATTATATATGTCAAATAATTTACCCTAAGGTAGTGCAATAGGAAAATATTACAAATAGTAAAGTAGTTAATAAATACATAACATGAGAGTTCAAAAGAAATTAAACATTCATAGAAATCATAAGATAATTTTACTCATATATTCATATGATATATTCTTTGTAAATTATTAAATATTTAATGCAAGTATAGATATACAAATCACATATTCCTATAGATGAAGATTTTCCTCTTCATACTTCTTCTCTTTTCCTTCTTTTTTCTCATTTTTATATCTCTCTATCTACTATCATTTTGTGATTCATATATGTAATTGAATACATAGAGAGATGTGTCCCTCTTCCTTGGAATAACTCTTATAAGTGTTGTAGATGATGTTGTATGAATTTTTTGCTTACCACACTTCTTTATCAATGACTATTCATTTCACTTGTTTGTGGTTCCTAATATTCCAACACCATCCATCTTTGAATGGGCTCATTCTACTCGTTACTATTGTTGCACCATGGTTCATTTTTTTGTTCTTGGTTCATGTAAATATCCCATTTTTCATAAATCACTGTAGACATGCAAAATTGGCATCATGCATTTAATTAAGTCATATTCGTCCATTCATCAAATAAATCAAGTTTATTTGATTAATATCTAAATTCCTCCATTTAAATTAAATACATTCATTTTTAACACTAACATCATCCCCTTTAGCTAAATAAATCAAAATATTTATTTAACTAAGTCTAAATCATTTTCCATCTCCTTTTGATTTATTTTAATCCATAAATCTAAATCAAATAGGTCAAATAACCTAACCTTCTCTTATTTAATCAAATCATGATTAAATATAATCTTAATCCATGTCCCATCCTCTAGCTTTTCCCACTTGCACAAATAAATCAATTTAATTAATTTATTAAATCTTCATTTTCTCTCAACAAGGCATAAAAGTGGAATATTCCTCCATTTTAAATCTCCCTCCAAGTGGCATGAGTCCTTCCAACAAAGCATTTATTTCATCTTACAAGTCCTTTTTCCTTGATCCAAGTGGCCATAACTCCATTTGACTCTCCCTCCACCTTGTCATTTCACTAATTCCAAATTTCAAACTAATTGCATTTATGGGAACATTCATCAAAACATGCACATCCTTGGCCCATTCGCATGGTGACAAGTGGCTTCTTCCTATTGGTTGGGTTTTTATCCAACATTCATCCCTTTTTCCTCTTCTTTCATCAAATTCTTCTATAAATAGAGAGGTTATCCTTCATTTTTATCATCCACAATCTTAGAGAAAAGTTAATCTATTCACATTGGGAGCTAATTTTGTCCACTTCATAGCATAGCATCTTCATCATTGGCTTGTCAAGGATTGGGAAAGGGCCACTTTTCATATCAAAGTGGCACCGATCCATTATGGAATAGGTATACATTGTGCTTATTTTATGCTTTCAATTAATTTTTTTTGTTATTTTATTTGAGGTATGATGTATTATTTCATAGGAGCATTTGTAGGTTTTCATAGCTTGAACTAACCCATTGCTAATGAGTATTGAGGTTTAGGTTATTTGTAGATTTATGGTGCTCACAATCACATATTTTAATCTTGTAGAATATTATATAATATTTAGCCTTAATGCAATACCTTTTCCCCCTCCATTCAATACTTTTAATTAATTCCACTAGTACCCTTAATTTAAAAAGTAAGTGCAAAAAATTTTATACCTACAAAGAAGTGAATTTTTTCTATAATTTTCTCCTATATTTTTAAAATATCTTGTGTTTTCTTTAATTGTTATAAATATAATTTTAAATTATCTTTCTTTAATATTACTTTTGTAATTTTTTGTTCTCCTAGGGTAACCTTAAACTTTAGAACCCAAATCTACCACCTCCATCTATGTATTAACTAGCACTTGCACCCTAATGAGGTGCAATACTTACGCCGATAGGTTGAGCCCACATTATTTACGACCGTGAAAGCAGTGATTCTCACTCTTTGGCTCTCTCTTTCCTTCTCTACTTTTTGGACTGATCTGATCCGCTCCGGATCGATGATCTCGATGCGAGATTGATGATCTGATCCGACTGATCGATTTCCAACTGATGGACGCTTGATTTTTATACTGAATTATGCTGATATTGTTCGTGAGATCTCAACTTTTGTCCTTTACTGTTTATTTTATTGGATTTCTCTGATCCCGTTATGAGGAAATGCTTTTAAATTTAACTTCTAATTTTGATATGGTTCTTCCATGGCCATCTAATATCTAGCATTCCACAATACTTAATCCTAATGTTGAAATTTTGATGTAAAAGTTTACTTACCAAAAAAGGCACAACATCTAGAAAACATATTTTTTATGTAGGTGAAAAATGTGTTATCCTTGCAAAATTGTTCCATGTTACTCATCCAACCTATATTATCCATGTTCTCATATTTAAATAATTAAATTTTTACCCTAAGAAACAACATATGACATCACATTATAGTTAAAGTAGGATAATAGACAAGGTAAAAGAAGTTCACTTCTTTGGGATAAGCAACAAAAAATTGTAATACAAGAACCCACTTCAAACCATGTTATCAGAAACATGAAACAAAAAATGACATCAAAACAGGCTTGAACTGAGAGACCAAGGTTCTAATGTTAAGATGTATAAATCCAACAATTTACACATTTTAATTATCATAAAAAAAAGACAAATTACAAATCATTCAATTTTCTCTAAATATAAATATACATCATATTCATATTTTTATCTAGGGCTTACAAACACATCTACCATAAAACTAAGAAGAAATTAGAAGATTAAAAAAAGGAATAATGCACAGCACGAAATCAATGAAACACCTCATGCAAGGACTGAACAAAATTTCACCTCAATGGAGGGCTTGAGACAATAGATCAAAATACATAAATTATTATGAACAGATCTTGAAATTGTTACTGTGTATTGCACATAGTTTTAACCAGCCTGGGTACAATCCCAAAAAAGATAAACTCTAAGAACACTGGTTTCTTGGTGAATAGGTTTCAAAGATGACAATCCCTGCTCATTATATTTCTACTAGCACAGATTTAATTCAGGACGAAGAGCTGTGTTGCCCTTGTAAAATAATTGCATTACGGTAATCCAAGCTATGTTTCCCATAATCTCCTAACCAAAATTAAACCTGATAAACATCTTAAAACATCACTTTCAAGTCTCAATACCATTTACTTTTATGTTTCCCTTTCGTATTTTCCATTTCCTATGAAACAGGGATGAACGACCAAAGGATTTTTATGACACTGGATATGCCAGTTTAGACAGTCTGCTCCTATTTTGTTTTTGTCATAGGCCATAGATTTCATGATTTCAAACTTCATTTGTATTTATATTTGTTCATCTGACTATGACAGTATAACATTAAATGAATTGGTAAATTACACATCATCTGGTACCATTCATTAGACAATACAATTATATGATTGGTACCATTTTTAAGCTAATACTATGTTCGTCTTTGTCAGTTGATTCTCACAATAAGTAGATAAGAAGCGACGAAGTTGTTTTCATCCTATTTCCATCCTATTTCCAGTATTTGGTAACATGGGATTCAAGTAGGATGAGAGTAAAACATTTGAAACAGAATTTTGTGTCTTAGAATTAGTAACCAAAAATGACCACATTGCACAAATCCAATCAAATTCAATATGAAGCTCATACGAACATTTAATTCAAGCTTTATACAGTAAAACTCAATCTAAACTTTATTGCAAGCGGATCAGATACAGAAAAATGCATAGGAGCTTTATAAAAGCCTAACCTGAAGCTTCATGATGCAATATTTATTGAAGTATCAATAGCTTTATAATGCTTACCTGAAGCGTCCACACTGCCTCGGATTGAAGCGCTGGTGTGCATGAAGGAATGTTTCATCAAGATTCTAAAATACTAAATTATACTTCTGTCTTATAAAGTTACAAACCATTTACTGTATTTTCTGACCCTCTTACTTTTTCCTGGAGAAATTACAACCCTTATACTCTGTTTCCTAAACCTCATCATAATGCAACCTTTCAGTGGAATTCATAGTCCCCTCAACGGCTTGGATTTAAATCTTTCTTACACCATACTCCTTATTTACTGAGAAAGATGGCATACCTTTGTAAGAGGAAACTTTGGCCCTCGAAAAAATGTTAGCAGTTTCAAACAGTGTCCTCTAAGAATCCGTGCATTGAAAACCGGAGAACCATAACAGTAGTAGAGGATAAAAGAGCAAACGGGTCACAGCCAAAAATCTCCAGAAGCAGTACGAAGAACATAATAGTTTTTTCAACTTCCACTGATTACTGAATACGCCTTTCCTGCCCATTTCCTCTCTCACTGCCTTTTCTTTTTCCGCGTCTCTTTTTAATTTAATCTTGGTCCACAGGCGCTTTCTGAAGTGCCCTCCTCGTTTACATTTAATTACATATTTTTTTGTGCAGAGCAGTCAGTGTTAAAATTATTGTCGTCTTACTCGGAGGGGTATTCTTAATCGGCACGCAAACTGCAATTCGTGGGGTTCCCACCGGCGTCAGACTGGGGGAAATGCCGGTGGGGGAAGGGGTTCCCCTAGAATAGTCTATCGGCTAAAAATGTCAAGCAACACTAAATGAGAGGGTTCAGACACTTAGGGGTGATAAATGGAATAGGGTTGATCGTAAGAATGATCCTAAAAAGATGTGGCTACTAAATTTAGTTAGAACTAACACATTAAGGATTGATTAAATGATTAATATTATCCCAAAAATAACCTAGTAAAAAGTAAAGAGGAAATGTTGAGATAATTTTTGAAGGAATTAACATGGCTTATAAAATGCATGCAAAAGAACACTTAAAGTTGAAAAATATTAAGAAAGATGGGAAAGATACTCTAGAAGGATGCAAAAGGCTAGAGAAGCCTCTATAAAGTGCACTATGAAGGTTTTTTTAATATGGCTTATAAAATGCATGTGAAAGAACAATAAAATTTGAAAAATATTAGGAAAGATGGGAAAGATACTCTAGATGAATGCAAAAGGCTAGAGAAGCCTCTATAAAGTGCACTATGAATTTTTTTCCAAAGATAATATGATCATGCCAATATAGGGATAGATAGTTGCTATAGTTACCAAATAATAGTGTAATATCAATGAAAAGACCTATTCATACGAAAAGAGTAGAATTTTTTTTTAACTTGATTAGTAAATGAAACAAATAAATATGATGAATTTAAATATTCAATTAGGAAATGGCATAATGAGAATATTTCTCAACTAGAGGATACAAATAAGGGTGCTCTCCCATTATAAAATTTAAATAAAAAAGCATATATGAAACTAGTTTTTGTCTACCCTAAGGATAATTATTAATGAAGTATTTGAGGGTTTTATAAGTCTAGTTTCAAAAATTAAACCTCTAGATTTAATTTAATACTACTTAGATAAATTATTAAGTAAAAATGTACATTCACTAAAGTAAATGATGAAAAGGTTAGTATGGAAAAATTAAGAAAACCAAAAAATATTATGGATGAAGATGTATAAGGGAAAGGTTCATGAATTTAGCCATAGATATAATTGAGGAAATTGAAGAAGGATGAGAGAATCCCATATTAGTTAATAATATCATTAATGAATGATAAATTATCCAAATATATATCCCAAAATATACCTTGAAGATGTGAACCCCTTGGACTAGGAGTCATCCCCCATTAAAAATATAAAGGGAAGAGTTCAAAAATTAGAAATAAGTATTGAATCCTTACTTCGGATAGAAAGAGAGAAAATATTAAGATATTGTGCATAAAATTTGGAGGAAATACTAGGCATTAAATACTTCAAAATTAAATTGGCTAGAAATGAAGGCATGAGAGAAATATTAACAAAACAACAAATTAAAATAAGGTATAATATACTAAAGGACAAGATAAAGAGATCCAATAAAGTAATCGCCATTAGGTGGAAGGATAATCCATAGAAATTAAATAAATGAATCATATACACACTCAAACCCTAAAAGTATGGTTGCAAGTGGGAAAATACTCCCTATGTTTGGCAAATACACAAAGGATTCTAATGATAATCTATTTATCTTGGAATATCATTAGAATATAGTTTATATAGATAAGGAATAGAACTAATTATATGAATTTGTAGAGACATTAAGAGATGAAGTTATACAAAAGTAAGTTATAATATTCCTTAAACATAATAAGACATGGATGAGATAAGATAATCTATAAATTGGAATTTTTTATTTCCTTGATGCATCTAATGAGAGTTTTAGTAAGATGAGGTTGATTATACAAGAGAATAATTATTTGGTGAAATAATATGAATAATGATTTAAATGTGGTTTTTATATTAGATGAATCATTATCATAAAAATAGAAAATAGAATGGCTTACATATAGCTTGAGAAAAATTAAGCTATAGTAGATAGAAAATAATTTACTACCTATAATAAGTAACAGAGCTAGAAAAAAAAATAGAAGCTCAAATTTGGAGGAATAAATTTGGTGAAAGTGAGAAGTGAAGACATTAAGTTTAGAATTGAAGAAATAAAAAATAGAATAGGAGATTCTAGTAAAAGATGAGAGGTAAAAGACTTCACACTCACCAAGAAGGATATAAATTTTCTCTAACTATTGGAGACTTGATCTTGCTCCTTTTCCTACAGTAGGGATTTTCCTTTGTCGAGCTCAATGAATTCCACATTTTCTTCATCAATATTTTCTTCTTCCAATGATGTCCCTTTATCTTCTTTCTATTCAACTTCAACTCCCTTCTCGGGTTCAACACTCTTTTCCTCTATGTTTTCTTCTTCTTTCTTATCTTTCTCTTGCTCTCCTTTTGGAGGCATTTCTTCACACTTTAGGCCCTAATCTTGGCCGGTTTGCGGAGGTTCATTAGCCTCCTTTGTATCCACACCTGTATCATTTTTTCCTCCATCGGAACATTGTTCCTCTAGGTTTTCCTACTCATCTATGCGCTCTTTAGATTGTTCTTCTTCAAGCTCCTGGTCGGAGGTCTCAACTTCATAGTAGTCATCAAACTTGTCAGACTCTCCCTCCTCGGGCATATATTTCCTTTCTTAATCCTAAGCTACCTCATCCAAGTCAACCTTTAATCCTCCTAGATGCTCAAAGTAGTCATCTCAATCAGAGTCTTTTGGTTCTTTAGCAATATCTTTGGTTGCTTCTTTAGGTTTCTTTGCACTTAACCTCTCCATTTCTTCAAATATTTGCATTGTGGCATTCATCTTTGGTGGATCAATAGGAGGTGGAGGGAGATTCAAGGTAGCAGTAATTTCGGCCATTAAAGCTTTAACTTGAGGGATTAAGATCACCTCAAAGAGCTCAGAGGGAAAATTATGAAAATATTCAACGAAGGGATGTCGCAAGGAGAGGGGCACCATAGAGGTTGTTTTCAAAGATGGTGACAAAGTAGAAAGAGTTGGAAATGGAGGAAGGAGTGAGGAAGACAAAAATAGGGAAGTGGTGGAGGAAGAAGAATCTAGCACCACCATTAGAGCGGTCAGGGAGGCAGAGGTGAGGTGGACAAAGATGTCCATGATGGGTGGAGATGAGACGTGTAGTGATTGGGGAATGGAAGGGGATGGTGCAGTGGTAGAAGCTAATGGGAGAGTGGAGGCCGTGGGTGGTGGTAAGCAAGATTGCTCAGCTTCTTCCTCTTCTTTGTGTGGGGATCCTTCCTCTTGGATAGTTGAAATTTTGAGGACAAAGGTTCACATTATTTTTTCCTTCTTTAGTGGTTGTACTTCCACTAATTTTCTAGTGTACAATTTGTGCTTGGGCTTCTGCTCAGATGTTTCTTTTCTCTTTCTAGATAGAGTAATAGGTGGGGACTTAGGAGCCTCACCTGAAGATCCTACGGTGGTGCCAATGTTTGTTTCACTCTCTAGCTTGTCTTCGAGCTCCCCATATGTTAGCTCTACACCTTGTTCATGTAATTAAGTTATTTTCTCATCTATCCACTACATAGTCCTCTACTCTACAGGATGGGTGACAATATCTAGGTTTGTGACCTCTTGCTCGACCAAGTCAATTACTAGTAATGAAACATTTATCAGAGCATTGTATTTTTCATCCAACACACTTTCATCTTCGACAATATGTCCTAGGAATAGATATAAGTTAGTAGATTTTACAAATCTATTAGTCATCCTCATGTAGTGTTGCCTTCTAACCTCATGGTCATCATCGCAATCTGCCCAAAAATCTTCAATGTATGGTCAATGGGTGTATTTCCTTCCAACCTATTTTTACAATTTGCAGAGTGGATCCAAGCCTCCTCTCTCTGTGTGCAACTCAAAATTGTACTCTGCAAGCTCCTTCTTAGAGTACTTTACACACGGGGAAGTAGGGAAAGAGTGCATTCCTTGTCCAAAAGTGAGGGGATATGGGACCCTGGCATGGTGCTTATTATGGAATAAGGTGTGCGTAGTTTACAGCTATCATGTACGCTGCAACAATATTATTCTATCATTTGGGTAATGGGGAAATCGGTAGGGTCTTCTCAAGAATCCCACTACTCTAATGTACGTAAAATTTGGGAAATTTATAAACCAATACCTGTACCCTTTCACCACTACTTTAGCACTGTGGTACATTCTCCTATGGTATTCTCCTGACAAGGTGGAAATAATATGCCCAATGAAGGCATCATTGACTCTTTGGTAACAATCGTATACTAGGAGTTGTCCTTTCTTTGTTCCTAGTACCCCATCACAATCTAATCCTTTATATGGGAACTTGATAGCTAGGAGGTAGACCACACAGGACGTCATGTAAAACTATGAAGTTTTCTTCATCGCTATGAATTGGTTGTGTAGATTTTCACTTATCATTTTGGCCCAATGAAATTTGATGTTGCCCTATAGGATCTCCTTTACAAAATAAAACAAAAACTCCTCAAAGAATGTGGAAGTGGGAAGGCCCATTACTCTACTAAGGAGATTGACCAAGTCATTAGTTTCTTCTACAAAATCACTTTTGTATAGTGTTTGATCCAACTTGTTGGCACTGCCCCTTTTTTCTTTTAGCTAGGTTTTATTGATTGCACTTTTTCTACCAATAGATCTCCTTACAACACTTGCACGAAAAAATCCTTTTCAACTTCTTCCATTTGATCAAACATGAAAATGCCAAATGTTTTCCCAATGACTAGGGAGATAGGTCTTCTGGTACTCTTCCATCCCCAATGACTATCCTTCTGTTCTGTGGGTGATAGCATTCCTAGAAAGCCATCACTAATTGTGGGGTCACTAGAGTAGGAGGGAAGCCTACTGCCTTTGCAATTCCACTTTTCTTGATTCTCAAGGATTCCTTTGTCTTAGGATCTACCATAACCCTTCATCTGAGCTCATCAATATTAATGTGCCCCAGATCAGTGTGAATGACTTTCTCCTAGTTGGAAGTGATCTCTGAGGTACACTAGACCCCATAAAAATGGTACTTCATTTGTGCCTTCTCCTCTTTTCCTCTTGAAGTTCTTGTTGGTATTTTTCCTTTGTCTATTTTCTCTATGGGCTTCTCAACTAGGCCCTCAATAGGTTCCATAAATTCTAGACACAAAGAGTGCAGTAAGTGCTTTGAAAAATTAGGAGGGAAAATATTAGTTAAATCAAGAAAATACATCATCAAACATGCCTACATACCTTTGAGAGATCATTACATTCATTAGATTTCATAATTTGAAGTTTTTTTATAAGTTTTGCAGAAATGTGGGTCTAAAGGTGTGGGTTTAGACCCTACAGAAGTCACCAGGCTGAAGGCATTAAGGAACAGTGCTTGGAAGGTAGATTTCTACAAGAGGTCACCTAATAGTGAATTTTTGCATGCTTAAATTGTTGAGTTAATTTGTCATAAGGTCGTTGGGCACATGTGAAAATTTAGGATGGAGGCACTTAGGATCAGTTCCCTTCGTTAAATCACCCCTCAAATCTCTTGTAGAGGATCAGGGTGCAGAAGTCATGAGGTGGAAGGTTGTTTTAGTTTTTCCATTAGGAAGCATCCTTGGGTAAACAACATTCAGCGAGTGGAGTTCCACATGGAAGAACTTGAAAGGTCTCTTTTCTTGGTAAGCTTTTAGCCTTAAACATTTTGGCACGTGCATGGAATCATTCTTGGTTGTTTGGCTTAAGGGCTTTATCATTTTGTGAAATATGAAACTTGTGAGTGTGGAAGCCATGGGGTGGAGGTCTGCTAAAGCTTGGCCACTAGAAAATACCTTTGAGTGAATAACGTTCTGTAGATGTTGGTCTGCACGAGCGGACCTTCCTAAGCTTTTAACTTAGGATGGAGGCACTTAGGATCAGTTCCCTTCATTAAATCACCCCTCAAATATCTTGTAGAGGATCAAGGTACGGAAGTTGTGAGGTGGAAGGTTGTTTAATTTTTTCCATTAGGAAGCATCCTTGGGTAAACAACATTCTATGAGTGGAGTTCTGCATGGCAGAACCTGAAAGGTCTCTTTTCTTGGTAAGCTTTAAGCCTTAAACTTTGGCATGTGCGTGGAATCATTCTTGGTTGTTTTGCTTAAGGGCTTGATCATTTTGTGAAATATGAAACTTGTGAGTGTGGAAGCCATGGGGTGGAGGTCTGCTAAAGCTTGGCCACTAGGAAATAGCTTTGAGTGAATAGCGTTTTGTAGACGTTAGTTTGCATGAGTGGACCTGCCTAAGCTTTTAACTTATGCATTTTATCTATTTAGGCACTCATTATTTTGGAAGCATTGGTGAGTGTAGAATCTACAAGATAGAGAGGTAGTGGAGTTTTTCCTTAAGTTACATTAGGGGTTGTAACAACCCTCTATGGATGGTAGTATGCAAAGTTGGACCTACAAATAATAGCTTTGTCTTGAGTTTTTACCACTTGCATTCAAAGTTTGATCACAGAAGTCAGGCATGTAGGACCTGCAAGGTGGAGTGACATAGGGGCTTTTCCATTAAACAATGATCACATGGGGATGACCTCCCAACAATAGATTCCCGCAAGGGCGAACTTTCCTAATCATAGGACTGACTTAGAAAATTTGTCACTTCAAACTCCAATTTTGGGATTTATGGAGGTGATGGGTGCAGGGGCCACATGAAAAAGAGGCATGATGTTCTTGTTGTTAGGCAATAGTCAAATTGAGGAAAATTCCCGCAAGGGCGAACTTTCCTAATCATAGGACTGACTTAGAAAATTTGTCACTTCAAACTCCAATTTTGGGATTTATGGAGGTGATGGGTGCAGGGGCCACATGAAAAAGAGGCATGATGTTCTTGTTGTTAGGCAATAGTCAAATTGAGGAAAACTCCCCTTAATGGCGGCCTGCATAATCGGACCCACCTTAAAGCCTTAGCAATTTTGAGGATCTTTGTTCTTGGTGAATGCACCTAGTTGCAGACGGAACTAGGTGGGTGATAGTGAAGGATTCACCATTAAATGATGGTGATGGAGGAGTGACAACTTAGGTACAGAGACCTGCAAGGGTGGTTCCATAGAGGGCTTGGACTTAAAGTTTCAAAGTCCAATTATTAGTGCATGAAAAACTTAGAGCAGAGGGTTATCAGGATGCCGCCCTTGAATATAGCATTGAAGGAGTGGAGTTTCGCACGATGGGTCATGATAAGCCCAATTGATAGTGAGGAATGTCTTCACTTTTAGTTGTGTTATTAGTGTCAGATCATCACTATCTTTTCTAATTCAAATGATATTTGTAGGGCATGCTTCCCAATTGGAAATCCCACTGAGAATACTTGAGGATTTCAAGAGCGAGGGTTTTTTCTTATTGTTTTAGATTTAAATGCACAAATTTCACTTAAACCCTAGCCTTTAATTCATTGATACTGGCTAAATGAAAAGCAAGGAGTGCTCAAGTGCATACCTTGTTCACATACAGGGAGCAGCTGTCATCAAAGTTCTCAAGTCTTTTGCATGTGGAGCTCTCTTTTTCACCCTTCAAATTTGAAATTCTTGGATGAAAATGACAGGTGGTTCAATGGGTTTCATAGAAAAAATTTCCATTAATGAGGGCATTAAGTGTAGGTATGGCAAGCGGATGATAGGTGAAGTGATAGAAACTTGCGCCACAGAGGATGTCAAGCCAAAGTTAGATTAGTGGACAAGCATGTGGAATCTTCCTACGTGAAGTTTGTTGCAAGTGAGTGTGGGAATAATTCCATAGAGAATGGAAAAATAGGGATGGAAATCTACGAGGGGAGACTTGTAGATGCCGACCTACAAGCTATGAGGGAGGGCACGAAGACCCGCAAGGGTGGGAACCCA